>CM055118.1:881058647-881546067 GCA_029206835.1 Rana muscosa
GATCTGATCAGATCTATACTAGCGTCCCCAGCAGTTTAGGGTTCCCAAAAATGCAGTGTTAGCGGGATCAGCCCAGATACCTGCTAGCACCTGCGTTTTGCCCCTCCGTCCAGCCCAGGCCACCCAAGTGCAGTATCGATCGATCACTGTCACTTACAAAACACAACACACATAACTGCAGCGTTCGCAGAGACAGGCCTGATCCCTGCGACTCCAGTGCTGTAGGAGGTGATTTCACCACCACAGTTAAAAAAAAAAAAGCATATATGCCGAAGCATGGGGGCAGCAGGGGCGGAGGAGCGGAGGATCGATTTTGTTCCTAAAGCCGCGTACATACGATCGAAATTCCGACGGAGGCTTGCCCGTGGAAAAGTCCGACCATGTGTGTGCGGCATAACTTTTGCGGGAGGATGCCCCCATGCTTCGGCATATATAAATGGTGCATGTATGCCCATCATTAGAAGTGGGTGGTTGAAGGGAGGTATTCTAATCGGCTTACCCACCGATCAATCTCTTTTTTTTCGTTCAGCCAACAGGTGTGGTCAGATGCTTTGAGAGCAGAGGAAAGATCTAGGGTCTAATAGACCCCAGTTTTTAAAAAAAAAGAGTACCTGTCACTACCTATTGCTATCATAGGGGTTATTTACATTCCCTGAGATAACAATTAAAATGATAAAAAAAAAATATGGAAGGAACAGTTTAAAAATAAAATAAAAAAGCAAAATTAATAATAAAAAAAAAGCACCCCTGTCCCGCCCTGCTCTTGCGCAATGCCGAACGCAAGCATCGGTCTGGTGTCATATGTAAACAGCAATTGCATCATGCATGTGAGGTATCACCGCGAAGGTCAGATGGAGGGCAGTCATTTTAGCAGTAGACCTCCTCTGCAAATCTAACGTGGTAACCTGTAAAGGCTTTTAAAGGCTTTTAAAAATGTATGTAGTTTGTCGCCACTGCGCGTTTGTGTGAAATTTTAAAGCATGTCGTGTTTTTTTGTGCCCTTAGAAATCCTGAAGGCGGTGCTTGGTTTTCGGGGGCCCGTACGCAGCTAGGCTCCTAAAAAGTCCCACACGTGTGGTATCCCCGTACTCAGGAGAAGCAGCAAAATGTATTTTGGGGTGTAATTCCACATATAACTATGGCATGTGTGAGCAATATAGCATTTAGTGACAACTTTTTGTATTTTTTATTTTATTTTTTGTCATTATTCAATTACTTGGGACAAAAAAAAAATATTCAATGGGCTCAATATGCCTCTCAGCAATTTCCTTGGGGTGTCTACTTTACAAAATGGGGTCATTTGGGGGGGTTTTGTACTGCCCTGCCATTTTAGCACCTCAAGAAATGAGAGGCAGTCATAAATTAAAAGCTGTGTAAATTCCAGAAAATGTACCCTAGTTTGTAGACGCTATAACTTTTGCGCAAACCAATAAATATACGCTTATTGACATTTTTTTTACTAAAGACATGTGGCTGAATAAATTTTGGCCTAAATGTATGACTAAAATTGAGTTTATTCGATTTTTCTTATAACAAAAATTAGAAAAGATGTTTTTTTTTCAAAATTTTTGGTCTTTTTCCGTTTATATCGCAAAAAATAAAAATTGCAGAGGCAATCAAATACCATTAAAAGAAAGCTCTATTTGTGGGAAGAAAAGGATGCAAATTTCGTTTGGGTACAACATTGCATGTCCGCACAATTTCCAGTTAAAGCAGCGCAGTGCCAAATTGTGAAAACACCTCCGGTCCTTAAGTGGTTAAACTGTACACAGTTAATAAATAACAAAACATTTACATTTTTGCATTGCGCCTTTTTGCAAAATGGTGAAAATCGAACATATTAAAAAATTAAAATATCCAAATTTCTCTAAAGCCCTGTACACACAATCGGATTTCCTATGGATTCTAATCCGATGGATTTTTCTATTGGAAATCCGATGAAGCTGACTTCCATCAGTCTTGCCTACACATCATCAGTCAAAAATCCGACCGTCCCAAACGCCGTGACGTAAAACACTCCGACAAGCCGAGAAAAATGAAGTTCAATGCTTCTGAGCATGCGTCGACTTGATTCTGAGAATGCGTGGGTTTTTTGTCCGATGGAGTTCCACACAGACGATCGGAATTTGCTATAGTTTTTTTTCCCATCGGATAAATTTAAAACATGTTCTATTTTTTCTCACCGATGGAAAAAAGACCGATGGGGCCCATACACTATCGGTTTGTCCGATGAGAAAAGTCCATCGTGTGTACACGGCATTACAATCTGGTTTTCATTTTTCGCTTACAGTTTTCAGAATTTGTGAAAGGCCCCAAAAACCATATATTTTCTGAAAGCATATGACTTCTAGAATAAAAATAAGGTGCTACTTTAGACCCCACTGTATTTGCACAAATGTTTATCGACCAATATATTCGCAAAAAATGCACTAAAACCATTAGTAGCAGATATAAAAAAGCTAATTTTACAAAATTCCTGCTAAATCCCTACTAAATATAAAAGCATAATCTGTATATAATCCTCTATATACTTGAGACTTGCATGCAAAGATACCTTGCACACGTCTAGGTTGTTTGAAGTGTGGCAGCGGGAAATTCCTGCTTTGACGGAGGAGGATTGGACGGAAGGCCTACAGCAATGCATTCCACTTATGATCTCAGCCAGAGACCGCTTTGTGCAGCTTAAATTTCTGCATAGAGTGTACTACACTCCCTCCAGACTCTCCAGAATTTACCCGGATGTGGAGGACATTTGTTCCAAATGCAGGCAGTCGGTGGGAACCTTCATTCACACGGTGTGGGAACAGGGTGCCCACATGTCCCGGATTGCCCGGGACTGTCCCGCAATTGACATGTCTGTCCTGGGTCCCGGGAACCTTCATTCTGGGACAATACAATGTCCCGGAATGAAATAGAGGACACAGCCACCCCCTACTAACTAATAACTACATTTCTATAACTGGTTGCTAGGGTCAGCGCTGTCTGGCATCTTGCAACCAGTGACAATTTACTCTCAGACAGTGAAACCGGGAGCGAGGCCTGGGCCTAGTGCAGCACTGCTGTCCCCACCCACCTTGGCACCTCCTCCTTCTCCGGCACCCAGCGGCAAGCAGCAGGGACTGGTGTGATCTTCACTCTCCAGATAGTGACGCCACTCCTTTCCTTCTATGCACGTGGCTCACGCAGAGGGAGTGACAGCAGCACTGCATCTGGTGGCAGGCTATGAGTGGCAAGCGGCACTGCATCTGGTGGCAGGCTATGGGTGGCAAGCGGCACTGCATCTGTTGGCAAGTGGCACATTCACCTGACAAATAACCCGCCGCCAAATTCCCCATCAACCCCGAGACTATATTTCCCCCCCGCCCCTCCCCCTCATCTTTTTTGGGGGAAGGTGAGAGAGGGGGTGTGTCCCTGAATGGCAGTTTGGAAATGTGGTCATGCTATGTGGGAAGGCCCCCATATTCAAACCTTTTGGCAGGCAGTGGTCGCTGAATAGGGTTGCAGGTCTCTCTCTGGACAGGGAACCACTTGTTTTTCTACTGGGCATCACTGACAATTTGATAACCACCAAGCATACTAGTCTCTTCAATTTCTACATGGCATATTATGCTACAAAGACGATTCTGACCAGATGGAAGCTCCCGGAACCCCCCCCCCCCCCCCCCAGCTCTCAGCTTTGAGAGCACTTATTAATGCGGTCCTACCCCTATACAAACTTACGTATATGGGACGTAACTGCCCACAGACATTTGACAAAGCCTGGGTACAAGCTAGACACCTCACGATATAGTCGACCTTGGGCAAAATGAGACATGGCACTGCCTGAATGTCGATATGGACGGACCTTCTTTTTACACACTAGCTGACGAGAATATATCCCATGACGGAGGTGACTTTCTCCCGTTCCCCTCTCCAGCTTCTTCTGGTTTCAGGATCTTTGCTGGCAAGGCTATAAAAGCGTAATTCCTATGCATGTGTGTGAAGCACTGATGCATGCCAAGAGGCATGCGCAGCTCAGTATTAGTGATGAGCCGAACACCCCCGGGTTCGGTTCGCACCAGAACCCGCGAACGGACCGAAAGTTCGCACGAACATTAGAACCCTATTAAATACAATGGATGCGAACGTTCGGATTCTAAAGTGCTAATTATAACGACTATTATCCATGTTATTGTCCGAAACAGAGTTTGGGAACCCGGGTTCTGCACCAGGGGACATGTATCAATGCAAAAAGAAGTTTTAAAAACGGACGTTTTCCAGGAGCAGTCATTTTAATGATGCATAAAGTGAAAAAAAAAAAAGCCAAATATTCCTTTAAATATTGTACCTGGGGGTGTCTAAAGTATGCCTGTGAAGTGCCACGTGTTTCCCGTGTTTAGAACTGTCCCTGCACAAAATAACATTTCTAAAGGAAAAAAAGCCATTTAAAACTGCTTGCGGCTTTAATGCAATGTCTGGTCCCGGTAATATGGATGAAAATCTTTATGAAAAATGGCATAGCTACCCCATCAACCCCCCCCCCCTACCCCAGCCCATTACCAGCCCCTTTGGGTCTTGTATGGATATTAAGGGGAACCCCACACACAAAATAAAAAAGCCCCTATATACTCTGAACAGCCGTATACAGGCGGTGCATACAAGACAGGGACTGTAGGTTTGTTCTTATGTAGAATCTGTTTGTAATTTTGAACAGCTGCATTGTTTAAGTGTAGCTCCATGCCAAATTCCTTTTTTTTAGCTTTTTGGAAAACATAGGGAACGGTTATCACCCCTGTCACATTTTTTTTTGCTGTCTGTGCCCCTGTTCAGAACATTTCACCTCACTTTGCGTCCCAATGACAACTGTTTTTGAAATGTGGTGTTTTTATTGAAACAAGGATTGTTGATAAAGCATCAGTAGAGAGGAGACACCTTTCTCCCATATTAATTCTTACAGGAGAGAATTTTCCTTCCAAGGGGTAGATTTCCTCTCATTTCCTGTTGTCTTCTTCCGTTTGCAAGTAGTAGTAGTTTGTAAGTTGGATGTTTGAAAGTAGGGACCTGCCGTATATACTCTGCAGAAATTGGCCCCTTAGGTGTTGGTGTTGGCACAACACTGAAAACACTCACAGTTATTCTTGGTGGGTGCTGGAACGCCCTGCTGTCAACTATTATATCAGGAATTGTAATAACATATAATTGTTGATCAGTGGTAGTAAAAATTGTGCCTTTGATGGTGGTGCTGGTGCCACAACACTGTAAGGCCTGACAGTTACTCTTGGTGGGCGCAGCAATGGGCCCTGCTGTGAATTATTAGATCAATAATTATAATTGCATGCCCCTGTTGAATAGGGGCTGAAAAATTGGGCCTTTGGTGGTGGTGGTGGTGGTGATGGTGGTACTGGTGCCACAACACTGTAAGGCCTGACAGTTACTCTTGGTGGGCGCAGCAATGGGTCCTGCTGTGAATTATTAGATCAATAATTATAATTGCATGCCCCTGTTGAACAGGGGCTGAAAAATTGGGCCTTAGGCACTGGTGGCACAACACTGCAACCCCTCACAGATACTGTACTTGGAGCACAGCAATGAGGCCTGTTGCAAAGTATTGCATCAAAAATTTTAATTACACGCCCCTGTTAAACAGGGGCTGAAAAATTGGGCCTTAGCCACTGGTGGCATCACCCATAAACCAAAATGATCTTCCAAGCTATCATCATTAATCGTATCATTGAGGAGGAGGAGGAGGATAGCCAGTCAACATAACAGCACAGGCACTCAGCATCAGCATCAGTCTTGAAGGGATGTGACATTTTAAAATCAATTAGTCTGTTATATCAGCATCTGGTGTGTGGTAGCTGGTGGTGATCCAAGACTGGTTCATCTTGATGAAAGTCAGTCGATCAACTGAGTCGGTGGACAGGCGCACCCTGTGATCCGTGACAAATCCTCCAGCAGCACTGAATGTGCGTTCTGAAAGAACGCTGGATGCAGGACAGGCCAGTAGCTCAATTGCATACTGTGCAAGCTCTGGCCAGTGATCCATCCTCAAGACCCAGTAAGCCAGAGGATTTTCGGTGGGGAAGGTGTCCAAGTCTGACCTTGCCCGTAGGTATTCCTGGACCATGTATATCAGACGCTGGCGATGGTTGCTGGAACCGATCATACTTTGGGGCTGCGGATGAAAGAATTGTCTGAACGCATCGGTCAGACGGCCACCTTCCCCACCGCTCCTTCTTTGACTGCCCGAAGCCTCAGCAACTCGTTGTCCAGGACCAGGAGTTTGTAACCTCCCAGTCTCTGGGAACGCATTGCACAGACCTTTCTGCAAGGCCTCCCGGAGTTGTCTCATCCTCTGCTCCCTCTGCGACGGTACGATAAGGTCCGCAACCTTACCCTTGTACCGTGGATCAAGGAGAGTGGCCAGCCAGTAATGGTCCCTCTCCTTGATCCGAAGAATACGAGGATCCTTCCGCAGACTTTGCAGGATCAGGGAGGCCATGCAGCGTAGGTTAGCTGAGGCATTCAGTCCGGAGTCCTCTGGGTCACTAAGGACGACATGATCCGCAGCCACCTCCTCCCAGCCACGTACAAGTCCATTGGTTTCTTGGGACTGTAAATCATCCCTAAAAGACTGCTGCTGATGATGCTGAGTGCCAGCCTCCACCTCCATGCTGACACAATCCTCCTCCTCCTCCTCCTCCTCCTGTGCGATGGGTGGGACAGAAGGAACACTGTCTGGGTAAAGGGGGCCTTGAGAGGCAAGGAAGTCCTCCTCTTCCTGCCTCTGTTCTGCCTCAAGTGCCCTGTCCATTATTCCACGCAGCGTGTGCTCCAACAGGTGGACAAGAGGTACAGTGTCACTGATGCATGCACTGTCACTGCTCACCATCCTCGTGGCCTCCTCAAATGGTGCCAGGACAGTGCATGCATCCCTGATCATGCCCCACTGGCGTGGTGAAAAAAACCCGAGCTCCCCTGACCCTGTCCTGGTGCCGTAGTCGCACAGGTACTCATTGATGGCCCTCTGCTGCGTGTGCAGCCGCTGCAGCATGGCCAACGTTGAGTTCCACCTGGTGGGCATGTCACATATAAGGCGGTTCTTGGGCAGGTTCAACTCCTTTTGCAGCTCAGCCAGGCGAGCACTGGCATTATAAGATCTGCGGAAATGCACACAGACTTTCCTGGCCTGCCTCAGGACATCCTGTAAGCCCGGGTACCTGCCCAAGAACCGCTGCACCACCAGGTTAAGGACGTGAGCCATACAGGGCACATGGGTCAGTTGTCCCTGTCGGAGGGCGGAGAGGAGGTTGGTGCCATTGTCGCAAACCACCATTCCTGGCTTAAGCTGGCGTGGCGTCAACCACCTCTCGGCCTGCCCCTGCAGAGCAGACAGGACCTCTGCCCCAGTGTGGCTCCTGTCCCCCAAACACACCAGCGCAAGCACGGCATGGCATCTTTTTGCCTGCGTACTTGCGTAGCCCCTTGAACGCCTACGGAGCACCGCTGGTTCCGAGGACAAACCACAGGAAGAGGCCATGGAGGAAGAAGAAGAGGAGGGGGTGGAGGAGAGAGGTGTGTCACAACCAGTAGTAGCATTTTGGAGGCGTGGCGGTGGAACAACCTCCAACACTACTGCACCTTGTCCTGCATCCTTCCCAGCTGCCAAAAGAGTGACCCAATGGGCCGTGAAAGAAAGGTAACGTCCCTGTCCATGCCTGCTGGACCATGAGTCAGCGGTAATATGCACCTTACCGCTGACCGCCCTGTCCAGGGAGGCCAAGACATTGCCTTCCACATGCCTGTAGAGAGCCGGAATCGCCTTCCGCGCAAAAAAGTGGCGTTTGGGAACCTGCCACTGAGGAACCGCACATTGGACAAACTCACGGAAGGGGGCCGAGTCTACCAACTGAAAAGGCAGCAGTTGAAGCGCTAGCAATTTAGCCAAGCTATCATTCAACCGCTGGGCATGTGGATGGCTGGGAGTGAACTTCTTTCGACGGTCCAGCAGCTGGGGCAGGGAAATTTGCCTGCTAGAATCGGACGTTGGTGTACTGCTAGCAGAGTGCCCGCAAGTACTTGCCTGTGACACACCTAATTCTACACCTTCATTCCTCTCAGAGCAGGTTTCAGAGAGGAGTGAAGGTATAGTGGGGTTGGAGATCCCAGCTGATGCGGTGCAAGAAGAGGTCAGCTTTGTTCTTTGGTGTGGGTCTTTAAGGTAGGCTTGCCAATGAGCTGCATGGCAGGTCAACATATGTCTGATCAAGCATGTGGTGCCCAAGTGGCTGATGTTTTGCCCACGCGATATACGCTTGAGACATATGTTGCAAACAGCAGCTGTGCGATCTGATGCACTCGCCTCAAAAAAGGCCCACACCAAAGAACTTTTTGAATGACGGGCAGAGGCAGCGCCCTGCACAGGCGGAGCTCTGCGGTGTGATTCCGTCGGTGTGCTGCCCATACGCTGGCCACTCAAGGGCATCCTGCCTCGTTGGAGATGTGCCTCCTCCTCATCCTCCTCCTCCTCTCTCCTATTAGGCACCCACGTGGAGTCAGTGACCTCATCATCCCCTCCCTCCTCATCACTGGAGCCAATCTGGCAGTATGCTGCAGCTGCTGGAGCATGACTGCCAGATTGGTGTCCTTCTTGAGCATCCCCTCTCTCTGCTCTCACGCTGCTGCCTTCCTGTAGCTGGGTATCATCATCAGATCCTTCGAAATGCTGGGCATCCTCCTGGAGCATGTACCCAACACTGTGCTCAAACAGTTCGTGGGACTCCTCAGGAGGAGGACATGGTGGGTCTAGGGAAGGATTGACTAATGAAGATAATGATACCAGAGAAGAGGACGCTTTGGCAGCTGCTTTGCCAGTACCCTGAGCCTGGGTGAGAGAGGATGAGGAGGATGAGGTGGGCTTGGTCATCCACTCTACCAAGTCTTCGGCATGATGTGGCTCAACATGTCCAGCTGCCGAAAAGAAGGACAAGTGTGTCCCATGGCCATGTGCTGATGACAATGCACCGCGTCCACGACCAGCACTGTTGCCCCCAGACACAGAGCCTGCTTGCCCTCTTTTTTTGCCTCCTGACTGTCTGCCTCTCCTTGTTTGCCTTCCAGACATTTTAATGGATGGCCTGCAGGGAGATGGGAAAATAGCAATAAGGGCTACCTTCAGGTGTATACTGTGCAGGAGGCTTAGCAACAATGACACTGACACTGTCCCCTGCCTATCCTTCTCTGTCCCTAAACTCAAGGATTTGAAATATGGAACAGCAAAATTGGTTTAGAACAGAATAGCACACTGTCAGTTTCACTCACTGTACCTCTCTGTCCCTAAACTCAAGGATTGAAAATATGGTTCAGCAAAATTGGTTTAGAACAGAATAGGACACTTTCCCTCACTGTCCTACTCTGTCCCTCCCTACAAACAAGATTTAGCACAGAATAGCACACTGATAATTTCCAAGAGTGTCCTTCTCTGTCCCTAAACTCAAGGATTGAAAATATGGAACAGAAAAATTGGTTTAGAACAGAATAGCACACTGACACTTTCCCTCACTGTCCTACTCTGTCCCTCCCTACAAACAAGATTTAGCACAGAATAGCACACTGAAAATTGCCACGAGTGTCCTTCTCTGTCCCTAAACTCAAGGATTGAAAATATGGAACAGCAAAATTGGTTTAGAACAGAATAGCACACTGACACTTTCCCTCACTGTCCCACTCTGTCCCTCCCTACAAACAAGATTTAGCACAGAATAGCACACTGATAATTGCCACGAGTGTCCTTCTCTGTCCCTAAACTCAAGGATTGAAAATATGGAACAGCAAAATTGGTTTAGAACAGAATAGCACACTGACACTTTCCCTCACTGTCCTACTCTGTCCCTCCCTACAAACAAGATTTAGCACAGAATAGCACACTGATAATTTCCACGAGTGTCCTTCTCTGTCCCTAAACTCAAGGATTGAAAATATGGAACAGCAAAATTGGTTTAGAACAGAATAGCACACTGACACTTTCCCTCACTGTCCTACTCTGTCCCTCCCTACAAACAAGATTTAGCACAGAATAGCACACTGATAATTGCCACGAGTGTCCTTCTCTGTCCCTAAACTCAAGGATTGAAAATATGGAACAGCAAAATTGGTTTAGAACAGAATAGCACACTGACACTTTCCCTCACTGTCCTACTCTGTCCCTCCCTACAAACAAGATTTAGCACAGAATAGCACACTGATAATTTCCACGAGTGTCCTTCTCTGTCCCTAAACTCAAGGATTGAAAATATGGAACAGCAAAATTGGTTTAGAACAGAATAGCACACTGACACTTTGCCTCACTGTCCTACTCTGTCCCTCCCTACAAACAAGATTTAGCACAGAATAGCACACTGATAATTTCCACGAGTGTCCTTCTCTGTCCCTAAACTCAAGGATTGAAAATAGGGAACAGCAAAATTGGTTTAGAACAGAATAGCACACTGACACTTTCCCTCACTGTCCTACTCTGTCCCTCCCTACAAACAAGATTTAGCACAGAATAGCACACTGAAAATTGCCACGAGTGTCCTTCTCTGTCCCTAAACTCAAGGATTGAAAATATGGAACAGCAAAATTGGTTTAGAACAGAATAGCACACTGACACTTTCCCTCACTGTCCTACTCTGTCCCTCCCTACAAACAAGATTTAGCACAGAATAGCACACTGAAAATTGCCACGAGTGTCCTTCTCTGTCCCTAAACTCAAGGATTGAAAATATGGAACAGCAAAATTGGTTTAGAACAGAATAGCACACTGACACTTTCCCTCACTGTCCTACTCTGTCCCTCCCTACAAACAAGATTTAGCACAGAATAGCACACTGATAATTGCCACGAGTGTCCTTCTCTGTCCCTAAACTCAAGGATTGAAAATATGGAACAGCAAAATTGGTTTAGAACAGAATAGCACACTGACACTTTCCCTCACTGTCCTACTCTGTCCCTCCCTACAAACAAGATTTAGCACAGAATAGCACACTGAAAATTGCCACGAGTGTCCTTCTCTGTCCCTAAACTCAAGGATTGAAAATATGGAACAGCAAAATTGGTTTAGAACAGAATAGCACACTGACACTTTCCCTCACTGTCCTACTCTGTCCCTCCCTACAAACAAGATTTAGCACAGAATAGCACACTGATAATTTCCACGAGTGTCCTTCTCTGTCCCTAAACTCAAGGATTAAAAATATGGAACAGCAAAATTGGTTTAGAACAGAATAGCACACTGACACTTTCCCTCACTGTCGTACTCTGTCCCTCCCTACAAACAAGATTTAGCACAGAATAGCACACTGAAAATTGCCACGAGTGTCCTTCTCTGTCCCTAAACTCAAGGATTGAAAATATGGAACAGCAAAATTGGTTTAGAACAGAATAGCACACTGACACTTTCCCTCACTGTCCTACTCTGTCCCTCCCTACAAACAAGATTTAGCACAGAATAGCACACTGATAATTTCCACGAGTGTCCTTCTCTGTCCCTAAACTCAAGGATTGAAAATATGGAACAGCAAAATTGGTTTAGAACAGAATAGCACACTGACACTTTCCCTCGCTGTCCTACTCTGTCCCTCCCTACAAACAAGATTTAGCACAAAATAGCACACTGACACTTTCCCTCACTGTACCTCTCTGTCCCTAAACTCAAGGATTGAAAATATGGTTCAGCAAGATTGGTTTAGAACAGAATAGCACACTGACACTTTCCCTCACTGTACCTCTCTGTCCCTACAAACAAGGATTAGCACAGAATAGCACACTGTCACTGACACTCTCCCTACCTATCCTTATTTGTCCCTAAACACAAGGAATCCAGGATTAGTAAAGGAAAAATAATGACACTGTCCCTGCCTATGCTTCTCTTTCCCTGCTCCGGAACACACTACACAAGGCCGCCGCGCTGGCGGCCTTTTATAGTGTGGGGCGTGTACTAAACCCCCTCAGCAATAATTGGCCACAGGCATCCTGCCTGTGGCCAATCATTGCTCTCCTCGCTGCCGGCGCTGTGATTGGCCAAGCATGCGGGGTCACAGTGCATGCTTGGCCAATCACAGCGCCTGGATGACACTGCGATGGCGTAGTGCATTGTGGGCCATTCGCGTCACTCGAATTTGGCGCGAACGGCCCAAATTGTTCGATCTTCGTCGAACGATCGAACAGCCGATGTTCGAGTCGAACGTATGTTCGACTCGAACACGAAGCTCATCCCTACTCAGTATATGTTCCACGGAAAATTGCAAACAAGCATTAAAGAATGTCTTATTGTAGAAGATAAAAAGGGGTGTATTTAAAAAAAAAAAAATACATACAGTAGAAATTTTCCCAGTGAAAGTACATGTACATTTGTTCTGTACAAATGGGGTGAAGAAAATAATAATAATAATCAGGCTGGATTTTTCACTGACTTAAAATGGAAATTCTGCATTTGGCCACTGGTATAATTTCTTATGATACTTATTGACATCTATCACTTGCCAAAAGTGCTCATCTACCTGAAACTTTCATCAAACCTCTAAGAAAATGATTGCATTTGCTATTTTTCGTCAATGAAGAAAAAGTAGTAATGAAAAAGGCACATGTGGGTTTAAGTACTGATAAGAGAATGGGTATAATTCTTAATGATTCCCCCAACAAGGGTTGTAGCAGGGGTGTGTCGTTTGCCTACATACTTTGTACTGGAAGGTGTCCATCTGTCATTCAGAAAGTTGAGAGGTATACATAGAGAAGGAGCATGTGCATGAAAATGAAAACATATGCAGACAGAGGAGGAAAAACAAGGATGCAGGTCATAGGCGTGCGCACAGGGTGTGCCAGGTGTGCCCAGGCACACCCTAATCACTCTGTGCAGAACAGATTCCCCCCACTGACCTGACTCCCCCTCCTTCCCCCCACAGCATTACCATCTTCCCTCCTCTCCCACCGGTTGTTGCTGTGGATGTTTTAGCAAAGTGGGGGAAGGGGCCAGTAAATATGCCATTTATCGGCCACTTCCCTTTCTGAATGAACATCGTGAGTGATCGGTAGAGTGTGTTTGAGCTTTTGGGTGCACACGCTAATGCCAAAGGCTGCGCACACCTATCATGCAGGTAGATAGCAGGGAATGTAGCTGAAAATTTAAAATGTTACTACATATATTCTTTTAACTTTTGTGGGAAGGTCCAACCAAACATTTCTCATGAGATGCAGTTTCTAGTTATGTCTGAGTTCTACATTTTATCTTGTTGATTTAAAAATAAATGTACTAATATTAGACAAAATAATGATGGATTTGTGAAATTGTGTACTTCATTTTCTTTGTATGTATTTATCTCATTCTGTTATGCAAGTCATAATAACTGCAAGATTTGTGCAACTAAGCTAATGTAATAGAAAAAAAATGTCATTTAAAGCAGTTAGATCAAGCAAATATGCAACTAACTGCAATATTCACTAATGGCCACTGGAGGTCAGTATGTGATTGGTTGTTTGAAACTCAGAACACACAGAAGATGTTTATCAGTGACAATGATGCCAATCTAAAGCCAGCCATACTTTATTAACCACTTCAGCCCCGGAAGGATTTACCTGCGGCGATTTAACTGACAATTGTACGGTCCTGAGACATTGTACCCAAACAAAATTGATGTTCTTTTTTTTCCCACAAATAGAGCTTTCTTTTGGTGGTATTTGATCACCTCTGCAGTTTCTATTTTTTGTGCATTAAACAAAAAAGGCCGACCATTTTGAAAAAAAAATAACAATATTTTTTACTTTTTGCTATAATTAATATCCCCCTAACAAATAAACAAATTTCTTCATCAGATTAGGCCAATATGTATTTTTTTTTACTAGTAATGGTGGTGATCAGCGAATTTTAGCGGGACTGCAACATGCAGCGGACAGATCGGACACTTTTGACACTTTTTTGGGACCAGTGGCATTTATACAGCGATCAGTGCTATAAAAATGCACTGATAACTGTATAAATGACACTGGCAAGGAAGGGGTTGACACCCGGGGTGATCAAAGGGTTAAGTATGTCCTAGGGAGGTGCTTTCCAAAACTGTGGGGGGAGGGGACTGTATGGGAGTACAGAGAGATCGCTGTTCCTAATCACTAGGAACAGATGATCACACTGTATGGACCTGACAGAATGGGGCTATGCTTTGTTTACATTGGCAGATCCCCATTCTAACTCTCTGTGGAGCGATCGCGGGTCACCAGTAGACATCGCGGCTGCCGGCCACGCGCATCAGCTCCGGCGCCGCGTGCGCCCGTAGTACCTGTTACACAAAGCACCGTACCGGTACGGCGATTCGTGCAATAGAGGCGCCCTGCCGCAGTATAACTGCAGCGACTGGTTGGCAAGTGGTTAAACTTAACTTTTTTTCAACCACAGTCAGTGTTGTTGGGGGAATCCCTTCGCTACGTTATTGTATTCTGAAAGTGTGAGGTTGCCCAGCCTTCAGAATACAATTATTATTTCCGGCAGTTATAGCTGCCAGCAGTGATCATACAAAAAAACAATAGGCTTGCTGTACTGAAGTCAATATATATCAATCGACTTCAGTACAACCAGCCTGCCCATAGGTGGGCCGAAATTCGATTAATCTATGGCCGCCCTAACATTTAGGCGTCTCACACGTATGCAGATGCGACAGTTCACACTAATTTTTGCATGATTCATGTGCTGCCCTATGCGTGAGAGATGGCACAAAAGAAGTGCATGATCTTTTTTTTGTTAAAATCACGCCACACCAAAACGCATGTTACTGTGTTAGTATGCTTTTTGGCGCATGAGAAAGGGTACACATTAGCAAGGTAGGTTGGTGCATGCCTGTCGAAGGGGTATGCTTTTTTGTACATGTGGGAACGCAGGCATGTTTGCATGCATTTCAACAACACACCACATTAAAGTTAATTTTAGGGGCAAAAAAAAAAAATTCAATAAATTGCCCAATTTCTTGGTAAAATATAAAATCTGAGGTTGCACCAAATAAATAGATACTCAACATGTCAAACCTTAATTTTGCGTGTGCCCATGAAATGGAGCCAGACTTCAGTATCCTATATTTTCTATAAGCAACGCTTTAAAAGAGGTCATCGGTTTGGCATTACGAAGGCGGTCTGGTGCTAGAATCATTGCTCTCATTCCGGCGTTCACATAATTGTGAAATGGAAGGAAAATTATGAATGTGATATAATGAAGCAGCGCTAAATACTGTAAACAATACTTAAATAAAGTGCTAATATATAGTAGATCTGAATGAAAAGTATATCTCATCCCAATGTGCAGAAAGTGTCAAATGACATCAAAAGTTAACCAACAAATAAATGTATATAAAAATAGTCCAATAGTAAGGTGCAACAGAAATCTCAAAAAGTTGAAAAAATTGTCTCTTTACATATAAAAGTGCAAAAATTCGACCTGCTCCTCTGAAATATTATTTCCAGATCCACGGGATTAGTGACAGAAGAGAAGAGCCTCCATAGTGTAGTAGTTAAAAAAAAAAAAATGGAGGCTCTTCTCTTCTGTCTCTAATCCTGTGGATCTGGACATAATATTTCAGAGGAGCAGGTCGTGGAACTTGGATTTTATGGAAAAACAGCCGTGAAACTGCAGTGATCCCTTGTCCAGGATACATCTATTGAGGAGGAGGATAAAACAACTGATTGATGTCAAACGTCTGTTGATGCACGACTAGACCCGTTGGGGTCTATCTTTAAGGTGAAAGGCTAGCACACACTGAGTGCGGATTATATAAAAAAATCTACAGGCTATCACCCTTCATCTACAATTGGACTCCCCTTCCCCTTCCTTACCCCCTTCCCCTTCCTTTCCCCCTTTCACCTTTTTTGCACATTAATTTTTGCACTTTTATATGTAAAGAGACAATTTTTTACAACTTTTTGAGATTTCTGATGTCCCTTACTATTAGACTATTTTTATATAAATTTGTTGGTTAACTTTTGATGTCATTTGATTGCACTTTTGGCACATTGGGATGAGATATATGTACTTCTCATTCAGATCTACGATATATTAGCACTTTATTTAAGTATTGTTTACAGTATTTAGCGCTGCTTCATTATATCACATTTATATCTATTGGTGCTGGCAACACTATAGAAGCTTAGCAGCTTTATACACTTTGTAGAAAGCACTTTATTATTCCAATTGTTAACACTTCTAGTAGCGCATTACATATAAAATGATAATTGGATTTCAATTATTTTTACAAATAAATATCTGAAAAGTGTGGCGTGCATTTGTATTCAGCCCTATTTACTCTGATACCCCTAACTAAAATCTAAGAGTCCACCTGTGTGTAATTTATTCTCAGTATAAATACAGCTGTTCTGTGAAGCCCTCCGAGGTTTGTTAGAGAACCTTAGTGAACAAACAGCATCATGAAGGCCAAGGAAAACACCAGAGAGGTCAGGAATAAAGTTGTGGAGAAGTTTAACCACTTCCCGCCCAGTCAATAGCATATTGACATCAGGGAAGTGGTTCGGTGGGGCGCGTGGTCCGGGGGGGCGTGCATCTCGGCGATCGGTGGAGCGGTGTGTCAGTCTGACACACCGCTACACTGATCTCGGTAAAGAGCCTCCGGCAGAGGCTTTTTACCACGTGATCAGCCGTGTCCAATCACGGCTGATCACGATGTAAACAGGAAGAGCTGTTGATCGGCTCTTCCTCACTCGCGTCTGACAGACACGAGTAGAAGAGAGCCGATCGGCGGCTCTCCTGACAGGGGGGGTTCGCGCTGATTGTTTATCAGCGCAGCCCCCCCTCGGATACCCACACTAGACCACCAGGATGCCACCCAGGACCACCAGGGAAGCCCCAAGCATGTGGATGGCCCCCATGGCCATCCGCATGTAGTAAAACATAAAAAAACATATGCCAATCAGTGCCCACAGATGGGCACTGACTGGCACCATCATGGCACGACCACAATGTGTGGTGGCTGGCATTGCTGGGCATCAGTGTCATCAGTGCCACCTACTAGTGTCCATCAGTGCCACCTATCAGTGCCCATCCGTGCCCACCTGTGCCCATAAGTGCCCACCTATCAGTGCCCGTCCGTGCCACCTATCAGTGCCGCCTATAAGTGCCCATCAGTGCCGCCTATAAGTGCCCATCAGTACCGCCTATGAGTGCCCATCAGTGCCGCCTATGAGTGCCAATCAGTGCCGCCTATGAGTGCCAATCAGTGCCGCCTATGAGTGCCCATCAGTGCCACATACCAGTGCCACATATCAGTGCCATCAGTGCCGCCTATCAGTGCCCATCATCAGTGCCCATCAGTGCCACCTCATCAGTGCCACCTCATTGGTGCCACCTCATCGGTGCCCATCAGTGTCGCCTTATCAGTGCCCGTCAGTGCCACCTTATCAGTGCCCGTCATTGAAGTAGAAAAGGTACTTATTTACAAAAAAAATTAACAGAAACAAAGAAAAACTTAGTTTTTTTCAAAATTTTCGCTCTTTTTTTATTTGTTGTGCAAAAAATAAAAATCGCAGAGGCGATCAAATACCACCGAAAGAAAGCTCTATTTGTGGGAACAAAATGATAAAAAATGTGTTTGGGTACAGTGTAGCATGACCGCACAATTGTCATTCAAATTGTGACAGCGCTGAAAGCTCAAAATTGGCTTGGGCAGGAAGGTGTATAAGTGCATGGTATTGAAGTGGTTAACCACTTAACGACCGCTCACTGTATATATACGTCGGCAGAATGGCACCGACAGGCACAATCACGTAGAGCATACGTGATTGCCTTTGTATAGTTGGGGGGTCCAATCGGACCCCCCTCCTATACAGTGAGCGGTGGCTAAGTGTCCGGGAGCGTTCCGGGATGAGGGGGCAGCCATTCGTTTCTGGCCACCCCCTCGCGATCGCTCCCGGCGAATGGAAATGCCCCCTCTGTCTGTGTCAGACAGAGGGAGCAGGAGGAAGTGATGTCATCTCTGGTGCGGCGCTCACATATACTGAGCGCCGTACAAGAGAAGACATCAGGTCAGTGCACACAACACTACACTGACACCAGGACACATAGGGACATAAATCGCCCCCCAGGCCCCCCCAGACACCCCAGATCACCCCCCAGCCCCCAGTCACAGTGTCACTGATTGCAGTGACCATTTATTTAGTGATCACTGCAATCAGTGACATTTGTGACTGTAAAAGTGTCACCAAAGTTTAGTCTTAGGTCCAGTGTAGCCCCCTAACCCCCCCTAATAAAGGTTTAACCCCCTGATCACCCCCCAGATAACCCTTTCACCCCCTATCACCACTGTCGCTAAGCGATCATTTTTCTGATCGCTGTCTTAGCGTCAGTGATGCCGATCGGCAGCCAGTAATTTTTTTTAGGTTCGCCGCATGTTTTTATAGCGTCAGGTACCCCAATATATTATCTAATAAAGGTTTAACCCCCTTGATCGCCCCCCAGGTAACCCTTTCACCCCCTATCACCACTGTCACTAAGCGATCGTTTTTCTAAACGCTGTCTTAGTGTCTGTGATGCAGATCGGTAGCCGGTAATTTTTTTTAGGTTCGCCGCAGGTTTTTATAGCGTCAGGTACCCCAATATATTATATAATAAAGGTTTAACCCCCTTGATCGCCCCCCAGGTAACCCTTTCACCCCCTATCACCACTGTCGCTAAGCAATTGTTTTTCTAAACGCTGTCTTAGTGTCGGTGATGCAGATCGGTAGCCAGTAATTTTTTTTAGGTTCGCCGCATGTTTTTATAGCGTCAGGTACCCCAATATATTATCTAATAAAGGTTTAACCCCCTTGATCGCCCCCCAGGTAACCCTTTCACCCCCATCACCACTGTCGCTAAGCGATCGTTTTTCTAAACGCTGTCTTAGTGTCGGTGATGCAGATCGGTAGCTGGTAATTTTTTTTAGGTTCGCCGCAGGTTTTTATAGCGTCAGGTACCCCAATATATTATCTAATAAAGGTTTAACCCCCTTGATCGCCCCCCAGGTAACCCTTTCACCCCCTATCACCACTGTCGCTAAGCGATCGTTTTTCTAAACGCTGTCTTAGTGTCGGTGATGCAGATCGGTAGCCAGTAATTTTTTTTAGGTTCACCGCATGTTTTTATAGCGTCAGGTACCCCAATATATTATCTAATAAAGGTTTAACCCCCTTGATCGCCCCCCAGGTAACCCTTTCAACCCCATCACCACTGTCGCTAAGCGATCGTTTTTCTAAACGCTGTCTTAGTGTCGGTGATGCAGATCGGTAGCTGGTAATTTTTTTTAGGTTCGCCGCAGGTTTTTATAGCGTCAGGTACCCCCATATATTATCTAATAAAGGTTTTAACCCCCTGATTGCCCCTAGTTAACCCTTTCACCAGTGATCACCATATAAGTGTTACGGGTGACGCTGGTTAGATAGTTTGCTTTTTATAGTGTCAGGGCACCCGCCGTGTATATAACCCAATAAAGGTTTAACCCCCTGATCGCCCGGCGGGTGATATCAATTAGGTTTTAGCGTCAGAGAGGGTCTGAGTCACACCCCAGGCAGCGTCAGGTTAGTGCCAGTAACGCTAACACCCACGCGTGAAGCATACACCCCCCTTAGTGGTATAGTATCTGAACAGATCAATATCTGATCTGATCAGATCTATACTAGCGTCCCCAACAGTTTAGGGTTCCCAAAAACGCAGTGTTAGCGGGATCAGCCCAGATACCTGCTGGCACCTGCGTTTTGCCCCTCCGTCCAGCCCAGGCCACCCAAGTGCAGTATCGATCGATCACTGTCACTTACAAAACAAAAACACACATAACTGCAGCGTTCGCAGAGACAGGCCTGATCCCTGCGACTCCAGTGCTGTAGGAGGTGATTTCACCACCACAGTTAAAAAAAAAAAAGCATATATGCCGAAGCATTGGGGCAGCAGGGGCGGAGGAGTGATTTTGCTCCTAATGCCGCGTACATACGGTCAAAATTCCGACAGAGGCTTGCCCGTGGAAAAGTCCGACCATGTGTGTGCGGCATAACTTTTTTGCGGGAGGATGCCCCCATGCTTCGGCATATATAAATGGTGCGTGTATGCCCATCATTGGAAGTGGGTGGATGAAGGGCGGTATTCTAATGGTGGGCATACCCACCGATCAATCTCTTTTTTCGTTCAGCCAACTGGCTGCATGAAAAAAAAAGATTACAATACATGTCCAGCAAGGACCAGCAATGTACTGGTATGTTGCTGGACTTTGAATGTTTATACCAGAATGATGCCTGCGGGTTTAGGTATCATCTTGGTATCATTCTTTTCAGCCTGCGGCCGGCTTTCATGTAAAAGCAATCCTAGCGGCTAATTAGCCTCTGGACTGCTTTTACAAGCAGTGGGAGGGAATGCCCCCCCCCCGGATATAAAAAGCGCCATTGGGAAATTGGGAAAGCATTTTATCACACCGATCTTGGTGTGGTCAGATGCTTTGAGGGCAGAGGAAAAATCTAGGGTCTAGAAGACCCCAGTTTTTTCAAAAAAAGAGTACCTGTCACTACCTATTGCTATCATAGGGGATATTTACATTCCCTGAGATAACAATAAAAATGATAAAAAAAAAAAATACTTGGAAGGAACAATTTAAAAATAAAATAAAAAAGCAAAATTAATAATAAAAAAAAAAAGAAAAAAAAAAAAAGCACCCCTGTCCTGCCCTGCTCTTGTCCAATGGCGAACGCAAGCGTCGGTCTGGCGTCATATGTAAACAGCAATTGCACCATGCATGTGATGTATCACCGCGAAGGTCAGATCGAGGGCAATCATTTTAGCAGTAGACCTCCTCTGTAAATCTACTGGGGTAACCTGTAAAGGCTTTTAAAGGCTTTTAAAAATGTATGTAGTTTGTCGCCAATGCGCGTTTGTGCGAAATTTTAAAGCATGTCGTGTTTGGTATCTATGTACTCGGCCCAAGATCATCTTTTTTATTTCATCAAACATTTGGGCAATATAGTGTGTTTTAGTGCATTAAAATTAAAAAAAGTGTATTTTTTAACCCAAAAAATGCGTTTGAAAAATCGCTGCGCAAATACTGTGTAGAAAAAAAAATGCAACACCCACCATTTTAATCTGTAGGGCCTTTGCTTTAAAAATATATATAATGTTTGGGGGTTCAACCAAATTTTCTTGCAAAAAAAAAAATGTTTTCATGTAAACAAAAAGTGTCAAAAAGGGCTTTGTCTTCAAGTGGTTAGAAGAGTGGATGTAAGCTTCCTAATGTTGTGTATAAAATGCCAGAACAGTTCAAAACCCCCCCAAATGACCCCATTTTGGAAAGTAGACACCCCAAGCTATATACTGAGAGGCATGTCGAGTCCATGGAACATTTTATATGTTGACACAAGTTGCGGGAAAACGAATTTTTTTTTTTTTTTTTTTGCACAAAGTTGTCACTAAATGATATATTGCTCAAACATGCCATGGGCATATGTGGAATTACACCCCAAAATACATTCTGTTGCTTCTCCTGAGTACGGGGATATCACATGTGTGAGACTTTTTGGGAGCCTAGCCACGTACGGGACCCCAAAAACCAAGCACCGCCTTCAGGCTTTCTAAGGGTGTAAATTTTTGATTTCACTTCTCACTGCCTATCACAGTTTCGGAGGCCATGGAATGCTCAGATAGCACAAAACCCCCCCAAATGACCCCATTTTGGAAAGTAGACACCCCAAGCTATTTGCTGAGAGGTATTGTGAGTATTTTGCAGATCTTGCTTATTGTTACAAAGTTTTGAAAATTGAAAAAATAAATAAATATATATATATATTTTCTTTCTTCATTTTCAAAAACAAATGAGAGCTGTAAAATACTCGCCATTCCTCTCAGCAAATAGCTTGGGGTGTCTATATTCCAAAATGGGGTCATTTGGGGGGTTTTGTGCGATTTTGGCATTTTATGGCCTTCGAAACTGTGATAGGTAGTGAGGAGTGAAATCAAAAATTTGTGCCTAGAAATCCTGAAGGCGGTGCTTGGTTTTCGGGGTCCCGTACGCGGCTAGGCTCCTAAAAAGTCCCACACATGTGGTATCCCCGTACTCAGGAGAAGCAGAAAAATGTATTTTGGGGTGTTATTCCACATATAACTATGGCATGTGTGAGCAATATATCATTTAGTGACAACTTTTTGTAATTTTTTTTATTTTTTATTTTTTTTTGTCATTATTCAATCACTTGGGACAAAAAAAATATATTCAATGGGCTCAACAGGCCTCTCAGCAATTTCCTTGGGGTGTCTACTTTCTAAAATGGGGTCATTTGGGGAGGTTTTGTGCTATTTTGGCATTGTATGGCCTTCGAAACTGTGATAGGCAGTGAGGAGTGAAATCAAAAATTTGCGCCCTTAGAAATCCTGAAGGCGGTGCTTGGTTTCCGGGGTCCCGTACGCGGCTAGGCTCCCAAAAAGTCCCACACATGTGGTATCCCCGTACTCAGGAGAAGCAGCAAAATGTATTTTGGGGTGAAATTCCACATATAACCATGGCATGTGTGAGCAATATATCATTTAGTGACAACTTTTTGTAATTTTTTTTATTTTTTATTTTTTTTTGTCATTATTCAATCACTTGGGACAAAAAAAATATATTCAATGGGCTCAACAGGCCTCTCAGCAATTTCCTTGGGGTGTCTACTTTCTAAAATGGGGTCATTTGGGGAGGTTTTGTGCTATTTTGGCATTTTATGGCCTTCGAAACTGTGATAGGCAGTGAGGAGTGAAATCAAAAATTTGCGCCCTTAGAAATCCTGAAGGCGGTGCTTGGTTTCCGGGGTCCCGTACGCGGCTAGGCTCCCAAAAAGTCCCACACATGTGGTATCCCCGTACTCAGGAGAAGCAGCAAAATGTATTTTGGGGTGAAATTCCACATATAACCATGGCATGTGTGAGCAATATATCATCTAGTGACAACTTTTTGTAATTTTTTTTTTTTTTTTTTTTTTTTTTTGTCATTATTCAATCACTTGGGACAAAAAAAAAAATTCAATGGGCTCAACATGCCTCTCAGCAATTTCCTTGGGGTGTCTACTTTCCAAAATGGGGTCATTTGGGGGGGTTTTGTACTGCCCTGTCATTTTAGCACCTCAAGAAATGAGATAGGCAGTCATAAATTTAAAGCTGTGTAAATTTCAGAAAATGTACCCTAGTTTGTAGACGCTATAACTTTTGCGCAAACCAATAAATATACGCTTATTGACATTTTTTTTACTAAAAACATGTGGCTGAATACATTTTGGCCTAAATGTATGACTACAATTGAGTTTATTCGATTTTTCTTATAACAAAAAGTAGAAAATATAATTTTTTTTCTAAATTTTCGGTCTTTTTCCGTTTATATCGCAAAAAATAAAAATCGCAGAGGCAATCAAATACCATTAAAAGAAAGCTCTATTTGTGGGAAGAAAAGGACGCAAATTTCGTTTGGGTACAACATTGCATGTCCGCACAATTTACAGTTAAAGCAGCGCAGTGCAAAATTCTGAATTCACCTCTGGTCCTTTAGCTACCAAATGGTCCGGGGCTTAAGTGGTTAAGGGGAAACATGTAAATGTGTTGGAATGGACTAGTCAAAGCCCAGACCACAATCCAATAGAAAATCTGTGGTCATACTTAAAGATTGCTGTTCACAAGCGCAAACCATCCAACTTGAAGGAGCTGGAGCAGTTTTGCAACGACGGAATGGGCAAAAATCCCAGTGATAAGATGTGGCAAGGTCATAATGACTTATTCAAAGCGACTTGGAGCTGTGATAGCCGCAAAAGGCGGCTCTACAAAGTATTGACTTTAGGGGGGTGAATAGTTATGCACATTGACTTTTTCTGTTGTTTTGTTGTTTGCTTTACAATAAAAAAAAAAAAACATTTTCAAAGTTGTGGGCATGTTCTGTAAATTAAATGATGCAAATCCTCAAACAATCCATGTTAATTCCAAGTTGTGAGGCAACAAAACACGAAAAATTCCAAGGGGGGTGAATACTTTTGCAAGGCACTGTAAACTGCAAGTACTGTCTGCCACAGCGGCAGGTGTGGGGTCTCTGATGAGCACTCTCGTAGTCCACTGACATGTCCTGTGGCTTTCAAACAGAAAGCCCGTACAGATGTGTGGGATGAAAGCTGGAGGACATGTCTGCAGGAGCCCACATTGCACCTGTGATCTATTGATCGTGGGTGGAATGATTTCCAGACTTCCGCTGTAAAAATTTATAAATGCACTTTTTTTTCTGCAAAATTATGTACGTTTATGATTTATTTCAATAAAGGTGAACTCATCCTTTAAAGCATATCACCCAAGATCTAAATGTAGTATATTGCAACTTGCTAGTACTGTGGTGGCTGAATTTGTTTTCTTTATAAGACTTATTAAAGGATTTGTAAAGGTAAATGTTTTTTCACCTTAATGCATTCTATGTATTAAGGTGAAAAAATATCTGTGGATTAGCGGCCCCCCAGCCCCCCGTTTACTTACCTGACCCCTCGAAAGTCCCGCGCCGTGAACGCGCTTGCTTCTCGGCAAGGATTCCCGGCTCATTCATTGGTTGATTGAAAGCAGCGCAGCCATTGGCTTGCGCTGCTGTCAATCACATCCAATGACGCGGTGTGCCGGGGGGCGGGGCAGAGTGATACATTGAGCAGCTATGGCCGATGGCTGTATCACGGGAGCGTGCCTGCAAGAACTCATCACCATGCGAGCTCGCTCCCCGTTCTTGCGGGGGGGAGCCGAGACAGCCGCAGAGTGACCCCAGAAGACCAGGTTCGGGGCCACTCTGTGCAAAACGAGCTGACAGTATAACATGTTTGTTATTTAAAAAAAAAAATATTTACCTTTACATAAAAAAAAGTTGATTGTAATGCCCTGTACATACGATCGGATTTCCGATGGAATAAAATCCGATGGAATTTTCAGTCGGAATTCCGATGAAAGCTCATGCAGAGCAGACACGGACGCAGCCCGCTGTTCTCTATGGGCCGGTCAGATGTAAACGGACCACCTGTCAGTTTTTCATCTGACTGTCATCCAATCTGATCCACTAGACCAGGGATATGCAATTAGCGGACCTCCAGCTGTTGCAAAACTACAAGTCCCATCATGCCTTTGCCTCTGGGTGTCATGCTTGCTGCTGTCAGAGTCTCGCTATGCCTCATGGGACTTGTAGTTTGGCAACAGCTGGAGGTCCGCTAATTGCATATCCCTGCACTAGACAGATGGTTAACGGATCCCCATCCATCTGCTTTCATCAGATCGGATGCAGTCGGGTGTAAATAGACACATACCTGTTTACATCCGCCTCCCCATAGAGAAGAATGGGTGGTCTGATCAGTCCGCTTGTGTAAAAGGGCCCTTACAGTGCAAGTGGAAATTCTGCAGACCCTGAACTAACAGTGGCTCTGAGAACCCTGATTAACGGGGAATGCTGGAAAGAATGATGTAAGTAGGGGCTCCAGTTACCAGGGACCCCCTTATATCAGAGTTACCCTTTAGCCCAGAGTCTGCAGTGTTCCCCCTTACATCAGAGTTCTCACTGTTTTTGCTTAAAGGATAAATACAGGCAAAGCTCGTTCATTCTGCAATCCTGTGAACCGCTTTCAGCAGACAGTGGACTGAAGCCCGCTGTTCGCTGACGTCACAGAGCCGGTCAAGGCTTGGGCAAAATCACGACCATATGGCCAGGATCCACCCACATGCCTAGACCGGCACACAGCTTAGCCTCTCAGCGAGCCGCTGAGAGCCTGAGCCGGCTGCTGCTGCCCCCACAGCCCAGCGCTCCAGTGAGCGTGGTGGGGGGGGGCAGAGCAGGGAGCTGTTGACTGTCAGTCACAAGCTCTCTGTTCAGGGAGCTGTGAGAACTGAGCAATCTGCAGTGTTTAATCGTTTGGTTCTCAGTGTTAGAGCCGGCAGGGGACAGATGCAGCACTCGGACCGATGCTGCATCCACCTAGGTAGGTATGATTAAAAAATATATGTATTCCCATACTTCTCTTTTAAATCTCTTCAGGGAGGCCCTTCAAAGTTTCTTGCACTGGGGGCTTGAAGTTTCTAGTTATGCCTCCCGACTCAGGGTATAGCATGTCCAAATGGAGGCATTGGGGTCGATTCACTAAAGGATTCCGCATGTGATATGAAGGTCATGTGACTAATTTTTCTGGAATATCGAATGAGATAAGAAGAGAGTCAATTCATCAAAGTAAAATATTGAATGTGAGGTAAATACAGCAAAAAAATGAGATAACTCATTAAAGTCAATTCACTAAATAACACACACATTCGTTATCTATCACCTGGCAGAAGGCAGTCTGTATTTTAGCAATGTACAAAATTACAATGAGGGGAACTGTGTACTGGCCAGTAAGGTAAAAGTATACAATGTATCCGTGTAGAAATGTTCTGTCCTGAGCTCAGAAATGAAAATAAATTGTAACATTTTACCAGAGGGAGATTGTTCTGGCAATGAAAGCATGCTAGAATGTTTTCATAGTTTCTGTGTGCCTTTATGTTACAGAACTATTCTCCTCTGGTGCAGAGTTGGCATGCTAAAAATAGAAAAATTGAGAGAAAACATCAAAAATAACGCTAACGTGTTCGCTAAATAATGCATGTATTTTACCTTTGAGATAAATACTGCATTTCAGTTATTTTAACTCAAAAATGTATGTATTAATTTCTTAGTGAATTTACCTCATTGTTTCCTTTTACCATAATGACGAGTGCAGAGTTCCACTCGTTATTTTGTACATTCCTGAGGCCTCATTTAGCCTAGGTGCACACTCGTGCAGTGTGAGTTGAAAAAGTTTTGCATTGTGATTTCAAGGAGCATCTGTAGTGCAAGTTGATGCGGTTCAGATGCAATTATGATGTGTCTTATATGTAGGGTTGCCACCTTTTCCTCAAGCCAAACCCGAACACTTTAGCGACGCATGGCAAATTTTTTGTGGTATACACTAAAGGATTTTAAAGACCTGGAGGAGAGCAATAATGTGTCATGGTTAGCGTGGATGGTAACTACTGGTACCATCCACTGCCCTACTGACACCGTCCACCTCCATCCCCACAGACTTCCCTCCCTTATATCTGTCCCCCCTCGATTCGATCAGGGAACCCCCCCCATCAGTGTCCCCTGCCCCGAAAGACCCCCATTAGACTGCCTTACCGAGAGCTTTACCTTACCACAGAGGAGGATGGGGGGGGTGACACAGAGGAGGGGGGTGACAGAGGAAGGGGTGACACAGAGGAGAGGGGGTGACACAGAGGAGGAGGGGGTGACACAGAGGAGGAGGGGGTGACAGAGGAGGGGGGCTGACACAGAGGAGGGGGAGTGACACAGAGGAGAAGGGGGGTGACACAGAGGAGGAGGGGGTGACACAGAGGAGGGGGGGTGACACAGAGGATGGGGTGGTGACAAAGAGGAGGAGGGGGGTGACACAGAGGGTGGGGGGGGTGACACAGAGGAGGAGGGGGGTGACACAGAGGAGGAGGGGGAGGTGACACAGAGGAGGAGGGGGGGACACAGAGGATGGGGGTGACACAGAGGAGGGGGGGGTGACACAGAGGAGGAGGGGGGTGACACAGAGGAGGGGGGTGACACAGAGGAGGAGGGGGAGTGACAACAGAGGATGGGGGGTTGACACAGAGGATGGGGAGGTGACACAGAGGATGGGGGGTGACACAGAGGATGGGGGGGTGACACAGAGGATGGGGCGGGGTGACACAGAGGATGGGGGGGTGACACAGAGGTTGGGGGGTGACACAGAGGATGGGGGGGGGTGACACAGAGGATGGGGGTAAACTGACAGAGCAGATGAGACCTCAGGATAAACACATTGTGAGGCAGGACTCCGTCTCCGGGAGCAAGCAGGCGCGATAATCAAATCCACAGTCCAGCCCCGCACCCGCCTCCACACGTGATCAGCACCAGCTCCGCAGGGCCATTCACAGACCCCCATGTCTGCCGCTCGGCCCGTCCCGCACATGGCCCATTCAGCCAATTACAGGGCACCCGCTGGCTCACTGTTTGACAATGATAGCGGGCCGGGGATTATGCACGCAGTGCGCCGTCTCTCTAGAAGTTGCGCCGGGGACAGAGATCCAGCTGCCATTGGCCACAGGACGTTGGAATGTGTGCCCGGGTTTCCATCGGGTGGAAACCCGGGCACATGTGTCAAAACCCGTACTGTCCGGGTCAAAACCGGACAGGTGGCAACTCTACTTATATGCGATTTGGATACAGCTACGATCTCTTTCTCTCTCTTGCTTATTCTCTCTCTCTATCTCTCTCTCTCTCTCATACAGCACATGGTGCAGGGATTGGAAGTGCGAAAGAAAGCAAAGACTTATAGAAAACGTGATGGAATCATGTTACTTTACGACAAATAAGGGACCTCCCCGCGGTTTACATTCAAGTCTATGGAGCTAAAAATCCCACAGCACTACACTAAAATCCCACAGGACCCTTTTTTAAAATCACATTGGATTCACACTGCATATTCCGTATGCGAACAGC
Source organism: Rana muscosa (assembly GCA_029206835.1). NCBI lineage: Eukaryota > Metazoa > Chordata > Amphibia > Anura > Ranidae > Rana > Rana muscosa. The sequence continues at coordinate 881,087,168 of CM055118.1, forward strand.
CTCCACAGAAACTCATATTATTTCACTTACCATGCGATTTCATGTGTTCTGGATCAGAAATCTCATCAGTGTGAATCAGGGCTTAGATAGACGCTTAGATAGACGCTGAGACCCACATTGAACACAGGCTGCGATTGTTTTGACATCTGCATCCACCCAAAGCTGCATGCAGGCAGCCTATAGAAGACACTGAGGCTACAGGACACTTTTTGTATATTATTTTCAAAAAATGTGATGTTTAACGACTTGACCCCCCCCCCCCCCCATGACCAGCACTGTGTTACTTTAATTGACAATTGCACGGTCGTGCAACGCAGCACCCAAACAAAATTTATGTCCTTTTTTCCCACAAATAGAGCTTTCTTTTTGTGACATTTGTTCCCCGCTCCGTTTTTTTATTTTTTGCGCTATCAACAAAAAAAGCCCAACAATTTTGAAATTTTGAAAAAAAAATTAAAATGTTTACTTTCTGTTATAAAACATTAAAAAGATAATAATGAAAAAATCAAATTTTCTCATCAATTTAGGCCATTATGTATTCTGCTACATGTTTTTGGTAAAAAAAAATCCCAATAAGTGTATACTGATTGGTTTGCACAAAAGTTATAGCGTCTACAAACTGTGGGATATTGATTTATTTATTTTACAAGTAATGGCGGTGATCAGCGACTTATAGATGGACTGCGAAATTGCAGTGAACAGTCGGGACACTAACTGACACTTTTGACACTTTTTGGGGTCCAGTTATCAGTGCTAAAAATATGCACTGTCACTGTACTAATGTCACTGGCAGGGGTTAAACATCTAGGGCAATCCAAGGGTTAACTGTGTGCCTAGCCAGTGTTTGTGCACTGTGTGGGAGGTGCTTTTACTAGGGGAAGGCATAGATCCATGTTCCTGCTTTACAGAAACACAGGATCCATGCCTTCTGTACCTTAAGAACGGCGATCTGCCTAAGGATCGGCAGGTGCCGGTAAACATTGAGTCTGCGATACCTGCAGTTCAGCTCTGGCTGTGTCTAACCACAGCAGGAGCTGGGAGGTGGCGGCACGCATGCGTTCCCCAGACCGAGTAGTGCCGGATCACGTACCTAGTATGTAAGCTGGGGCAGCAGTGCCACCTTGCCGCAGTACGTGTACGTTATACTGGCGGCAAGTAGGGATGAGCTCGGTGTTCGAGTCGAACATACGTTCGACTCGAACATCGGCTGTTCGATCGTTCGACGAAGATCGAACGATTTGGGCCGTTCGCGCCTAATTCGAGTGACGCGAACGGCCCACAATGCACTACGCCATCGCAGTGTCATCCAGGCGCTGTGATTGGCCAAGCATGCACTGTGACCCCGCATGCTTGGCCAATCACAGCGCCGGCAGCGAGGAGAGCAATGATTGGCCACAGGCAGGATGCCTGTGGCCAATTATTGCTGAGGGTGTTTAGTACACGCCCCACACTATAAAAGGCCGCCAGGACGGCGGCCTAGTGTAGTGTGTTCCGGAGCAGGGAAAGAGAAGCATAGGCAGGGACAGTGACATTTTTTTTTTCTTGCTTAACCTGGATTCCTTTAGTTTAGGGAAAGAGAAGGATAGGTAGGGAGAGTGTCAGTGTGTTTTACTGTGCGAATCCTTGTTTCTAGGGACAGGGAAGGACAGTGAGGGAAATTCTCCTTGTGCTATAGTGTGCTAAAGCATTGATCATCAACCATCTTTAAAAAATCATTTTTTCTAGGGACAGAAAACTATAGGTAGGGAGAGTGTCAGTGTGTTTTACTGTGATAATCCTTGTTTCTAGGGACAGGGAAGGACAGTGAGGGAAATTCTCCTTGTGCTATAGTGTGCTAAAGCATTGATCATCAACCATCTTTAAAAAATCATTTTTTCTAGGGACAGAAAACTATAGGTAGGGAGAGTGTCAGTGTGTTTTACTGTGCTAATCCTTGTTTCTAGGGACAGCGAAGGACAGTGAGGGAAATTCTCCTTGTGCTATAGTGTGCTAAAGCATTGATCATCAACCATCTTTAAAAAAACATTTTTTCTAGGGACAGAAAACTATAGGTAGGGAGAGTGTCAGTTTCTTTCACTGTGATAATCCTTGTTTCTAGGGACAGGGAAGGACAGTGAGGGAAATTCTCCTTGTGCTATACTGTGCTAAAGCATTGATCATCAACCATCTTTAAAAAAACATTTTTTCTAGGGACAGAAAACTATAGGTAGGAAGAGTGTCAGTTTCTTTTACTGTGCTAATCCTTGTTTCTAGGGACAGGGAAGGACAGTGAGGGAAATTCTCCTTGTGCTATAGTGTGCTAAAGCATTGATCATCAACCATCTTTAAAAAAACATTTTTTCTAGGGACAGAAAACTATAGGTAGGGAGAGTGTCAGTTTCTTTCACTGTGCTAATCCTTGTTTCTAGGGACAGGGAAGGACAGTGAGGGAAATTCTCCTTGTGCTATACTGTGCTAAAGCATTGATCATCAACCATCTTTAAAAAAACATTTTTTCTAGGGACAGAAAACTATAGGTAGGGAGAGTGTCAGTTTCTTTCACTGTGATAATCCTTGTTTCTAGGGACAGGGAAGGACAGTGAGGGAAATTCTCCTTGTGCTATAGTGTGCTAAAGCATTGATCATCAACCATCTTTAAAAAAACATTTTTTCTAGGGACAGAAAACTATAGGTAGGAAGAGTGTCAGTTTCTTTCACTGTGATAATCCTTGTTTCTAGGGACAGGGAAGGACAGTGAGGGAAATTCTCCTTGTGCTATAGTGTGCTAAAGCATTGATCATCAACCATCTTTAAAAAAACATTTTTTTCTAGGGACAGAAAACTATAGGTAGGAAGAGTGTCAGTTTCTTTCACTGTGATAATCCTTGTTTCTAGGGACAGGGAAGGACAGTGAGGGAAATTCTCCTTGTGCTATAGTGTGCTAAAGCATTGATCATCAACCATCTTTAAAAAAACATTTTTTCTAGGGACAGAAAACTATAGGTAGGAAGAGTGTCAGTTTATTTCACTGTGATAATCCTTGTTTCTAGGGACAGGGAAGGACAGTGAGGGAAATTCTCCTTGTGCTATAGTGTGCTAAAGCATTGATCATCAACCATCTTTAAAAAAACATTTTTTCTAGGGACAGAAAACTATAGGTAGGAAGAGTGTCAGTTTCTTTCACTGTGATAATCCTTGTTTCTAGGGACAGGGAAGGACAGTGAGGGAATTTCTCCTTGTGCTATAGTGTGCTAAAGCATTGATCATCAACCATCTTTAAAAAAACATTTTTTCTAGGGACAGAAAACTATAGGTAGGAAGAGTGTCAGTTTCTTTCACTGTGATAATCCTTGTTTCTAGGGACAGGGAAGGACAGTGAGGGAAATTCTCCTTGTGCTATAGTGTGCTAAAGCATTGATCATCAACCATCTTTAAAAAAACATTTTTTCTAGGGACAGGAAACTATAGGTAGGAAGAGTGTCAGTTTCTTTCACTGTGATAATCCTTGTTTCTAGGGACAGGGAAGGACAGTGAGGGAAATTCTCCTTGTGCTATAGTGTGCTAAAGCATTGATCATCAACCATCTTTAAAAAAACATTTTTTCTAGGGACAGAAAACTATAGGTAGGAAGAGTGTCAGTTTCTTTCACTGTGCTAATCCTTGTTTCTAGGGACAGGGAAGGACAGTGAGGGAAATTCTCCTTGTGCTATACTGTGCTAAAGCATTGATCATCAACCATCTTTAAAAAAACATTTTTTCTAGGGACAGAAAACTATAGGTAGGGAGAGTGTCAGTTTCTTTCACTGTGATAATCCTTGTTTCTAGGGACAGGGAAGGACAGTGAGGGAAATTCTCCTTGTGCTATAGTGTGCTAAAGCATTGATCATCAACCATCTTTAAAAAAACATTTTTTCTAGGGACAGAAAACTATAGGTAGGAAGAGTGTCAGTTTCTTTCACTGTGATAATCCTTGTTTCTAGGGACAGGGAAGGACAGTGAGGGAAATTCTCCTTGTGCTATAGTGTGCTAAAGCATTGATCATCAACCATCTTTAAAAAAACATTTTTTCTAGGGACAGAAAACTACAGGTAGGAAGAGTGTCAGTTTCTTTCACTGTGATAATCCTTGTTTCTAGGGACAGGGAAGGACAGTGAGGGAAATTCTCCTTGTGCTATAGTGTGCTAAAGCATTGATCATCAACCATCTTTAAAAAAAACATTTTTTCTAGGGACAGAAAACTATAGGTAGGAAGAGTGTCAGTTTCTTTCACTGTGATAATCCTTGTTTCTAGGGACAGGGAAGGACAGTGAGGGAAATTCTCCTTGTGCTATAGTGTGCTAAAGCATTGATCATCAACCATCTTTAAAAAAACATTTTTTCTAGGGACAGAAAACTATAGGTAGGAAGAGTGTCAGTTTCTTTCACTGTGATAATCCTTGTTTCTAGGGACAGGGAAGGACAGTGAGGGAAATTCTCCTTGTGCTATAGTGTGCTAAAGCATTGATCATCAACCATCTTTAAAAAAACATTTTTTCTAGGGACAGAAAACTATAGGTAGGGAGAGTGTCAGTTTCTTTCACTGTGCTAATCCTTGTTTCTAGGGACAGGGAAGGACAGTGAGGGAAATTCTCCTTGTGCTATAGTGTGCTAAAGCATTGATCATCAACCATCTTTAAAAAAACATTTTTTCTAGGGACAGAAAACTATAGGTAGGGAGAGTGTCAGTTTCTTTCACTGTGATAATCCTTGTTTCTAGGGACAGGGAAGGACAGTGAGGGAAATTCTCCTTGTGCTATAGTGTGCTAAAGCATTGATCATCAACCATCTTTAAAAAAACATTTTTTCTAGGGACAGAAAACTATAGGTAGGAAGAGTGTCAGTTTCTTTCACTGTGATAATCCTTGTTTCTAGGGACAGGGAAGGACAGTGAGGGAAATTCTCCTTGTGCTATAGTGTGCTAAAGCATTGATCATCAACCATCTTTGAAATCCTTGTTTTTTGGACAGTCAGGGAAATTGTCGTTGTGCTATTCTGTGCGAAAGCAATCATCCTCAACCATATTTAGAAATCCTTAAGTAAAGGGACAGAGAAGGACACCTGAAGGTAGCCCTTATTGCTTTTTTCCCATCTCCCTGCAGGCCATCTATTAGAATGTCTGGAAGGCAAACAAGGAGAGGCAGACAGTCAGGAGGCAATAAAAGAGGGCAAGCAGGCTCTGTGTCTGGGGGCAACAGTGCTGGTCGTGGACGCGGTGCATTGTCATCAGCACATGGCCATGGGACACGCTTGTCCTTCTTTTCGGCAGCTGGACATGTTGAGCCACATCATGCCGAAGACTTGGTAGAGTGGATGACCAAGCCCTCCTCCTCCTCCTCATCCTCTCTCACCCAGGCTCAGGGTACTGGCAAAGCAGCTGCCAAAGCGTCCTCTTCCCTGGTATCAATGTCAGACTCATCATCAGTCACTCCTTCCCTAGACCCACCATGTCCTCCTCCTGAGGAGTCCCCCGAACTGTTTGAGCACAGTGTTGGGTACATGCTCCAGGAGGATGCCCAGCGTTTCGAAGGGTCTGATGATGAAACCCAGCTACAGGAAGGCAGTAGCGTGAGAGCAGACAGAGGGGATGCTCAAGAAGGACACCAATCTGGCAGTCATGTTCCAGCAGCTGCAGCATACTGCCAGATTGGCTCCAGTGATGAGGAGGGAGGGGATGATGAGGTCACTGACTCCACGTGGGTGCCTAATAGGAGAGAGGAGGAGGAGGAGGATGAGGAGGAGGCACATCTCCAACGAGGCAGGATGCCCTTTGGTGGCAGTACACCGACGGAATCACACCGCAGAGCTCCGCCTGTGCAGGGCGCTGCCTCTGCCCGTCATTCCAAAAGTTCTTTGGTGTGGGCCTTTTTTGAGGCTAGTGCATCAGATCGCACAGCTGCTGTTTGCAATATATGTCTCAAGCGTATATCGCGTGGCCAAAACATCAGCCGCTTGGGTACCACATGCCTGACCAGACATATGTTGACTTGCCATGCAGCTCGTTGGCAAGCCTACCTCAAAGACCCACACCAAAGAACAAAGCGGACCTCTCCTTGCACCGCATCAGCTGGGATCTCCAACCCCAATATAACTTCAGTCCTCTCTGAAACATGCACTGAGAGGAATGAAGGTGTAGAATTAGGTGTGTCACAGCCAAGTAGTTGCGGCCACTCTGCTAGCAGTACACCGACGTCCGATTCTAGCAGGCAAATTTCCCTGCCCCAGCTGCTGGACCGTCGAAAGAAGTTCACTCCCAGCCATCCACATGCCCAGCGGTTGAATGCTAGCTTGGCTAAATTGCTAGCGCTTCAACTGCTGCCTTTTCAGTTGGTAGACTCGGCCCCCTTCCGTGAGTTTGTGCAATGTGCGGTTCCTCAGTGGCAGGTTCCCAAACGCCACTTTTTCTCACGGAAGGCTATTCCGGCTCTCTACCGGCATGTGGAAGGCAATGTCTTGGCCTCGCTGGACAGGGCGGTCAGCGGTAAGGTGCATATTACCGCTGACTCATGGTCCAGCAGGCATGGACAGGGACGTTACCTTTCTTTCACGGCCCATTGGGTCACTCTTTTGGCAGCTGGGAAGGATGCAGGACAAGGCGCAGTAGTGTTGGAGGTTGTTCCACCGCCACGCCTCCAAAATGCTACTACTGGTTGTGACACACCTCTCTCCTCCACCCCCTCCTCTTCTTCTTCCTCCATGGCCTCTTCCTGTGCTTTGTCCTCTGAACCAGTGGTGCTCCGTAGCCATTCAAGGGGCTACGCAAGTACGCAGGCAAAAAGATGCCATGCCGTGCTTGCGCTGGTGTGTTTGGGGGACAGAAGCCACACTGGGGCAGAGGTCCTGTCTGCTCTGCAGGGCCAGGCCGAGAGGTGGTTGACGCCACGCCAGCTTAAGCCAGGAATGGTGGTTTGCGACAATGGCACCAACCTCCTCTCCGCCCTCCGACAGGGACAACTGACCCATGTGCCCTGTGTGGCTCACGTCCTTAACCTGGTGGTGCAGCGGTTCTTGGGCAGGTACCCGGGCTTACAGGATGTCCTGAGGCAGGCCAGGAAAGTCTGTGTGCATTTCCGCAGATCTTATAATGTCAGTGCTCGCCTGGCTGAGCTGCAAAAGGAGTTGAACCTGCCCAAGAACCGCCTTATATGTGACATGCCCACCAGGTGGAACTCAACGTTGGCCATGCTGCAGCGGCTGCACACGCAGCAGAGGGCCATCAATGAGTACCTGTGCGACTACGGCACCAGGACAGGGTCAGGGGAGCTTGTTTTTTTTTCTCCACGCCAGTGGGGCATGATCAGGGATGCATGCACTGTCCTGGCACCATTTGAGGAGGCCACGAGGATGGTGAGCAGTGACAGTGCATGCATCAGTGACACTGTACCTCTTGTCCACCTGTTGGAGCACACGCTGCGTGGAATAATGGACAGGGCACTTGAGGCAGAACAGAGGCAGGAAGAGGAGGACTTCCTTGCCTCTCAAGGCCCCCTTTACCCAGACAGTGTTCCTTCTGTCCCACCCATCGCACAGGAAGAGGAGGAGGAGGAGGAGGAGGATTGTGTCAGCATGGAGGTGGAGGCTGGCACTCAGCATCATCAGCAGCAGTCTTTTAGGGATGATTTACAGTCCCAAGAAACCAGTGGACTTGTACGTGGCTGGGAGGAGGTGGCTGCGGATCATGTCGTCCTTAGTGACCCAGAGGACTCCGGACCGAATGCCTCAGCAAACCTACGCTGCATGGCCTCCCTGATCCTGCAAAGTCTGCGGAAGGATCCTCGTATTCTTCGGATCAAGGAGAGGGACCATTACTGGCTGGCCACTCTCCTTGATCCACGGTACAAGGGTAAGGTTGCGGACCTTATGTTACCGTCGCAGAGGGAGCAGAGGATGAGACAACTCCGGGAGGCCTTGCAGAAAGGTCTGTGCAACGCGTTCCCAGAGACTGGGAGGTTACAAACTCCTGGTCCTGGACAACGAGTTGCTGAGGCTTCGGCCAGTCAAAGAAGGAGCGGTGGGGAAGGTGGCCGTCTGACCGATGCGTTCAGACAATTCTTTAGTCCGCAGCCCCAAAGTATGATCGGTTCCAGCAACCATCGCCAGCGTCTGATAAACATGGTGCAGGAATATCTAGGGGCAAGGTCAGACTTGGACACCTTCCCCACCGAAAATCCTCTGGCTTACTGGGTCTTGAGGATGGATCACTGGCCAGAGCTTGCACAGTATGCAATTGAGCTACTGGCTTGTCCTGCATCCAGCGTTCTTTCGGAACGCACATTCAGTGCTGCTGGAGGATTTGTCACGGATCACAGGGTGCGCCTGTCCACCGACTCGGTTGATCGACTGACTTTCATCAAGATGAACCAGTCTTGGATCACCACCAGCTACCACACACCTGATGCTGATATAACAGACTAATTGATTTTAACATGTCACATCCCTTCAAGACTGATGCTGATGCTGAGTGCCTGTGCTGTTATGTTGACTGGCTATCCTCCTCCTCCGAGTCCTCAATGATACTATTGATGATGATAGCTTGGAAGATCATTTTTGTTTATGGGTGCCGCCACCAGTGGCTAAGGCCCAATTTTTCAGCCCCTGTTTAACAGGGGCGTGTAATTACAATTTTTTTAGCAATAATTTGCCATAGGGCTCATTGCTGTGCTCCAAGTACAGTATCTGTGAGGGGTTGGAGTGTTGTGCCACCAGTGCCTAAGGCCCAATTTTTCAGCCCCTGTTTAACAGGGGCGTGTCATTACAATTTTTGAAGCAATACTTTGCAACAGGGCTCATTGCTGTGCTCCAAGTACAGTATCTGTGAGGGGTTGTAGTGTTGTGCCACCATTGCCTAAGGCCCAATTTTTCAGCCCCTGTTCAACAGGGGCATGTAATTACAATTCTTGATCTAATAATTCACAGCAGGGCCCATTGCTGCACCCACCAAGAGTAACTCTGAGGGCTTACAGTGTTGTGGCAACGCCACCACCACCACCACCACGAAAGGCCCAATTTTTCAGCCCCTGTTCAAAAGGGGCATGTAATTACAATTCTTGATCTAATAATTCACAGCAGGGCCCATTCCTGCACCCACCAAGAGTAACTCTGAGGGCTTACAGTGTTGTGGCAACACCACCACCACCACCAAGAAAGGCCCAATTTTTCAGCCCCTGTTCAACAGGGGCATGCAATTACAATTCTTGATGTAATAATTCACAGCAGGGCCCATTGCTGCACCCACCAAGAGTAACTGTCAGGGCTTACAGTGTTGTGGCACCAGCACCACCATCAAAGGCCCAATTTTTACTACCACTGTTCAACAATTATATGTAATTAAAATTCCTGATATAATAGTTGACAGCAGGGCGTTCCAGCACCAACCAAGAGTAACTGTGAGTGCTTACAGTGTTGTGCCAACACCAACAACTAAGGGGCCTATTTCTGCAGAGTATATACGGCAGGTCCCTACTTTCAAACATCCAACTTACAAACGACTCCTACTTGCAAACGCAAGAAGATAACAGGAAGTGAGAGGAAATCTACCCCTTGGAAGGAAAATTCTCTCCTGTAAGAATTAATATGGGAGAAAGGTGTCTCCTCTGTACTGATGCTTTATCACCAATCCTTGTTTCAAGAAAAACACCACATTTGAAAAACAGTTGTCATTGGGACGGAAAGTGAGGTGAAATGTTCTGAACAGGGGCACAGACAGCAAAACAAATGTTACAGGGGTGATAACCCTTACCTATGTTTTCCAAAAAGTTTAAAAATAGATTTTTGGGCTGGAGCTACACTTCAACAATGTACCTGTTCAAAATTACAAACAGATTCTACATAAGAACAAACCTACAGTCCCTGTCTTGTATGCACCGCCTGTATACGGCTGTTCAGAGTATATAGGGCCTTTTTTATTTTATGTGCGGGGTTCCCCTTAATATCCATACAAGACCCAAAGGGGCTGGTAATGGGCTGGGGTAGGGGGGGGGGGTCATGGGGTAGCTATGCCATTTTTCTTAAAGATTTTCATCCATATTACCGGGACCAGACATTACATTAAAGCCGCAAGCAGTTTTAAATGGCTTTTTTTTCCTTTAGAAGTGTCATTTTGTGCAGGGACAGTTCTAAACACGGGAAACACGTGGCACTTCACAGGCATACTTTAGACACCCCCCAGGTACGATATTTAAAGGAATATTTGACTTTTTTTTTTTCACTTTATGCATCATTAAAATGACTGCTCCCGAAAAACGACCGTTTTTAAAACTTCTTTTTGCATTGATACATGTCCCCTGGTGCAGAACCCGGGTTCCCAAACCCTTTTTAGGACAATAACATGCATAATAGTCGTTATAATTAGCACTTTAGAATTCGAACGTTCGCATCCATTGTATTTAATAGGGTTCTAATGTTCGTACGAACTTTCGGTCCGTTCGCGGGTTCTGGTGCGAACCGAACCCGGGGGTGTTCGGCTCATCACTAGCGGCAAGTGGTTAAAATTTGACAGCTGTGCAAGAGTGGCTGCACAGCTCTGATTGCAGATAGTGTGCTGAGTCTGAATGAGGTCATAAATATTGACTGCCTATATACCATGAGATATGTAACAAATGTGTGTCTTTTTTATTTAGCTAATTACTTTTTTGCGGTGTTTACCTCACATATTCCCCAAATTTGCGATCTTTACCTCACATATTTCCCAAATTTTGAATTTAGCTCACATATTTACAGAATTTACAGCATTTACCTCACATATTTATGGAGTTTGTGGTATCTACCTCACGTATTTACAGAATGTGCAGTATTTACCTCGATATTTTTCTTTTTTTCAGTATTTTGATTAATTGAATCTTTTATCATTGATGTCGATATTCCCAAATATCACATGTGATAATCGTTAGTGAATTCACCCCTCTGTCACCACAGGGGTAAGTGAATACTTTGGCTTTTTTTCCTAGAGGAAAACATCACAGAGCGAAAAAAGGGCAGGTTATTGTTTGACCTGACATTTTTTACAAATTTATTGCATTTATTTCTAAAATGTCTGAGTGTGTGTTTGTGTGTATTTATACATATATATATATATACACACAATAAAATAAACCTGTCATTAATAACTGGCATACTCACTTTGTAACATGTAAGCTCACAATGGCTCAGGTGATGGAGAGGTAAATAAGGCATGCTTACTTGTTCTGTGACCAGATTGTCTTTTTCCGCCCTTATCTGCCTATATGTAGGAGCCTCTATCCATGCCCTATTTTAACATATAATTTAAGATAAAATGTGCCCTAAAGGGTGACAGGGTCAAGTCCCTTGAAGACCATTTGAGTAGACATAGCCACTTTGTCCCTGGGTGACTGTGAGGGGTTTGAAGGTTGTAAGGTGTTCCATTGATGTGATTTTATGTCTTTTGTCTTCCTGTAGCACAGGAAAAGCAACAACCACCAATTGTCAGCAATCGGTTATATCTGTAAATGTGCATTTACACAATCAGATTGGCATACCGAGACATATCTAGTGAGCCTTTAGCTCTTTTTATGCAATCAACATTTACACAATCAGAATATTTAAGGCGGTATTAAACCCAAAACCCAAAATTTATTATATTGCAGTTAACAATCCTTAGATGTGGTGGCTGCATTTGTTTTCTTTCTTTTTTTTTAGGCTTGTTTTGCTTATTTGCATTCTGGACACAGCTTGGGGGATTCCTGCATCCACATCGAATGTGTGGATGGGGGAATAGGGTCAGGTTTTTTTCATTCAACCTGCAGGTTGATCGGAAAATAACTGACCCATGCATGGCCGGCTAACTTTAGACTAGCATCCATTTAGATGGGGCTGACTCACAAATTAAAACTGAACTCCAACTAACACTTTATATGCTGTTACAGCAACATTTTTTTTTTCATTTTTTTGGGATGAAGGTTTTACAAAAATGAATAAAAGTTTATAATTTTAAGCACCCCTCTCAGTGTCCCAGCCCTCTTATGCCTTGTACACACGATCGGAATTTCCGATGGAAAAAGTCTGACGGACTTTTTCCATCGGATATTGCGACCATGTGTATGCCCCATCAGACTTTTTCCATCGGAAATTCCGAGAAATTCCGTCGGAGTTAGAAAGAGAACATGTTCTATTTTTCTCCCACAGAAAAATTTCTATCGGAAAACACGCATGCTCAGAATCAAGTCGACGCATGCTCAGAAGCATTTAACTTTGTTTTTCTCGGCTCGTCATAGTGTTATTCATATGGAATTCCGTCTAAAAAATCAGTTTATCCTCACGGAAATTCTGATCGTGTGTACAGGGCATAACTGTTCATTTGTCTGGGCAGCTTGGTCTGTTACAAGAGCTTAACAAATAACAGACTTGCTGGTCAGGGAAAAAGCCTAAGTCCCGGTTCACTGCCGCGACTTTGAAGCCAACATCCCAGCAAGGCTTCGGCACGACTTGCATATGACTTGCATACGACTTCTTTAGCAGAAGTCATGCCGAAGTCAGACCAAAAGTAGTGCAGGAACCAATTTCAAGTGCACTTTGCACTTGTAGTGCAAAGTGGATTTGCCTTTTGTAAATAACCCCCATAGTCTAGATACAATTGAAAGAACTTGCATTGAAGTCAAGGAAAAAGTGTTCACAACAAGCCCGGCGGAAGGAAGGGCAACTGGGAACACTCACAGATGACAACAGCGTGTAGCAGAGCAGGTCTCAGTTACAGCGTCTGTCGGGAGGGAGGGAATGGGGCCTGGCTGGTCGGAGGCTAAGTGGGGAAGTTTCCAATAAGAGATGCGGAACCCTACGCTTTCATTACTCATCTGGAACCTTTCCCTACTGCTAATACTGTCCCTGAAAGACGGGTGACCTGTCCCTACACTATCCACATGCTAAAAGTGTGCCAAACCCAGGAGCCAGGGTGGTATATAGACTGACTCTGCCTGACCCAAGATGGCTGCCAGAGTTACATGGGCTGTCGGCATCCAACCGGATCGCTTCCCCAGTGACCCGGGAAACCATAGAGGAACCATGGTTTCAAAGATGAAAATGGGCTAAGCAGCTGTGTTATGTTCTAATGGATATAAAACAAATAATCATTAAGTATGCACATCGCTAAAGGTACCAAATAATGCTTATGTGAAAAAATCCTCAATAATCACAGAAGTGATTAAAAAACAGCAATTATGTTCAAAAATAGGTGCTTTATCCTCAATAAGCTCTAAATTAAAGAATATGTAAACCCAAAATTTCATATTCCTGATTTGTGCCTTCTGTACTATGTACTTGTATGAGAAAGTATCCTTTTTTCTTTGTATTGCTTAATTTGTGTGAAATCCCTGGTGTTCCTGCCAGTCCCTCTGCTTTCCTATTAAAAACTGACCACACCAAGCAGGAGAACAAAAAGTGGTCAGTTCTCTAGTTGTGCTACTATCACCCAATGATTAGACTTCTACTGACACCCCCCCTGCACAGCCTTTCACTGGAAAGATCATTGTGCTGCTGCTTCTCCTTCCCCAGCTCTTATGCAGCTGAGATCAAAGGGAATGTGATCAGTTATTAAAAAAAAGGGGGAAAAAAGGTATTTATATATATTTTTATATATCTATACACACATTTTTGCCTTTCATTTCTATTTTCAACTAAATGGGTTGTTTTACAAGGTATGAACAGGGCACATGGAAAGCTCACATTTTCTATGCGTTCTTGCATTGAGCCTGCATTGATCATTGCTTGATGATCAATGCAGCTTAATGCACCTGGTGTGAATGAGCCCAAAAGGCACACAGAAAACCATTGTCATATCTGTGTCATATCTGTGCCCCGTTCCCACCAAAACGCTAGTGTGATGTGCAGAGCAGAGCTGTGCAGAATTATGCAGCAAGTCTGCATTTATTTCCACGCAGTTCAGCAATGAAAATGTACAAAAAAAATCTGCATAAAAAAGATTCTCTCAGCAGCCACAATGACAAAACAATCCACCCTCAGGCCCGCCAACCAGCACTTGCCACTTCTCTGGCCTCATGTACCATTCCCATGCCTGTTGTCCGAATATGATAATATGTCATCAATATATGGTAAGTGCAGTTGGTAGGGCTACAGTTTTGTTGGGTGTTGCTGTCATGACAAATTGGTGGGGGGGGGGGGGGGGGGGTTTACATTGCTGGCCATTTTTTATTGTTTGTGGGCTGGTTCTTCAATAAAAAATGTTTTAATGGTGTGGTGTCTTTTTTCAATAAAGGACTCTTTCTAAAGCATAACAGTGTTCATTTACACGCTAGACTTTTTATTTTTGTGAATACATAAACAGGGCTACCTATAAACCCCTTACCCATTCACGTAGGGAGAGGGATGTTATCTAGGGCCCCTCTTGTTATTAAAGGGGGCTTCCAGATTCCAATAAGCCCCCAGAACCCCACAACCACTAGGCTAATGCTGTGAGGAAGAGGCACTTTTCTCCATCAACATGAGGAAAGGGTGCTTTGTTAGGGGTGGGTCCCTCTGGCAAGATACCCCTTTGTTGAAGGCCTGCGGCCTTCTATGGTTCATTGGAGCGTGAACCCTCCCGCTTTCATGGCCTGCAAGGCTACACATGCTCTAATTAGCGTCTGATATTATTATTACGGGGAACAGCACTTTTTTTTTTTGTAAGAGGGAGTTCCCCTTTATATTCAGGAACGGGTGCATCCAAGCTACTACCTCCTGTGAAATGCCTGCTGAGCCTCGAGAACACAGCACTCAGCCTGTGAAGTCTCTGTAATCCTCCATGTAATCCATTCAAAAAAGGGAGAAAGGCTGGTTCCATGGAAGTCGGCTAAAACATTGTTTTATTATAGCATGTGAACAACAGTCAAAAAGCCAGTATGTTTCGGCCATTGGGCTTTAATTATGGCTAACAAATAAGTGACACAAAACAGCTTAAATAGTGTAGACTAAATCACATGGTCAACCCCAAGGGTCACAAGACCCAAAAAAGGGGTGGCAGCAAATATCAAAACATACAAAAAAAGAGCATTATAAGCATACAATTGTACATAAATGTATATAAAAACATGTTTCACAAAAATAAAAAAAGGAACAGCATTAAATATACTGAAACAGTATATACCTCCAGATATCTGTTTCTATTTACATTTTTAAAAAGTTTATCGTGTGTGCGATACCACAGGACACATTTATTATTTATCTATTCAATATTGGTTTTATGCACTTGTTTTGGGTTTATTCGTTATTTGTATTATATTTGTGTTCTAGACCCTCTGGCAGGCATTTGTTTGTTTCACATTGATGTAGCACTACCCCCGTAGGAGCTGCTGGTTTGTTTTTGGGTTTTGCACGTTACCTCTTCAGCTTCGTTGTCCGGGTAGGAAAGTCTGTAGTAAATGCAATGTCCACACAGATGTAAAACCTTCAACAGTCAGGCTTTATTTTCTTCTGCAGTATAACTTTGAGAGAAAGTAGAAAGTAGAAGAAAGCAGGGGAAGGTTCAGGCACTCAGCACAAAAATGTAAAACATCAGTTCAAAGTCATTCACCACTCTCACCCGGATAGTCCCCTCTCACATGGTCTAGCAGCCGGGATGACACACGAACCAGCAACAGGGCAGTCTCTGCCACAGCCTGCCCAAGATGAAGTGGGTCTCTGCCACAGACCTTTTTTAAAGTGAACAAAGTCTCTGCCACAGACCTTTTAAATTTGTGAAAAGGGATAGTCCAGGAATCCTCTGCCACAGGATTTCAAGGTCCCAAACTTCCAACTGTGCAGTAAAAGAGCCTTTAAGCCAATCCGGCAAATTGCAGGGCTTGTGGTATAGTGGATCCCTCCTCAACAAAGTCACCAGGCCTCACCCAAGACTTCAGCACTTTGCCAGTCTCCTCCAGGGCAGGTCCTCCCCTGGTTTCCTTCATTAAGACAGCTTCCTTTCCATTTGGACAGGCAGCTTGGGATCTCCTCTCCGAATGTAGGCCCCAGCCAGACTAGCTGGGCATACTAGATAACGATGCAGCCTCGGGCCAGCATAGCCCCGAGACCAGAACCACACACAACATACCTCGCGCCCGGAGGGCCACGAGGCGAAGACCCCGAACAATGGCATCTGCCCCTTAAGTATCCCCTCCCAGCATGCACAGCGGGTCGACCACTCCCACTGAACCGCCGCCGAGAGGGGTCACTCAATACACCATGGTCTGCCTGTGTTCCAACATGAGCCAGAGGTGGCAGCGCCACCCACAGGCAACAAGGGAAAATGCTACCAGGCAGCACCACAGCCAGAACAGAGGCAAATCTCAATATAATTCAACAGTCTGAGCCCAACTACTGGCCCAGACATCTCTCTAAATTTGTGATAGCGTCCCAACCTTTTGGGGAGGGCACTACATACACCCCCCTCCACAAAAGACACTGTCCCCAGTGGCTGAGAAAAAAAAGGAAAACCTCAAGCCTGAGGTTTTGGTGCCTGAACCAAAAAAAATCTGGGAAGGGAAAAGAAAGGAGGAAAAGAAACAAAGTACAATAACAGGAATGGCATAAATCTCCAGATAAGACATTATATATGTACACTACCACCCATCACTATCTGTCTAATCCCACCCCATTCTCCAATGGTCTTGACAGCAGATCTAGTACCTAAGAGAAAACAAAAAGAGTATGCATAGCAAACATATAATTCTAAAGTATCAGACATATATACACAGAAGCAGAACTGCATCTCCATGAAAATTCAGTTTTCCTTCTTTAAGTTTTAATTGCTGTGTCAGCATAAAAAGTCTTTCTCTAATTCAGCAAACCACTGCCACCTAGTGTCAAAGGCATCATAATGTCCTTTTTGAGCAGGGACTGGAACACAAGCACACAAAAGAACCATTGTTGAGCACAGCATTCTCAGCAACCCTATTCTATCTGACTGACCCCCAAAGTTCAGTTAGAGGAAAAAAAAATTTCCTTCAGAGATAAAAGAAACCGTTCTCTGTCTCTTTTTTTTTTAAGCAACAAATCTTTTATGGCGGGGAACAAAATCACCTTGATCCAGAGCGTTCTCCACTTGCAAAAGAATCAGGAGGCAATAATAACAAAGTCAGATTACTTATTCAAAGTGTCACAAATAGAAACTAGGATCCGGTAGGGTCACAGACTTCCCCTGCTTGTCCAGGGTGGTGATGAAATATGTTGCATCATCCCTTCCTGGCCTGCGGAGAACAACCCGATCGGCGTGGATGTGCCGGCCGTAACTCCAGTCCAAACGGCAACCCTTAAACTGATCAGCCGTCGTAAACGAGTGCTCAAGGTTCCTGACCGGCTTGGGTACTTTCAGGTAGTCCCAGATGGCCTCCCCGTACCATTGCTCGCGGCAAGCTTCAATTTCTATCATTAGTTCTTTAGGTACATATGGGAACTCCAAGCCGTACTCGGTAGCCACTCTTTTTATCAAGATTCGCTGTAGGCGGGCGAGCTTAGGCAAAGACCCAGGATTGAGGCCGGGGCCCTTCATTAGGTACAGTCTCCTTTTTTTCAACAGTGGTTTCCACCCGGAGCGTGGTGTCCCCAGAGCTCATGGGTGACCCCTCTTGGAGGCTGCATATCGGGGTGATACATCTTCTATTGTCCCATCCCCTCTCCTGAAACACAGTCTCAATCAGATCGTCATCCCCGATATCTGAGGAAGAGTCCAATTCCGAGGAATCCCACTCTTCGGCAGGTAGATAGGTGCGGGTAACTACAGTCAATTTGCCCCCAGCCTCCTTACCGGTTCCTGACATTGACCTCCCAGAGACTTCACTGCTCGCAAGGTCCGGTTCCGGCAGGTGCTGAGGTAGGCCTCCACCGCGGCCGTGGGAGGCCTTAACGTAGCCCACCTTCCGTTTTGCTGGCAGGAAGGAGGCACAGGTGGTGACGGTGGCAGCGTCCGCTGCGAAGTCCGCTGGTGGCTCCATAATGGTGGCGACATCCACTCCGGGTTCACTTGCTGCAGCAACTGCAGTGCGCACAGGCTGAACCGCAGGGGCAAAGGCGGCCTCCTCAAGGGTAACAGTGCCTGTGATCCAGTCCACCCGATAAGCACGGGGTGGTACAGTGGGTTGTTCCACCTCAAACAGAAATTCCCCGCAAGATAGGCATCGACCAAATGGGCGCAACTGCATGGCCAGTCCATTGTATCCAGGGCACAGTATGCCCAGGGCCTCCACATCTCGGCTTGTATAGAGCGTGAAGTGGTCCGGGGCTTGAGTCGGATCCCCGTATCCGTAAGCAAGGCTCCAAGCTGAGCAGTGTCCATAGTGTTGGGCATAGGGAACATCCTGTGTCCCGATATGGCTGGGGCCCATGAAAACGAAGACATGCTGCTCTTCTTGCTCAATCCAACAATCTCTGCTCTTTGGCACCAAACACACACACGTGTCTCACGCAGGTGGCGGGAACTCCTCCCAGTTTAGTTCTTTCAGCACGTAGCTTGCAGGCTTTTTTCTTTCTGGCTCCACCCATGAACTACGCAGCTAGCAAATCGATCTGTACCCCTTGATCACTTCTTCTCTCGTTAAAAGCACAGTCCCACTTTTCTCAATGGAAGACTTTCCAAAAGCAAAAGAAACAGTAATCCGGTTGTCAGAGGGAGCTGTTGGTTTGTTTTTGGGTTTTGCACGTTACCTCTTCAGCTTCGTTGTCCGGGTAGGAAAGTCTGTAGTAAAGGCAATGTCCACACAGATGTAAAACCTTCAACAGTCAGGCTTTATTTTCTTCTGCATGTATAACTTTGAGAGAAAGTAGAAAATAGAAGAAAGCAGGGGAAGGTTCCGGCACTTGGCACAAAAATGCAAAACATCAGTTCAAAGTCATTCACCACTCTCAATGTTAGAGTGGGTATTGGTCACCCGGATAGTCCCCTCTCACATGATCTAGCAGCCAGAATGACACACGAACCAGCAACAGGGCAGTCTTTGCCACAGACTGCCCAAGATCAAGTGGGTCTCTGCCACAGACCTTTTTTAAAGTGAACAAAGTCTCTGCCACAGACCTTTTAAAGTTGAGCAAATGGAAAGTCCAGGAATCCTCTGCCACAGGATTTCAAAGTCCCAAACTTCCAACCGTGCAGTAAAAGAGCCTTTAAGCCAATCCGGCAAACTGTAGGGCTTGTGGTATAGTGGATCCCTCCTCAACAAAGTCACCAGGCCTCACCCAAGACGTCAGCACTTCGCCAGTCTCCTCCAGGGCAGGTCCTCGTCTGGTTTCCTTCATTAAGACAGCTTCCTTCCCATTTGGACGAATAGCTTGGGATCCCCTCTCTGAAAGTAGGCCCCAGCCAGACTAGCTGGGCCTCTTAGATAATGATGCAGCCTCGGGCCAACGTGTCACCGAGACCAAGCCACACACAACATACCTCGCGCCCGGAGGGCCACGAGGCGAAGACCCCGAACAATGGCATCTGCCCCTTAAGTATCCCCTCCCAGCAGGCACAGCGGGTCGACCACTCCCACTGAACCGTCGGCGAGAGGGGTCACTCAATACACCATGGTCTGCCTGTGTTCCAACATGAGCCCGAGGTGGCAGCGCCACCCACAGGCAACAAGGGAAAATGCTACCAGGCAGCACCACAGCCAGAACAGAGACAAATCTCAATATAATTCAACAGCCTGAGCCCAACTACTGGCCCAGACATCCCTCTAAATTTGAGATAGCGTCCCAACCTTTTGGGGAGGGTGCTACATTGCTACTTTGGGTTTTAACAGCACTGATTCTATTTATTTGTTAGGGGTGGGTCCCTCTGGAAAGATACCCCTCTGTTGAAGGCATGTGGCCTACTATGAAGCATTGGAGCGTAAACCCTTCCCCCCTTTCCTGGCCTGCAAGGCTGCATGCTCTGATTAGGGTCTGATATTATTATCAGGGGGAACCACACACTTTTTTTTTTTTACAGGGAGTTCCCCTTTATATTCATCTGAGACCCTAAACCCACACAGGAGAGAAAAAAGGATGATACAGGATGTAGTTTGAAAACACACCAAAAAAAAGACTGCACATGAATACAGGCATAAAAACTCACTAAAACTCACAAAAAAACGAATGTAGACTTGTTTCTCTGCAAGTCAAAGCTGCACTTTTTTTTCCATCAGTTTTTATGCACCTATGGTATCCCAGATAGCAAGAAATTGTGCTGCAAGTTTGAAAATGACTTGCTAAGTTATTGCTAGACTTACCAGGCTTCACAAATTTGGTGGAAAATTGCTGCAAGTCCGCATTGCATGACTCCAGGTCAACTTTCTTTGCAAACATTCTGAAAGTCTGCTGCAAGTTCTGGTTTAGTTATGTTGTGCAATAGTCATCCCATCACAGGGGTCACTGTGACTGAATTTTCATGCTGTAGACTTGCAGAGCTCTTGCTGTAGACGCTCCACTGCAACTTTGCTCTTGCTAAATACTTGCCACGCAGATTTGCTACAAATTGGAAAAGCGTCAACTAGAACTTGTGCTTCAAGTGTTTTGCAAGTGTACAACTTGACAGGAAAAATGTGTAGCAAGTTGACAAGACTTAAAAATTTCAACACTGCCACAAATTTGTGGCGAGCTATCCTTGCTATCTGGGATGAACACGTCCCAAAGTTTAGGGTTACATTAATGTTGAGAATTGGGTTAAGGGGTTAATCAGAAGTCTAAATTTAAGGTGATGTTTTGGACCATGCTATTGGTGGAATAGACAAAACAAATTCATTTTTTTTGTTGTGATTAAAATAGCATAGCATGAAAGCTTCGTATTTGCTTTTTAACCTTTTCCTGCCCACACTATAGCCAAAAGACGGCTACAGCTAGGGTTGCCACCTGTCCAGGATTCACCCGGACAGTTCGGGTTTTGAATCATATGTTAGTCCCCCTGAAAGCCAGACACATTATTCAGACATGAATGTAGCTCGGAACAGGGCCTGACAGGAGGTGAGGGGGCACTATGGGTGTTGCAGTACTATTGTCTTTGGAGCGCCCAAAGGTGTCCAAGGTCTGTTTATCCTAATATGTGTATATACTAAAAAAAAATTGCTGTGCACCGCAAAAGTGTTCGGGTTTGGCTTGAGGAAAAAGTGGCAACCATACAGCACGGGCCTTAATTGCCGGGAGGGCGTCCTCCCGAGCACACGCTGCCAGTGGGCCCCTGAAGACCGCGCGCGGCGCACTCCGTGATAACCGAGAATATGAGACTCGGCTGATCACAGATCGGAGATCATGTGATGTAAACAGAAGATCAGTAATAGTTTTTTTTTTCCCTCATCCCCTGACAGCGTAAGGGGGAAAAAATTACGATCACCGACTTTCTGTCAGAGGGACATCAGTCCCTCACATGGAGAGGCATTGCTATTATGCAGTGCCCACCAGTGCCACCTGCCAGTGTCACCTACCAGTACCCACCAATGCCCACCAGTGCCACCTATTAATGCCCACCAATGCTGCCAATCAATGCCCATTAGTGCCTCATCATCAGTGCCACCTATCAGTGCTGCCTATCAGTGTCACCTACCAGTGCCTACAAGTGCCCATCAGTGCCGCCTATCACTGCCACCTATCAGTGCCCTTCAGTGTCGCTCATCAGTGCCCATCAGTGCCACCCATCCAGGGGAGGGCTGGGCCAGGGGGCAGTGTGGCAATTGCCTCCCAGGCTGCCCTAACTTGTGCTCAAAATGGCCGGCAGCCGCTGCCGGCTACCATTTTCTTTTTTATTCTGGTCCAGGAAGTTGGGCCGGGGGCATGGTCATGGTGGCAGACCACTAGCTGTTGCATTCCAGGAGTTGTAGTCCGCACGCAAGCTTCTGGTGGGTGGAAAACACAGCAGCGCAGAGGAAACTACAACTCCCTGGGACCGGATTCTTGGAAGCAGGCAGATGCAGGGCGTGCCACGGAGTCGGGACTCGGGGCTGCAGGGCTGGGCACTGGCTGCAACTTGACCCCAGGATCAGGAGCGTTACCCCCCCCCAGGAGACAGTGGCGTGTAAGGACCTACTGAGCTGAGATCGCTGAGGTGAGAGACCCTGACACCCCTAGCTGACCCCCCATCTCCCCCCCATATACCCCATGTAACCTGCCCCAGTGATCAGGCTGCATTGATGGGCACTGGAGTTGGCTGCACTGATAGGCACTGGTGAGGCTGTATTGAAAAACCAGGTGGGCCATGAATGGTGAGCTGATTCGGTGGTTCAATGGGCCACTTGACTGGACTTGCCCCTCAGGCCTAAGGCCGCCAGCCCTCCCCTGCACCCATCAGTGCGACCTCTCAGTGTCACCTCTCAGTGCCCATTAGTACCGCCTCATCAGTGCCCACCAGTGCCACCTCTCAGAGCCCATCAGTGCTGCCTTATCAGTGCCCATCGATGCAGCCTATCAGTTCCTATCAGTGTTCATCAGTGCATCACTGCAGCCTCATCAGCGCACATCAATGAAGGATTGGGTCCTTTTTTGTTTTTTTAGCAAAAAATAAAAAGCCTAGCAGTGATTAAATACCACCAAAAGAAAGCTCTATTTGTGGGGAAAAAAATATACAAATTTAATTTGGGTACAGTGTAGCATACCCGCGCAATTGTCATTCAAATTGTGAGAGCGCTGAAAGCTGAAAATTGGCCTGGGCAGGAGGGGGGTTTAAGTGACCAGTAAGCAAGTGGTTAACAAAACTGTGAATTATAATTAGGATATCCTACTACTGCAGTACCCAAGAGATAGGCTTGTGATTCAGCTTAAATAAATCAACCAAACGTAAAATATAACTTTTGGGTAGAGTTGCCATTTACTTAAAGTCTTTGTTATGACACTAAAATGTAATTCCACTCCAATCAACTAACTGAAATACACAATCAATCACGCTACATGTTAACATCCACTACTGTTCATTGTACTTCAGTAATAATTGGCGTGTGAAAGCGTGTGGTATGACATATTTGTATATTAAATAATCTTGGCAATCATTTTTGCTCTTCCCTGTGCGCGGCACAAGATACCAATCAGTCCTTTAAATCTACATGTACTTTATGATAAACACATTCTTCAGAAAGCTGATGGATTTTTTTCCATTGCATGACTTTCATCATATTTTTAGCAATGATTTGTATTCCTATGGAAAAGAGGAATATACCCTGAAAGAAAACCTTGGAAAGTGTGTGAATTATAGGTAAAAGCTTCCTTTCTCTTTTGTAGAGCAGAATTCTCTCTGATTACACCATACAGTCATTTAAGTGGAAATTTAAAAGGAATCTGTACTGAGAAAAATAGTTCAGCTCTAATTGCTCACCGATTCTTCTGAAAATGCTAGCCCCCTGGCCATCTCTGGCATCAAACTTTCTGAATCCCTAACCACGGACAAGCCATATAGAAAGTCAGAGTGAAGGCAGAACTATTGATATGCAGACTTGTTCCAGGTCAGTGCCTCAGAAAGTACTGAAGCCATTGATTCGGTATAGAAGCCAGGCAGCTAGCGTTTTCTGGAGAGTAAGCAATGATAGCTTTTCTACACTTTCAGTACCAGTTTCCTGTAAAGCATAATTTTTTTCACATTCCTGACTGAGAAGATTCTGGCAGAGTAGCTCATCATTTCTAAAGGATCTACATTGCCCAAATTGATAATGAAGGGTGATGAGCTTCGGCTTGTTTGGTCAAGGAAGCTGTCACCTGTATGGGCCAATCATCTAAGGCTAAGACACGCCCCACCCTGCCATCGTAAGTATACACTCCCCTTGTATACTTGTGACCAGGGCCTGGACAAGGGGTGGGCAGGAGGGGCGGCTGCCCTGGGTGCATTTGTTTACTCTAGGCATGGGGGCGCCTTCCTTTTGTTACAAGGCTTTCAGGAGTAGTGACAGCAGCAGTGATTTTGACAAGTGAGAGAATTCTGGGCGTAGGATCCCCTAATTTTGCACATCATGAACGGAAGGGGGGGGGTACGCAGTTTGGCATCTTTGGGCACTAGATGAACTTGTCCTAGCACTGCTTGTGACTGCAGAGTACGGAATGCCCTGGCTGCAGATGACTGGCACATGTGGCATAGCTCCCAACTGTCCCTGATTTCGAGGGACTGTCCCTGATTTGGAGCAATGTCCCTCTGTCCCTCATTCCTCCTCATTTGTCCCTCATTTTGGTCTGATCTATATAGATGTATATAAAATGCACTTTTTAGCTATCAAAAAGTGTTTCCCAGTGCTAAACCTTTCATCTGATTTCTAAATGGTAGTGGTAAAAAAAAGCACTTGTGGGTTTAACCAATCTTGTTTTTTTTGTACAATTCTCCTTTAAGGGGCATGACAAGGGGTGTGTCCTATGCCTGCATACTTTTGCTGATAGGTGTCCTTCATTCCCATCTCAAAAAGTTGGGAGGTATGCATGTGGGTTTGCATCAT
This sequence comes from Rana muscosa, assembly GCA_029206835.1. Lineage (NCBI taxonomy): Eukaryota > Metazoa > Chordata > Amphibia > Anura > Ranidae > Rana > Rana muscosa. The sequence continues at coordinate 881,111,518 of CM055118.1, forward strand.
AGTCCAAACACACCTAAGCTCATCGCTAATGCTGAATAGGTGTTTCAATACCCCAGGTACCAATGTGGACAGGGGTTGAAGAACTGGCACCCCTTGTCAGCTATTGGTTATGGTTACCTTAACCACTTAACGACCGCTCACTGTACATATACGTCGGCACAATGGCACCGACAGGCACAATCACGTACAGTGTACGTGATTGCCTTTGTACAGTTGGGGGGTCCAATCGGACCCCCTTCTGTACAGTGAGCGGTCGGAATTCGTCTGGGAGCGATCCGAGATGGGGGGGCGACCGTTGGATTCCGGCCACCCCCCCCGCGATCGCTCCTGGCGAATGAGAATGCCCCCTCTGCCTGTGTAATGTAAACACAGGCAGAGGAAGCAGGAGGAAGTGATGTCGGTATATGTGAGCGCCGCACAAGAGAAGACATCAAGTTTAGTGCACAAACACTACACTAACACCAGCACACATAGGCACATAAATCGCCCCCCCAGATCACCCCCCAGCCCCCAGTCACAGTGTCACTGATTGCAGTGACCATTTATTTACTGATCACTGCAATCAGTGACATTTGTGACTGTAAAAGTGTCACTACAGTTTAGTTTTAGGTCCAGTGTAGCCCCCTAACCCCCCCTAATAAAGGTTTAACCCCCTTGATCGCCCCCCAGGTAACCCTTTCACCCCCTATCACCACTGTCGCTAATGGATCATTTTTCTGATCGCTGTCTTAGCGTCGGTGATGCAGATCGGTAGCCAGTAATTTTTTTTTAGGTTCGCCGCAGGTTTTTATAGCGTCAGGTACCCCCATAAATTATCTAATAAAGGTTTAACCCCCTTGATCGCCCCCAGGTAACCCTTTCACCCCCTATCACCACTGTCGCTAAGCGATCATTTTTCTGATCGCTGTCTTAGCGTCGGTGATGCAGATCGGTAGCCAGTAATTTTTTTAGGTTCGCCGGGGGTTTTTATAGCGTCAGGTACCCCCATAAATTATCTAATAAAGGAATTAACCCCCTTGATTGCCCCCCAGGTAACCCTTTCACCCCCCATCACCACTGTCGCTAAGCGATCATTTTTCTGATCGCTGTCTTAGCGTCGGTGATGCAGATCGGTAGCCAGTATTTTTTTTTAGCTTCGCCGCAGGTTTTTATAGCGTCAGGTACCCCCATATATTATCTAATAAAGGTTTAACCCCCTTGATCGCCCCCCAGGTAACCCTTTCACCCCCTATCACCACTGTCGCTAAGCGATCATTTTTCTGATCGCTGTCTTAGCGTCGGTGATGCAGATCGGTAGCCAGTAATTTTTTTTAGGTTCGCCGCAGGTTTTTATAGCGTCAGGTACCCCCATAAATTATCTAATAAAGGTTTAACCCCCTTGATCGCCCCCCAGGTAACCCTTTCACCCCCTATCACCACTGTCACTAAGCGATCATTTTTCTGATCGCTGTCTTAGCGTCGGTGATGCAGATCGGTAGCCAGTAATTTTTTTTAGGTTCGCCGCAGGTTTTTATAGCCTCAGGTACCCCCATATATTATCTAATAAAGGTTTTAACCCCCTAATTGCCCCTAGTTAACCCTTTCACCAGTGATCATCATATAAGTAATACGGGTGACGCTGGTTAGTTAGTTTGCTTTTTATAGTGTCAGGGCACCCGCCGTATATAACCCAATAAAGGTTTAACCCCCTGATCGCCCGGCGGGTGATATCAATTAGGTTTTAGCGTCAGAGAGGGTCTGCGTCACACCCCAGGCAGCGTCAGGTTAGTGCCAGTAACGCTAACACCCACGCGTGAAGCATACACCCTCCTTAGTGGTATAGTATCTGAACAGATCAATATCTGATCTGATCAGATCTATACTAGCGTCCCCAGCAGTTTAGGGTTCCCAAAAACGCAGTGTTAGCGGGATCAGCCCAGATACCTGCTAGTACCTGCGTTTTGCCCCTCCGTCCAGCCCAGTCCACCCAAGTGCAGTATCGATCGATCACTGTCACTTGCAACACACAACACACATAACTGCAGCGTTCGCAGAGACAGGCCTGATCCCTGCGACTCCAGTGCTGTAGGAGGTTATTTCACCACCACAGTTAAAAAAAAAAAGCAAATATGCCGAAGCATTGGGGCAGCAGGGGCGGAGGAGTGATTTTGCTCCTAATGCCGCGTACATACGGTCGAAATTCCGACGGAGGCTTGCCCGTGGAAAAGTCCGACCATGTGTGTGCGGCATAACTTTTTTGCGGGAGGATGCCCCCATGCTTCGGCATATATAAATGGTGCATGTATGCCCATCATTAGAAGTGGGTGGATGAAGGGTGGTATTCTAATGGTGGGCATACCCACCCGATCAATCTCTTTTTTCATTCAGCCAACTGGCTGCATGAAAAAAAAAAATTACAATACATGTCCAACAAGGACCAGCAACGTACTGGTATGTTGCTGGACTTTGAATGGTTATACCAGATTGATGCCTGCGGGTTTAGGTATCATCTTGGTATCATTCTTTTCAGCCAGCGGCCGGCTTTCATGTAAAAGCAATCCTAGTGGCTAATTAGCCTCTGGACTGCTTTTACAAGCAGTGGGAGGGAATGTCCCCCCCTGGATATAAAAAGCGCCATTGGGAAATCGGGAAAGCATTTTATCACACCGATCTTGGTGTGGTCAGATGCTTTGAGGGCAGAGGAAAGATCTAGGGTCTAGACCCCAGTTTTTTCAAAAAAAGAGTACCTGTCACTACCTATTGCTATCATAGGGGATATTTACATTCCCTGAGATAACAATAAAAATGATTAAAAAAAAAAAATATGGAAGGAACAATTTAAAAATAAAATAAAAAAGCAAAATTAATAATAAAAAAAAAAAAAAAAAAAAAAGCACCCCTGTCCTGCCTTGCTCTTGCCCAATGGCGAACGCAAGCGTCGGTCTGGCGTCAAATGTAAACAGCAATTGCACCTTGCATGTGAGGTATCACCGCGAAGGTCAGATCGAGAGCAGTAATTTTAGCAGTAGACCTCCTCTGTAAATCTAACGGGGTAACCTGTAAAGGCTTTTAAAGGCTTTTAAAAATGTATATAGTTTGTCGCCAATGCGCGTTTGTGCGAAATTTTAAAGCATGTCGTGTTTGGTATCTATGTACTCGGCCTAAGATCATCTTTTTTATTTCATCAAACATTTGGGCAATATAGTGTGTGTAGCGCCTGCCCCTCTCCTCTCTCCGTGCGGCTCGCACTGTCTCTTGTCTAGGGGTATCTGGTAGGGTGGAGAGAGAGAGAGCGGGTGGGCTACGCCTAGCCTCCACCACGTGTAGAATACCGGTGGTATCAGCAATGTCTCATTTACCTTCGGGTCTGTGTTGTGCACCCAGATCCTCCCTCCAAGAGTAACCATGAACTTCGTCCGCCAGGAATTGAGCCTCACACCATTAAAGTCCAACACTCCTTTATTAGAACACACCGTACAGGGACTCCCTTGATAGATAGAACAGAAAAGGAGGTGTGAGTGTAAATAGGCCCAGACACAAATTCGGTTCTCCACTCTCCTCCTGGAGAGTGGGATATGGTCTCCGCACGAGGTAAAGGGTATCCTTCTGGACGGTCTCCGACAAGAGACTCACCCGTCACCGGCAGTCTGCTGCACCGGGTCTTCGAGTGAGGAGCTCTCCCCGGTCCATTGCGTCTTACTCAGATTCAGGCCTCCATCCCGAAGTGCCTTGGGACCCTTCCCTCGCGGAACTCAGTGTTGGGCACTGAGCTCCGGACCTTCTTGCAAGTACCTCATCCCAGGGCTGAAGGTGCCTGGGGTGGAACACGATCTCCGGTGGTCCTCTAGGCCGAGGCCTCCTAGAGGACGGGCACAAACCCACGTCCGCAAGCTGAACATGCTTGGGACAAAGACCCCGTGACCAAGATGGCCGGCCCCTTTATCTCCTCTCCCAGCAAGCCCGGCGGGTTCCCCGCCCCACCATACCGCCGCCGAGAGAGGACAAAAAGGACCTCGGCACACAGTGATATTCATCCCCCCGGCCACGGTGACAGCGTCACCTAGTGAACCGTAAGGAACATAGCACTGAGGTCACAGCTAAATTCAAAAAATACACCCGGGAAAGTAAGTACCCGCTACATGTGTTTTAGTGCATTAAAATAAAAAAAAAGTGTATTTTTTCCCCAAAAAATGCGTTTGAAAAATCGCTGCGCAAATACTGTGTAGAAAAAAAAATGCAACACCCACCATTTTATTCTGTAGGGCCTTTGCTTTAAAAATATATATAATGTTTGGGGGTTCAACATAATTTTCTTGCAAAAAAAAATATGTTTTCATGTAAACAAAAAGTGTCAAAAAGGGCTTTGTCTTCAAGTGGTTAGAAGAGTGGATGTAAGCTTCCTAATGTTGTGTATAAAATGCCAGAACAGTTCAAAACCCCCCCAAATGACCCCATTTTGGAAAGTAGACACCCCAAGCTATATACTGAGAGGCATGTCGAGTCCATGGAATATTTTATATGTTGACACAAGTTGCGGAAAAAAGATTTTTTTTTATTTTTTTTTGCACAAAGTTGTCACTAAACGATATATTGCTCAAACATGCCATGGGCATATGTGGAATTACACCCCAAAATACATTCTGTTGCTTCTCCTGAGTACGGGGATACCACATGTGTGAGACTTTTTGGGAGCCTAGCCGCGTACGGGACCCCAAAAACCAATCACCGCCTTCAGGCTTTCTAAGGGTGTAAATTTTTGATTTCACTTCTCACTGCCTATCACAGTTTCGGAGGCCATGGAATGCCCAGATGGCACAAAACCCCCCCAAATGACCCCATTTTGGAAAGTAGACACCCCAAGCTATTTGCTGAGAGGTATTGTGAGTATTTTGCAGATCTCGCTTTTTGTCACAAAGTTTTGAAAATTGAAAAAAAAAAAAAAAATTTCTTTCTTCATTTTCAAAAACAAATGAGAGCTGTAAAATACTCACCATGCCTCTCAGCAAACAGCTTGGGGTGTCTACTTTCCAAAGTGGGGTCATTTGGGGGGGTTTTGTGCTATTTTGGCATTTTATGGCCTTCGAAACTGTGATAGGTAGTGAGGAGTGAAATCAAAAATTTGTGCTTAGAAATCCTGAAGGCGGTGCTTGGTTTTCGGGGTCCCGTACGCGGCTAGGCTCCTAAAAAGTCCCACACATGTGGTATCCCCGTACTCAGGAGAAGCAGCAAAATGTATTTTGGGGTGCAATTCCACATATAACCATGGCATGTGTGAGCAATATATCATTTAGTGACAACTTTTTGTAATTTTTATTTTTTGTTTTGTCATTATTCAATCACTTGGGACAAAAAAAAAAATATTCAATGGGCTCAACAGGCCTCTCAGCAATTTCCTTGGGGTGTCTACTTTCTAAAATGGGGTCATTTGGGGGGGGGGGTTTGTGCTATTTTGGCATTTTATGGCCTTCAAAACTGAGATAGGTAGTGAGGAGTGAAATCAAAAATTTGCGCCCTTAGAAATCCTGAAGGCTGTGTTTGGTTTCCGGGGTCCCGTACGTGGCTAGGCTCCTAAAAAGTCCCACACATGTGGTATCCCCGTACTCAGGAGAAGCAGCAGAATGTATTTTGGGGTGCAATTCCACATATAACCATGGCATGTGTGAGCAATATATCATTTAGTGACAACTTTTTGTAATTTTTTTTTTGTCATTATTCAATCACTTGGGACAACAACAAAAAAAATATTCAATGGGCTCAACATGCCTCTCAGCAATTTCCTTGGGGTGTCTACTTTCCAAAATGGGGTCATTTAGGGGGGTTTTGTACTGCCCTGCCATTTTAGCACCTCAAGAAATGAGATAGGCAGTCGTAAATTTAAAGCTGTGTAAATTCCAGAAAATGTACCCTAGTTTGTAAACGCTATAACTTTTGCGCAAACCAATAAATATACGCTTATTGACATTTTTTTTACTAAAGACATGTGGCTGAATACATTTTGGCCTAAATGTATGACTAAAATTGAGTTTATTCGATTTTTCTTATAACAAAAAGTAGAAAATATAATTTTTTTTCAAAATTTTCAGTATTTTTCCGTTTATATCGCAAAAAATAAAAATCGCAGAGGCAATCAAATACCATTAAAAGAAAGCTCTATTTGTGGGAAGAAAAGGACGCAAATTTCGTTTGGGTACAACATTGCATGTCCGCACAATTTACAGTTAAAGCAGCGCAGTGCAAAATTCTGAAATCACCTCTGGTCCTCTAGCTACCAAATGGTCCGGGGCTTAAGTGGTTAAAGATATTGTTCTTATATGAAATGTGTACAGATGACCATACAACAGTACAATTGTGTCCAAAATGTTGTCCTTGCTTAGACCCCTTTCACGCTGAGGCCTGATTCAATTCAGTGTGTCTTTTTACACTGGAGCGGTTGGCTTGCGGGACTTTAGGAAAAGTCGGGCGCTTTTAACCCCTTCTTTGGGGTTAAAAGCACCCCGCTTGCGGCCGAAAAAGTGCTGCTTAAACATTGCTAAAGCGGCACTATAACAAGCAGCGATTTAACGCGAACGCGGCTGCGGCTCAGTGTAAGAGGGGTCTTATTGTCAGGAAACAAAAAGTAATTGGACATGGTTTTTTTAACCTGTCCAATTCCTATTCCCCCCATGAGCCTTGGCCATTGTCTGTTCCCTTACCTGATCTAGCTTAAAAGCTTTGGATTGGGAGAATGTCAATCAATGTCTATGGGCACTTTCCGATTTCTCTCTTAATTAATTGTAGCACTCTAAAAGAAATCACCCATGAAACACTAAGGCTGCTTTCACACTGAGGCGCTTTGCAGGCGCTATAGCGCTAAAAATAGCGCCTACAAAACCCCCTAAAAGAGCCTCTCCTTTCACTCCAGTGTGAAAGCCCGAGGGCTTTCACACTGGAGCGGTGCGCTGGCAGGACGGTAAAAAAAGTCCTGCTAGCCGCATCTTTGAGGTGCTGTAGGAACGGTGTATACACCTCTCCTAAAGTGCCCCTGCCCATTGGGCAGCTGCGTTTTGCGGGTGGTTTTATCCCTTTTTCGGTGTCTAGCGGGGGTTAAAATCACCCCGCTAGCGGCCGGATATCGCCGCAAAACTATGGTAAAACACTGCTAGAAATAGTGGCGCTTTACCGCCAACGCCTCAGTGTAAAAGCGGCCTTAAGCTGGCCATACATTATCTTGTTCAATCTTCTTTGGATTTATCTATGTAGTACAATGGCCTGGCTGATTGCATGCAAATTAAAAGTGTTTAGGTTTGACCTCATATATTATGGTTTGGGTAAATCTAAAGGAGGATTGTACAAGAAGAATGTATAAAGTATTTCTCTTCTAAAACAGTAATTTTTTTCGTTATTGCGCTTGCCTTTCAGCTACTTGCCTTAAGTTTATGGTCCACCTGAGACACATGGGGTTGATTTACTAAAACCGGAGTACAAAATCTGGTGCAGCTGTGTATAGAAACCATCAGCTTCCAGGTTTTGTTGTCAAAGCTTCAGGCCGGGTTCACACTGGTGCGACAAACGCTCATGTCGTATGACGTGTGAAAATGAATGTTTCCCTATGAGAGCCGTCTTAACTGATCCGACACATGTCGGTCCGACTTTGAAAATGCTCCCTGCACTACTTTGGTCTGACTTTGATCCTTCTTCAGCCCATTGAATATCATTGAAGTCGGATCAAAGTCGGAACGCCGTCTTGCATGATCCGACTTTGGCATGCGACTTGTGCTCTGCTGATCTTGAGGGGGAACTCCACGCCAAATTTTAAATAAAAAAACAGCATGGGTACCCCCTCTAAGAGCATACCAGGCCCTTGGGTCTAGTATAGATTTTAAGGGGAATCCCCTACGCTGAAAAAACGACGTGGGGCACCCCCCAAAATCCATACCAGACCCTTATCCGAGCACGCGGCCTGGTCGGTCAGGAAAGGGGGTGGGGATGAGCGAGCGCCCCCCCTGAACCGTACCAAGCCACATGCCCTCAACATGGGGGGTGGGTGCTTTGTGGCAGGGGGGCACGCTGCGGCCCCCCACCCCAAAGAACCTTGTCCCCATGTTGATGAGGACAAGGGCCTCTTCTCCACAACCCTAGCCATTGGTTGTCGGGGTCTGCGGGCGGGGGGCTTATCGGAATCCGGGAGCCCCCTTATTATTCCCCCAGATCTCGGCCCCCCACCCTATGTGAATGAGTATGGGGTACATCATACCCCTACCCATTCACCTGGGGGGAAAAAGTGTCAATAAAAAAAGAACACACTAGACAGGTTTTTTAAGTAATTTATTAGGCAGCTTTGGGGGTCTTCTTCTGACTTCTTCTGACTTCGGGGGTCTTCTTTTGACTTCGGGGGGTCTCTTCCGACTTCTCTGCTCTCTCCTCCGAGTCTCCGGTTCTTCTCCCACTCTCCGGTATCTTCTGCCGGGCTCCTCCGCTATCTTCTGCTCTTTTGCTAGCGTTGGCCTTCTCCGTTGTCTTCTTCCCTCTTCTCTTCTTCCGATGTTGACACAACGCTCTCTCCCGCTGTAATGCTGTGTGCGCGGTGCCCAACGACTTACAGTATATAGGCATGGTCACCGGGTTATGTCACCCGGTGACCCCGGCCCTTATGACGTCACAGTCCCACCATGCCCTGGGGCTGTAACGTCATAAGGGGTGGGGTCACCGGGTCAGTCAGTCGGATTGCCGTCTTGACTGATCCAACTTTGGCATGCGACTTGTGCTCTGATGATCTTGAGGGGGAACATCACGCCAAATAAAAAAAAAAACGCATGGGTTCCCCCTCTAAGTGCATACCAGGTCCTTTGGTCTGGCATGGATTTTAAGGGGAACCCCCTACACCAAAAAACAGTGTGGGGGGTCCCCCCAAAGTCCATACCAGGCCCTTATCCGAGCACGCAGCCCAGCCAGTCAGGAAAGGGGGTGGGGGTGAGAGAGCGCCCCCCCCAAACCATACCAGGCTGCATGCCCTCAACATGGGGAGTGGGTGCTTTGGGGCAGGGGGGCCCTGCGCCCCCCGCACCACAAGGCACCTTGAACCCATGTTGATGAGGACCCTTTAGGGCCTCTTCCCGACAACCCTGGCCGTTGGTTGTCGGGGTCTGCGGGTGGGGGGCTTATCAGAATCTGGGAGCTCCCTTTAATAAGGGGGCCCCCAGATCCCGGCCCCCCACCCTATGTGATTGAGTATGGGGTACATTGTACCCCTACTCATTCACCTGGAAAAAAGTGTCAAAAATAAAACACACTACACAGGTTTTTAAAGTAATTTATTAGGCAGCTCCGGGGGTCTCTTCCGACTTCTTCTTCCCTCTCCGACTCTTCTCCGCTCTCTCTCCGGTTCTTCTCCCTCTGTCTTCTGCCGGGTCTCCTCTGCTATTTTCTGCTCTTTTACCCACTCTTTTGCTCACTCTTGCCCGGTCTTCTCCATTGTCTTCTTCCCTTTGCTCTTCTTCCGATGTTGACACGGCGCTCTCTCCCGCTCTAATGCCCGGTGCGCGGTGTGCCACTACTTATATTGGAATGGGGCAGGGGCACCGTGTGACATCATCCAGAGGCCCCGCCCCTTATGACATCACCACCCTGGGGGAAGGATGGTGGTGACGTCATAAGGGGTGGGCCTCCTGTGACCCCGCCCCATGCCAATATAAGTAGTGGCACACCGCGCACCTGGCATTAGAGCGGGAGAGAGCTTTGTGTCAACATCAGAAGAAGAGCAGAGGAAAGAAGACAATGGAGAAGACCGGGCAAGACCGAGCAAAAGAGCGGGCAAAAGAGCAGAAGATAGCAGAGGAGACCCAGCAGAAGACTGACGGAGAAGAACTGGAGAGAGAGCGGAGAAGAAGTCAGAAGAGACCCCCGAAGCTGCCTAATAAATTACTTTAAAAACCGTGTAGTGTGTTTTATTTTTGACACTTTTTTTTCCAGGTGAATGGGTAGGGGTACAATGTACCCCATATTCATTCAAATAGGGTGGGGGGCCAGGATCCGGAGGCTTTCAGATTCCGATAAGCCCCCCCCCCCGCCTGCAGACCCTGACAACCAACGGCCGGGGATGTCAGGAAAAGGCCATTGTCCTCATCAACATGGGGACAAGGTGCTTTGTGGTGGGGGGACAGGGCCCCCCCTGCCCCAAAGCACCTACCCCCCCATGTTGAGTGCATGCAGCCTGGTACGGTTCGGGGGGGCGCTCGCTCGGCCCCACCCCCTTTCCTGACCGGCCGGGCTGCGTGCTAGGATAAGGGTCTGGTATGGACTTTTCGTTTTTTCAGCATATAGGGGGTTCCCCTTAAAATCCATACCAGACCAAAGGACCTGGTATGCTCTTAGAGGTAGAGGCGTAGCGTGGGGGGGCAGGGGGGGCCGTGGCCCCGGGCGCAACATTGGGGGGGCGCGAAATCCCGCACCAGTTAGTTTCTATCACTTCTCAATTCTGTGTCCCCGGTCCCTGTGTCACTGTTTCCCGGCCGCCATGTTGCGGCAGCTGGCGCCCTCTGATTGGGCGATGTGATCATGTGCTGCGGCAGGGCTGGCCAGTCCTTAAACGCGGGCGGCGCATGCGCGAAGGCTGCTCCTGGAGGAGTTCCGCCCGCACTTCTGTAATCTTCTCCGCCCTTCCTCCTAACCGCGCCGGATCTGGAAGTACGCAGTGGACTTCATCTGGCACTCGGCAGTGTGGCATACCGATGGACAACAGAAAAAGGAGGTGAGTCACGAGTGAGCCCGTGAGGGAGGCCGGGAGCCATCTCAGATCAGAGCAGCCAGTTAGTTAGAGTCACGCCACCCGTGCCATGCCACTTGTTAGCCACTTGTTAGTGCACTGCAATTGCCAGCCAGCAAGAACACACAGTACAGACAGTTACATGCCAAAAGCCCCCTCCAACCCCCCCCTCCTGCTGCAGGAATCGGAGTAATCATTTATTGAGCTTCATGGTGTATCCCCAGGGCTTTCAGCATGTAAGGGGTTAAATGGTTAAATGAATGTAATGTATGGGGTGGGCAGTGTAGTGTAAGTGGGGTGTGTAGTGTAGTGGGGGGCATTGTAGTGTTGGTGGGGTGGGCATTGCAGTGTAGTGGGGTGGGCATTGTAATGTAAGTGGGGTGGGCATTGTAATGTAAGTGGGGTGGGCAGTGTAGTGTAAGTGGGGTAGACATTGTAGAGTAGTGAAGTTTAGTGGACAGTGTAGTGGGGTGGGCATTGTAGTGGGGTGTGGGGTGGGCATTGTAGTGTAGTGGGGTAGGCAATGTAGTGTAGTGGGCAGTGTAGTGGGGTGGACAATGTAGTGTTAGTGGGGTGGGCATTGTAGTGTAAGTGTAAGTGGGGTGTGGGGTGGGCATTGTAGTGCAGTGTAAGTGGGGTGGGCATTGTAGTGTAAGTGGGGTGGGCATTGTAGTGTAAGTGGGGTGGGCATTGTAATGTAAGTGGGGTGGACATTGTAGTGTAGTGGGGTGGGCAGTGTAGTGTAAGTGGGGTAGACATTGTAGAGTAGTGAAGTTTAGTGGACAGTGTAGTGGGGTGGGCATTGTAGTGGGGTGTGGGGTGGGCATTGTAGTGTAGTGGGGTAGGCAGTGTAGTGTAGTGGGCAGTGTAGTGGGGTGGACAATGTAGTGTTAGTGGGGTGGGCATTGTAGTGTAAGTGTAAGTGGGGTGTGGGGTGGGCATTGTAGTGCAGTGTAAGTGGGGTGGGCATTGTAGTGTAAGTGGGGTGGGCATTGTAGTGTAAGTGGGGTGGACATTGTAGTGTAGTGGGGTGGGCAGTGTAGTGTAGTGGGGTGGGTAGTATAGTGTGGTGGGTAGTGCAGTGTAGTGGAGTTTAGTGGGCAGTGTAGTGTAGTGGTCAGTATAGTGTAGTGTAGTAGGGTGGGCAGTGTAGTGAAGTTTAGTGGGCAGTGTAGTGGGGTGGAGTTTAGTGGGCAGTGTAGTGGAGTTTAGTGGGCAGTGTAGTGGAGTTTAGTGGGCAGTGTAGTGGAGTTTAGTGGGCAGTGTAGTCTAGTGGAGTTTAGTGGGCAGTGTAGTGTAGTGGAGTTTAGTGGGCAGTGTAGTGGAGTTTAGTGGGCAGTGTAGTGTAGTGGAGTTTAGTGGGCAGTGTAGTGTAATGTAGTGGAGTTTAGTGGGCAATGTAGTGGGGTGAAGTTTAGTGGGCAGTGTAGTGGAGTTTAGTGGGCAGTGTAGTGGTGGAGTTTAGTGGGCAGTGTAGTGTAGTGGAGTTTAGTGGGCAGTGTAGTGTAGTGGAGTTTAGTGGGCAGTGTAGTGGAGTTTAGTGGGCAGTGTAGAGTAGTGAAGTTTAGTGGACAGTGTAGTGGGGTGGGCATTGTAGTGGGGTGTGGGGTGGGCATTGTAGTGTAGTGGGGTAGGCAGTGTAGTGTAGTGGGCAGTGTAGTGGGGTGGACAATGTAGTGTTAGTGGGGTGGACATTGTAGTGTAAGTGTAAGTGAGGTGTGGGGTGGGCATTGTAGTGCAGTGTAAGTGGGGTGGGCATTGTAGTGTAAGTGGGGTGGGCATTGTAGTGTAAGTGGGGTGGACAGTGTAGTGGGGTGGGCAGTGTAGTGTAGTGGGGTGGGTAGTGTAGAGTAGTGAAGTTTAGTGGACAGTGTAGTGGGGTAGGCAGTGTAGTGTAGTGGGGTAGGCAGTATAGTGTGGTGGGTAGTGCAGTGTAGTGGAGTTTAGTGGGCAATGTAGTGTAGTGGGCAGTATAGTATAGTGTAGTAGGGTGGGCAGTGTAGTGAAGTTTAGTGGGCAGTGTAGTGGGGTGGAGTTTAGTGGGCAGTGTAGTGGAGTTTAGTGGGCAGTGTAGTGGAGTTTAGTGGGCAGTGTAGTGGAGTTTAGTGGGCAGTGTAGTCTAGTGGAGTTTAGTGGGCAGTGTAGTGTAGTGGAGTTTAGTGGGCAGTGTAGTGGAGTTTAGTGGGCAGTGTAGTGTAGTGGAGTTTAGTGGGCAGTGTAGTGTAGTGTAGTGGAGTTTAGTGGGCAATGTAGTGGGGTGAAGTTTAGTGGGCAGTGTAGTGGAGTTTAGTGGGCAGTGTAGTGTAGTGGAGTTTAGTGGGCAGTGTAGTGTAGTGGAGTTTAGTGGGCACTGGGCAGTGTAGTGGAGTTTAGTGGGCAGTGTAGTGTAGTGGAGTTTAGTGGGCAGTGTAGTGTAGTGGAGTTTAGTGGGCAGTGTAGTGGAGTTTAGTGGGCAGTGTAGTGTAGTGGAGTTTAGTGGGCAGTGTAGTGTAGTGGAGTTTAGTGGGCAATATAGTGGGATGGAGTTTAGTGGGCAGTGTAGTGTAGTGTAGTGGAGTTTAGTGGGCAGTGTAGTGGAGTTTAGTGGGCAGTGTAGTGGAGTTTAGTGGGTAGTGTAGTGGAGTTTAGTGGGCAGTGTAGTGTAGTGGAGTTTAGTGGGCAGTGTGATGTAGTGGAGTTTAGTGGGCAGTGTAGTGTAGTGGAGTTTAGTGGGCAGTGTGATGTAGTGGAGTTTAGTGGGCAGTGTGGTGTAGTGGAGTTTAGTGAGTAGTGGGGTGGGCAGTGTAGTGTGGTGGGGTGGGTAGTGTAGTGTAGTTTAGTGGGCAGTGTGATGGGGTGGGCAGTGTAGTGGGGTTTAGTTGGCAGTGTAGTGTAGTGCAGTTTAGTGGACATTGTAGTGTAGTGGGGTGGGCAGGATAGGAATCAGGTTGGTCAGTGTAGTGGTCGGCGAAGGAATCAGGTTGGTCGGTGTAGGAATCGGATAGGTTAGTGTAGTGGTCAGTGTAGAAATCAGGTTGGTCAGTACTATTGTAGGAAAGGAAGGGACTCGGGGAGTGCTAAAAGTCTGCAGGTTGGGGGGGCGCAGATTACTTGCCTTGCCCCGGGCACTGACAACCCACGCTACGCCACTGCTTAGAGGGGGAACCCTTACTGTTTTTTTTTATTGGTGTGGAGTTCTTCCTAAAGATTCATACCAAACACAGTGCCTGGCATTGTCGGGGATCGAAGTCGGATCCCTGTTCATTGAAGTCGGACACATGTCGGACTTCAAGTCCCAGGGCAAAGTCGGATCCAAAGTAGTACGACTGTCGTGTTGGCCTCATTGAACAAGCTGAGCTTAGAAGCTGATTGGCTACCATGCACAGCTGTACCAGATTTTGCACTCTCCAGTTTTAGTAAATCAACCCCTATAAGCACAGAGTTTGCATGATTTTTGTGTGGGTCTCTGCTAGGTGCTCTTGTTCCTCCCCCCTATCCAAAAACATATTGGTATCCCAAACTGCTCAGAGTGTGGTAGGAAGATTAGATTGTAAGTTCCTACAGGAAAAGGAGACAGATATGAATACATTTGTGTCCTCTGTGCTTTGTAACCTGCCAACACTATATAAAAAATAGGTAAGTTGCCTGTTAATAGCCAGATCATTCTTCATGACATAGACCGACATCAGTATTAACACTGGTCTGGGGCTTGGCTCAAGAACACCACTAGGAGGCAGTATTTCCCCAGCTCAGCAGTGACTATCCGGAGCTTGAGTGCTGGTTACCATAATAAACATGAGTCCAGGATGAGCCACACTGGGAGCCCACTGGGAATTTGCCTACTGCTGCTGTTTAACCTCTTCCTGCTGGAATCAAGTCCTGAATGCTTGTATTGGTACATCAGCTCAATTCTTGTTTACTACAATATTACTCTACCAGAAGCATGTCTTCTGTTTAGCAAAAGTAAATTATTCTATGCAATAGTAAAGCCTTTTATAATGTGTTGAATAATGCAGGAAGTTTAGAGTCTAGGATACCCTTGTCTAACTGAAGTTAGTAAAGATATAAGCTTTCAAGACATTCGTTTCTTTCCCAAAGCTTTATACAACTGTAAAAATCCCAAAAAAGAGACCTTGCTGCTCCCAAAGGCTGCATCTTAACTCAAGTAAGCCAATAAATAAATAATAAATTCTATGTAAACGTTCTCCATCATATACTATAGAAATAGCCAACATGGAACATATGCTATTTAGATTAACATAATAACAAACATACCAAAGTAATAATAAAAAAATAAAAAAACAGGAACCCTTTATATATTAATATGTGCAGTATATGCTTTACAAACATAAGATATATATATATATTTATATATATATATAGATATAGATATATATGTATATGTCTATATCTATCTATCTATATATATATATATATATATATATATATATATATATATATATATATATATATATCTATATAGATAAATATATATCTATATAGATATATAGATATAGATATAGATATAGATATATATAGATATAGATAGATAGATATATCTATATATATAGATATATATATATGAATTCATGCTAGTATAATCTGAAACAATGTAGTATAAAACTTCGGACTTTTCCGTTAAAGTATGAACATTTTAAAACATATTTTTTCCAGCTGCGAATTACAGGATTGAAATTGTATTTCTGCCATTTGATATACGGTAAAATGTTATAAATACTCTTGCTGTTCTTTGTTTCTAGTAGGAATTCCCAATACGGTATTTTCTTCATCCGACTACTGTCATTGATAGGTTCTGCAAGTATCTGTTGTCATTGTCAATTACCAAATCAAAGTACCGTAACTGTGTGCCTTGTGTATTTCACACACGGGCAAATATAATAAAGGGTAAAGGATAGAACAATTTTTTATAGATACTATATTATAGATCTATTTCCTATAGATACTAGACTATATATATAGATTTGTTTCCTATAGATACAATAGATTTATTTCATATTGATACTATATGAAATAGATTTATTTTCTATAGATACTATATATTTATTTTATAGATACCATAATATATATATTTATTTCACATAGATACTATATTACATATTTTTATTTTCTACACATACTATACATTTATTCCATATAAATACTATATTGTATAGATTTATTTACTTTAGATACTATATATTTATTTCATATAGATCCTATAATATATAGATTTATTTATTTTCTATACATACTATATATTCACTTTATGTTAATACTATGTAATATCGATTATATCTATCTATATATATATATATATATATATATATATATATATATATATATACTATATTATATTATTGTTTCATATAGATACTTCATTATACAGGATCATTTTCTATGCATACTATATATTGATTTCATATTGGTACTCTATTATATAGATTTATTTTCTGTACATGCAATATATTTATTTCATATAGATACTAACTTATATAGATGTATATACTTTATATTTATTTCATATAGATATTATATTATTTAGATTTTTATTCTATATTAAAAAAAAATTTTTTTTAGCTACTATATTATATAGATTTTTTTCTATACATGCTATATATTTATTTCATATTGATACTATATTATATAGATGTATTTTATTTACATGCTATTAATTGATTTATTTTCGATACATACTATGTTATATATTTATTTCCTATAGATACTTTATTATTTCGAGACTAAAATAATGAAAGAGCAGCAAACCCGAATCGGTTATTATTCAAGACGTCTAAATAACGGCAACATCCTTATTAGGAAACAGTTTTATAAACATTATTGATCCTTTGACAGATATTATCATGTCATTAGTCTGATTTCTGTGTGCAAGGACAATTACCTTATCCATTTATAAAGTGTCGTTAAGTCGTTTCCTACTACAAGGGTTGCAACATGAACGTCAATATTTTTTTCATTGTCACTGACGATAGTAGATGTGCTAAGTATTATATATATATATATATATATATATATATATACACATATACACACATATATATATATATATTATACACATACACACATATATATATATATACACATATATAAATAATTGTGTGTTCTACTAATAGAGGGGAACAGGGAGATCCTCTGTATATGGATCGACTAGAGCTCTCACCCAAATAACAGTTTATACAATACACTTAGACAACCAGTAAAATGAGTGAATAATAATATTAATTTTTTTTTTATTTATTATTATTATTATTATTATTATTCAAAACGAGTAAATAATATTAATTAAATACATACTATATAATTACATAAATATGCAATAGATATTTTTTTTCAATAATCCTTGTGTGGAATGTATTGAAGAGACTCCCATAAGAATCTTGTATAATGACTGTCATTTTTAATTCCCTGTCATCAGGTATTTTCATGTTTTCTTTAGTTGATGTCAGTGCTATAAAATGAATCCTGGATGATCTCAGATAATGATTGATCAGTCAGTGGCTGCTGGTGTTGTATAGCATCCTGCCCCATATGATGTTATATATATACAGTGATGTGTCTGTAAGTGGAGTAAAGTACATGATCGCACACTATCAGTGGATCTCGGTGTAGTAAATTGCATCCTTCCCTATGATCCTAGGGGGGTTACTAAAACTGGACTATTCAGAATCTGATGCAGATCTGCATGGTAGCCAATCAGCTTCTAGCTTCAGCTTGATCAATTAAGCTTTGACAAAGAAACCTGGAAGCTGATTGGTTTCTATGGAGCAGCACCAGATTTTGTACTCTCCAGTTTTAGTTAATCTTCCCCATACTTTTAGTTAATCTCTTGTACTGTAAGAGCCTGGTAAATGTGTCAGTGTTTCCCTAGCTGCCTAGTACTTACCTGTGGATAGGCTGGTGGCTGTCCAGTACTTTCCTGTCCATCAATGGTGTCTGATGAGCCTCACCAGTATCCCTGTACCTGTGTCAGCAGAGCACTGACTGAGCACATGTCCCTCATTGTACACTCACCCCACATTTGAGATATGATTGCTGCTCCCAGATCAAATCTTTATAATGAGGCCATTTCTGTTAGATGGAGGTTTTAGTGTTCCCAGGATTATGTGTTAAAAATCTACTATAGTGCTGATGAGGGTGAATACTCTTCTTTATTTGTTCTGTATAACAGAAACAAATCCGTGTCATGCCATGTCTTTAAGATGGGCAATATTGATGTATATCCTAATGTGACACTATCTTATCTATAATGAATACAGTGCTCAGCCCATGTTCTGCAGGGCTGTAGAGATTCCTGTCCATCATATGACCTGACAATTCTCTGTCAGGATTACTATAATGCTATAATGGTCACCCTTTAGGGCCATCTACTTTCCAGGGTCAGCTTATAAATGGGCTTTTCCAAGGGTTGATCTGCTTAAGGAGAATGTGCACAAAGTAAACAAGGCAACGGCTGCTCACATCAATAATCCAACCATGCACAAAGCAAGACTGGATTTTTTTTTGTAGCCTATTATACTCCTGGATATGATTGGGTATTAGGTGAACACAGATTCACTTACTTAAAGTGGATGTAAACACCAATTATGAAATCTGACCCGGGCACATATATCTGTAAAGTTTACTTATCTTTCACTAAAGCCCTAAGTCCTGTGTCTTTCTGCTGCTCTGTTCCTCTGTTATCAGCATGATAACTTCTGACAAGCTCTCCAACACATGAGATAAAAGCAGCTGGAAATTTGTGTCAGGGAGGTAACTTAGAGATTGATAAGCAGGGAGCTTGTCTATTCACTGTACAGCTCTGCAAGTTTCTTCGTTCCCCTGCCTATGTGGAGTGGTTGGGGGGGGGGGGTGCCTTTCCTCCAATCAGCTCTCACACAGGGTATGCCCAGACTCTCCTCCCACTGCTGAAACAGGAAGAAAAATGTATAACAAGATGTGCTTTTTCGAAAGAAGGTAGAAAGCTGAAGACAGCAGATATACATGTTTGTTTGATATAGGAAAGTTTCCCCATGGGGCTTTGGACAGCAAAAATAGAAAAGTAAACATATTGTTATGGAGTGATGATATACACCATTTATTGAACATAGAAATAGAATGCAATATAAATAATAAAAACATGTTTCAGATCTGATGATACAGTACAGTTCCACAATAAATGTATAAAAACAATTGTGCACAATATTACATTGCATGAAAGCTATATGATGTGCGTGTCCCGACGCGTTTCGACCTGTGTAAGGTCTCTTCAGGGGATAATTGACTCTAGAAAATACACATTACATATATTAAGGATTAATTAAACATGTCATATATATATATAAACACATAGGTAAACCAAAATAGATTATTTACCGTAAAAATGTGGAATGAATATGGGGGTAACCAAGATTAATACAGGTAATTGGTGAAACCAAGGGGAGCCTCATGGGCGCCACTCAAAACCCGAGAGGGGGGGAAAGGAGCCCAGCCCGAAGGGCTTGTAAGGAGCCACACTGTAGATGCCCTCCAAGAAGACGAGGGAGCCGTTTCATCTCTGTCTATCATGTGAGGCTGTTCACTTCACTGGGTATATGTGAGGGTTTACATCCACTTTAAAGTAAATCTAAAGGCTTACCCTTTAATTTAGCACTAGAGTGGTGAGAGATAGAACCGCTTTGCAGGCACTTCGGCAGAGCTGGCCATTGATTTCAATGGCAGGGGTGGTTTAGGAGCCGTGTATATACCGCTCCAACACTGCCCCAAAGATGCTGCTTGCAGGACTTTTTTTCCTACCCTGCAAGCGCACCACCCCAATGTGAAAGCACTCAGGCTTTCACACTGGGGCTGCAGAAGAGGCCGTTTACAGGTGTTTTTCAGGCGCTATTTTTAGCGCAAAAACGCCTGTAAAACGCCTCAGTGTGAAAGTGGCCTAAAGCCTCCTACACACTACTATTTTTTTTTTCTTTCGTTCAACCCAAAAAACTGACAGCTCAGGTTGGAGCCGCTGTACTAACAATCTATTGTTAGAACAGCGATCTCCCCTGCTGTTCTATTGTGTTCTGACAGGGGGATGGCCACCCGCCAGAGCACTCCAGTCAGCGCTCTTAGCCATTGGCTGAGAGCACCGATTGGGAGCAGACCTTTTTTGGTCACGACCCTTCGACAGAAGCCGGCCAAATGCCTTTTGTTGGACTGGCTGCCGTACACATGGTCCGAACATCTATTCTATTGCACCAGACTATGCCGCCTGACTTTCAGCCTGTGTACTAGGCTTAAAGTGTTACTAAACCCACAACAGTAAAATCACCTGTATATGCAATAAAGTATGCTTGTTATACTCACTGTGGAACCTAAGGGGTTAATCCTTTGCATTGTGTATAAAGGCTGTTTGATTCAGTCTCTCAAATCCTCCTCTTCTTCCACTGTCTCCAACAAATAACCTGATATTTACAGAGCCAGGGGAAGGGCTGCACATGCTCAGTTTGGTGTGTATTGCTAGAGAGTTTTTTTTTTCTTAGGAGGGTACATGTGATCAGCACAGAGCCAATCAGCACTGTCCAGCAGTGGCGGCTGGTGCTCGAAATTTTTGGGGGGGCGCAATCAAACTGAAAAAAACCCAATCAATTGCAGCCACTGTGCCCATCAAATGCAGCTACTGTGCCCATCAATTACCGCCACTGTGCCATCAAACGCAGCCACTGTACCCATCAAACACAGCTACTGTGCCCATCAAACGCAGCCACTGTGCCATCAATTGCCGCCACTGTCCAATTAAACGCAGCCACTGTGCCCATCAAACGCAGCCACTGTATCCATAAATTGCCGCCACTGTGCCATCAAATGCAGCTACTGTACCCATCAATTACCGCCACTGTGCCCATCAAATGCTGCCACTGTGCCCATCAATTGCTGTCAGTGTGCCCATCAATTGCTGCCAGTGTGCCCATCAATTGCCGCTACTGTGCCCATCAATTGCCGCTACTGTGCCCATTAAATGCTGCCAGTGTGCATCCCCAGCTCGCCCCGGCACTTACCTGTCTCGGCGGGGCAGCGGGTCACGTGGCGGTGTCCTCCACGCTCCTCAATGTCTTCTCCCGTCCTCTGCTATGATTGGCCGCCTGATAGGCATCCAATCACAGCGCCTGTCGTTTCAGCCAATCAGGTGACAGGTAACAGACCTGAGCACCTGATTGGCGGAGAGGCGGTTCAGTGTTAGGAAAGTGAATATTCATTCGCTTTCCTAACACACAGCAGAGTAAACTGCGAGCGCCCATCATGTTCACCTTTTTTTGACACCTATTAGAGCCTACGGCTCTAATCAGGTGCTTCAAAAAAATACCCGCTGCTGTAATTCAGTCTGAAAGGGGGCCGGGCGCCTGAATAGGGGGTGGCAGCGGCGACCATAGATAGATTCATGCAATGCATGAATCTATCTATTGGTGATAGATCGGTGGCAGGAGAGAGGGGGCAGCGCCCGTGCGCCCCTTATGGACGCACCGCCACTGCTGTTCAGACATGTCTGCTGTTCAGACAGAGGATCAGGGGAGAATGAAAACTCCTCCTACAAGATTTACTAGGAACTGATAGAAGTCACAAAGCTTCTATATACTGCTGATGAGAAAAGGTGGTTAGCAGTTTATATTTACTAAAATAGCTGCATTTCCATGTTCTGTGTACTGTAGGAGACCAGATAAAGTGAATGCAGGGTCCTGGGTTTAGTAACAATTTAACAGTGCTTGCATCTGATTGGATGCAGTCAGTATTTAGTATTCATTTTGCAATTTTCTGCTCAGCTCCTTTGATTTTTTAATTGAAGAATGCAGGGTGGAGTGGTGCTGACAGGGTCATCCACCAAGCAAATTTCAGCTGGTTCATTAATAATCATTCAAAATACACTCAATTTTTGGCCAAATTTGGTGTCTGTTGTGTATATGGGACAGGAAGGCAAGAAATGTCTCCCTAATGGGACAGAAACAGCACAAAATAAACTGACAGCTTTCTCACATCCAAAACAGGTTTTTTTGTTTGTTTTTTAAGTTGTTTTTTAAATGCAATCCTAATGAGCATTCTCTACTTATTAGCACCATAGGATTTGTAGTGGGAAGGGAATGTATGCTACAAAGAGTTTTTTAAATAAACCTATATATTTTATACTGTGTAAAAAGTCCTTAGAAACCCAGCACACTGTGACTTTACCTAATGAAGTATTTATCCATAGAAAACTTTAATAAACATTCTAGGCATTGTACATTTTAATTACTGGCTGATATGATTGCAAAGTCTATTGAATACCAATTAAAGGAGAACTAAAGGCAAAACATTTTTTTTTTTTTCATTTTGAGTAGAGTAATGCCCCATACACACGATCATTTTTCATGCCATTAAAAATGCCATTAAAAAAATGGCCATTAAAAATGATCGTGTGTAGGCTCCAGAGCATTTTTAACGACGTGAAAAACGGCCATTAAAAATTTCGAACATGCTCTCTTTTTTCACGTCGTTTTTCATGTCGTTTTTTTTAACGACGTGAAAAACGATAGTGTGTATGCTTTAACGACGTGAAAAAAACCGCGCATGCTCAGAATCAAGTATGAGACGGGAGCGCTCGTTCTGGTAAAACTAGCGTTCGTAATGGAGATAGCACATTCATCACACAGTAACGGACTGAAAAGCACGAGACTGAAAAGAGCGAATCGTCTCTCAACAAACTTTACTAACATGAAGGGTGGCGCAATTCGAACGGAACTTCCCCTTTATAATGCCGTTGTACGTGCTGTACGTCACTGCGCTTTGCTTGAACATTTTTTAAAATGATGGTGTGTACGCAAGACAGGCTTGAGAGGAAACAAGAAAAAAAATGACAAGAAAAACGTCAGTTTTAAAAATGATCGTGTGTATGGGGCATAAGGGAGGACTATAACCCATGTCAAACAAAACCAAAGAATATTCTCAGCTCAATTTACCAACCAGCCTGCAACCAACCAGATTATCCTGTCTAACCGTTTGCATTAAAAATAGGGGTATATTTTGGACACACTTGCAAATACACACGTAAGCTGCAGAGCCACTTCACGGCACCCCAGTATTATCTGCAGTCCTAACTCTATACATTTTTGATAGTGATGAGCCGAACACCCCCGGGTTCGGTTCGCACCAGAACCCGCGAACGGACCGAAAGTTTGTACGAACATTAGAACCCTATTAAATACAATGGATGCGAACGTTCGAATTCTAAAGTGCTAATTATAACAACTATTATGCATGTTATTGTCCTAAAAAGGGTTTGGGAACCCGGGATGTGCACCAGGGGACATGTATCAATGCAAAAAGAAGTTTTAAAAACGGTCGTTTTTCGGGAGCAGTCATTTTAATGATGCATAAAGTGAAAAAAAAAAGTCAAATATTCCTTTAAATATTGTACCTGGGGGGTGTCTAAAGTATGCCTGTGAAGTGCCACGTGTTTCCCGTGTTTAGAACTGTCCCTGCACAAAATGACACTTCTAAAGGAAAAAAAAGCCATTTAAAACTGCTTGCGGCTTTAATGTAATGTCTGGTCCCGGTAATATGGATGAAAATCTTTAAGAAAAATGGCATAGCTACCCCATGACCCCCCCCCCCCCGACCCCAGCCCATTACCAGCCCCTTTGGGTCTTGTATGGATATTAAGGGGAACCCCGCACATAAAATAAAAAAGGCCCTATATACTCTGAACAGCCGTATACAGGCGGTGCATACAAGACAGGGACTGTAGGTTTGTTCTTATGTAGAATCTGTTTGTAATTTTGAACAGGTACATTGTTTAAGTGTAGCTCCAGCCCAAAAATCTATTTTTAAACTTTTTGGAAAACATAGGTAAGGGTTATCACCCCTGTAACATTTGTTTTGCTGTCTGTGCCCCTGTTCAGAACATTTCACCTCACTTTCCGTCCCAATGACAACTGTTTTTGAAATGTGGTGTTTTTCTTGAAACAAGGATTGCTGATAAAGCATCAGTACAGAGGAGACACCTTTCTCCCATATTAATTCTTACAGGAGAGAATTTTCCTTCCAAGGGGTAGATTTCCTCTCACTTCCTGTTGTCTTCTTGCGTTTGCAAGTAGGAGTCGTTTGTAAGTTGGATGTTTGAAAGTAGGGACCTGCCGTATATACTCTGCATAAATAGGCCCCTTAGTTGTTGGTGTTGGCACAACACTGTAAGCACTCACAGTTACTCTTGGTTGGTGCTGGAACGCCCTGCTGTCAACTATTATATCAGGAATTTTAATTACATATAATTGTTGAACAGTGGTAGTAAAAATTGGGCCTTTGATGGTGGTGCTGGTGCCACAACACTGTAAGCCCTGACAGTTACTCTTGGTGGGTGCAGCAATGGGCCCTGCTGTGAATTATTAGATCAAGAATTGTAATTGCATGCCCCTGTTGAACAGGGGCTGAAAAATTGGGCCTTTCGTGGTGGTGGTGGTGGTGGCGTTGCCACAACACTGTAAGCCCTCAGAGTTACTCTTGGTGGGTGCAGGAATGGGCCCTGCTGTGAATTATTAGATCAAGAATTGTAATTACATGCCCCTGTTGAACAGGGGCTGAAAAATTGGGCCTTAGGCACTGGTGGCACAACACTACAACCCCTCACAGATACTGTACTTGGAGCACAGCAATGAGCCCTGTTGCAAAGTATTGCTTCAAAAATTGTAATGACACGCCCCTGTTAAACAGGGGCTGAAAAATTGGGCCTTAGGCACTGGTGCCACAACACTCCAACCCCTCACAGATACTGTACTTGGAGCACAGCAATGAGCCCTATGGCAAATTATTGCTAAAAAAATAGTAATTTACAGGGGCGTGTAAACAGGGGCTGAAAAATTGGGCCTTAGCCACTGGTGGCGGCACCCATAAACAAAAATGATCTTCCAAGCTATCATCATCAATCGTATCATTGAGGACTCGGAGGAGGAGGATAGCCAGTCAACATAACAGCACAGACACTCAGCATCAGCATCAGTCTTGAAGGGATGTGACATGTTAAAATCAATTAGTCTGTTATATCAGCATCAGGTGTGTGGTAGCTGGTGGTGATCCAAGACTGGTTCATCTTGATGAAAGTCAGTCGATCAACCGAGTCGGTGGACAGGCGCACCCTGTGATCCGTGACAAATCCTCCAGCAGCACTGAATGTGCGTTCCGAAAGAACGCTGGATGCAGGACAGGCCAGTAGCTCAATTGCATACTGTGCAAGCTCTGCCCAGTGATCCATCCTCAAGACCCAGTAAGCCAGAGGATTTTCGGTGGGGAAGGTGTCCAAGTCTGACCTTGCCCCTAGATATTCCTGCACCATGTTTATCAGACGCTGGCGATGGTTGCTGGAACCGATCATACTTTGGGGCTGCGGACTAAAGAATTGTCTGAACGCATCGGTCAGACGGCCACCTTCCCCACCGCTCCTTCTTTGACTGCCCGAAGCCTCAGCAACTCGTTGTCCAGGACCAGGAGTTTGTAACCTCCCAGTCTCTGGGAACGCGTTGCACAGACCTTTCTGCAAGGCCTCCCGGAGTTGTCTCATCCTCTGCTCCCTCTGCGACGGTAACATAAGGTCCGCAACCTTACCCTTGTACCGTGGATCAAGGAGAGTGGCCAGCCAGTAATGGTCCCTCTCCTTGATCCGAAGAATACGAGGATCCTTCCGCAGACTTTGCAGGATCAGGGAGGCCATGCAGCGTAGGTTTGCTGAGGCATTCGGTCCGGAGTCCTCTGGGTCACTAAGGACGACATGATCCGCAGCCACCTCCTCCCAGCCACGTACAAGTCCACTGGTTTCTTGGGACTGTAAATCATCCCTAAAAGACTGCTGCTGATGATGCTGAGTGCCAGCCTCCACCTCCATGCTGACACAATCCTCCTCCTCCTCCTCTTCCTGTGCGATGGGTGGGACAGAAGGAACACTGTCTGGGTAAAGGGGGCCTTGAGAGGCAAGGAAGTCCTCCTCTTCCTGCCTCTGTTCTGCCTCAAGTGCCCTGTCCATTATTCCACGCAGCGTGTGCTCCAACAGGTGGACAAGAGGTACAGTGTCACTGATGCATGCACTGTCACTGCTCACCATCCTCGTGGCCTCCTCAAATGGTGCCAGGACAGTGCATGCATCCCTGATCATGCCCCACTGGCGTGGAGAAAAAAAACCAAGCTCCCCTGACCCTGTCCTGGTGCCGTAGTCGCACAGGTACTCATTGATGGCCCTCTGCTGCGTGTGCAGCCGCTGCAGCATGGCCAACGTTGAGTTCCACCTGGTGGGCATGTCACATATAAGGCGGTTCTTGGGCAGGTTCAACTCCTTTTGCAGCTCAGCCAGGCGAGCACTGGCATTATAAGATCTGCGGAAATGCACACAGACTTTCCTGGCCTGCCTCAGGACATCCTGTAAGCCCGGGTACCTGCCCAAGAACCGCTGCACCACCAGGTTAAGGACGTGAGCCACACAGGGCACATGGGTCAATTGTCCCTGTCGGAGGGCGGAGAGGAGGTTGGTGCCATTGTCGCAAACCACCATTCCTGGCTTAAGCTGGCGTGGCGTCAACCACCTCTCGGCCTGGCCCTGCAGAGCAGACAGGACCTCTGCCCCAGTGTGGCTTCTGTCCCCCAAACACACCAGCGCAAGCACGGCATGGCATCTTTTTGCCTGCGTACTTGCGTAGCCCCTTGAACGGCTACGGAGCACCGCTGGTTCAGAGGACAAACCACAGGAAGAGGCCATGGAGGAAGAAGAAGAGGAGGGGGTGGAGGAGAGAGGTGTGTCACAACCAGTCGTAGCATTTTGGAGGCGTGGCGGTGGAACAACCTCCAACACTACTGCACCTTGTCCTGCATCCTTCCCAGCTGCCAAAAGAGTGACCCAATGGGCCGTGAAAGAAAGGTAAC
Organism: Rana muscosa; assembly: GCA_029206835.1. Lineage (NCBI taxonomy): Eukaryota > Metazoa > Chordata > Amphibia > Anura > Ranidae > Rana > Rana muscosa. The sequence goes on from CM055118.1 coordinate 881,138,117, forward strand.
GTCCCTGTCCATGCCTGCTGGACCATGAGTCAGCGGTAATATGCACCTTACCGCTGACTGCCCTGTCCAGCGAGGCCAAGACATTGCCTTCCACATGCCTGTAGAGAGCCGGAATAGCCTTCCGTGTGAAAAAGTGGCGTTTGGGAACCTGCCACTGAGGAACCGCACATTGCACAAACTCACAGAAGGGGGCCGAGTCTACCAACTGAAAAGGCAGCAGTTGAAGCGCTAGCAATTTAGCCAAGCTAGCATTCAACCGCTGGGCATGTGGATGGCTGGGAGTGAACTTCTTTCGACGGTCCAGCAGCTGGGGCAGGGAAATTTGCCTGCTAGAATCGGACGTCGGTGTACTGCTAGCAGAGTGGCCGCAAGTACTTGGCTGTGACACACCTAATTCTACACCTTCATTCCTCTCAGTGCATGTTTCAGAGAGGACTGAAGTTATAGTGGGGTTGGAGATCCCAGCTGATGCGGTGCAAGGAGAGGTCCGCTTTGTTCTTTGGTGTGGGTCTTTGAGGTAGGCTTGCCAACGAGCTGCATGGCAGGTCAACATATGTCTGGTCAGGCATGTGGTACCCAAGCGGCTGATGTTTTGGCCACGCGATATACGCTTGAGACATATGTTGCAAACAGCAGCTGTGCGATCTGATGCACTAGCCTCAAAAAAGGCCCACACCAAAGAACTTTTTGAATGACGGGCAGAGGCAGCGCCCTGCACAGGCGGAGCTCTGCGGTGTGATTCCGTCGGTGTACTGCCCTTACGCTGGCCACCAAAGGGCATCCTGCCTCGTTGGAGATGTGCCTCCTCCTCATCCTCCTCCTCCTCCTCTCTCCTATTAGGCACCCACGTGGAGTCAGTGACCTCATCATCCCCTCCCTCCTCATCACTGGAGCCAATCTGGCAGTATGCTGCAGCTGCTGGAACATGACTGCCAGATTGGTGTCCTTCTTGAGCATCCCCTCTGTCTGCTCTCAGGCTACTGCCTTCCTGTAGCTGGGTTTCATCATCAGACCCTTCGAAACGCTGGGCATCCTCCTGGAGCATGTACCCAACACTGTGCTCAAACAGTTCGGGGGACTCCTCAGGAGGAGGACATGGTGGGTCTAGGGAAGGAGTGACTGATGATGAGTCTGACATTGATACCAGGGAAGAGGACGCTTTGGCAGCTGCTTTGCCAGTACCCTGAGCCTGGGTGAGAGAGGATGAGGAGGAGGAGGAGGGCTTGGTCATCCACTCTACCAAGTCTTCGGCATGATGTGGCTCAACATGTCCAGCTGCCGAAAAGAAGGACAAGCGTGTCCCATGGCCATGTGCTGATGACAATGCACCGCGTCCACGACCAGCACTGTTGTCCCCAGACACAGAGCCTGCTTGCCCTCTTTTATTGCCTCCTGACTGTCTGCCTCTCCTTGTTTGCCTTCCAGACATTCTAATAGATGGCCTGCAGGGAGATGGGAAAAAAGCAATAAGGGCTACCTTCAGGTGTCCTTCTCTGTCCCTTTACTTAAGGATTTCTAAATATGGTTGAGGATGATTGCTTTTGCACAGAATAGCACAACGACAATTTCCCTGACTGTCCAAAAAACAAGGATTTCAAAGATGGTTGATGAGGAATGCTTTAGCACACTATAGCACAAGGAGAATTTCCCTCACTGTCCTTCCCTGTCCCTAGAAACAAGGATTCGTACAGTAAAACACACTGACACTCTCCCTACCTATAGTTTTCTGTCCCTAGAAAAAATGTTTTTTTAAAGCACACTATAGCACAAGGAGAATTTCCCTCACTGTCCTTCCCTGTCCCTAGAAACAAGGATTCGTACAGTAAAACACACTGACACTCTCCCTACCTATAGTTTTCTGTCCCTAGAAAAAATGTTTTTTTAAAGCACACTATAGCACAAGGAGAATTTCCCTCACTGTCCTTCCCTGTCCCTAGAAACAAGGATTCGTACAGTAAAACACACTGACACTCTCCCTACCTATAGTTTTCTGTCCCTAGAAAAAATGTTTTTTTAAAGCACACTATAGCACAAGGAGAATTTCCCTCACTGTCCTTCCCTGTCCCTAGAAACAAGGATTCGTACAGTAAAACACACTGACACTCTCCTTACCTATAGTTTTCTGTCCCTAGAAAAAATGTTTTTTTAAAGCACACTATAGCACAAGGAGAATTTCCCTCACTGTCCTTCCCTGTCCCTAGAAACAAGGATTCGTACAGTAAAACACACTGACACTCTCCCTACCTATAGTTTTCTGTCCCTAGAATTTTTTTTTTTTAAAGCACACTATAGCACAAGGAGAATTTCCCTCACTGTCCTTCCCTGTCCCTAGAAACAAGGATTCGTACAGTAAAACACACTGACACTCTCCCTACCTATAGTTTTCTGTCCCTAGAAAAAAAGTTTTTTTAAAGCACACTATAGCACAAGGAGAATTTCCCTCACTGTCCTTCCCTGTCCCTAGAAACAAGGATTCGTACAGTAAAACACACTGACACTCTCCCTACCTATAGTTTTCTGTCCCTAGAAAAAATGTTTTTTTAAAGCACACTATAGCACAAGGAGAATTTCCCTCACTGTCCTTCCCTGTCCCTAGAAACAAGGATTCGTACAGTAAAACACACTTACACTCTCCCTACCTATAGTTTTCTGTCCCTAGAAAAAATGTTTTTTTAAAGCACACTATAGCACAAGGAGAATTTCCCTCACTGTCCTTCCCTGTCCCTAGAAACAAGGATTCGTACAGTAAAACACACTGACACTCTCCCTACCTATAGTTTTCTGTCCCTAGAAAAAATGTTTTTTTAAAGCACACTATAGCACAAGGAGAATTTCCCTCACTGTCCTTCCCTGTCCCTAGAAACAAGGATTCGTACAGTAAAACACACTGACACTCTCCCTACCTATAGTTTTCTGTCCCTAGAAAAAATGTTTTTTTAAAGCACACTATAGCACAAGGAGAATTTCCCTCACTGTCCTTCCCTGTCCCTAGAAACAAGGATTCGTACAGTAAAACACACTGACACTCTCCCTACCTATAGTTTTCTGTCCCTAGAAAAAATGTTTTTTTAAAGCACACTATAGCACAAGGAGAATTTCCCTCACTGTCCTTCCCTGTCCCTAGAAACAAGGATTCGTACAGTAAAACACACTGACACTCTCCCTACCTATAGTTTTCTGTCCCTAGAATTTTTTTTTTTTAAAGCACACTATAGCACAAGGAGAATTTCCCTCACTGTCCTTCCCTGTCCCTAGAAACAAGGATTCGTACAGTAAAACACACTGACACTCTCCCTACCTATAGTTTTCTGTCCCTAGAAAAAATGTTTTTTTAAAGCACACTATAGCACAAGGAGAATTTCCCTCACTGTCCTTCCCTGTCCCTAGAAACAAGGATTCGTACAGTAAAACACACTGACACTCTCCCTACCTATAGTTTTCTGTCCCTAGAAAAAATGTTTTTTTAAAGCACACTATAGCACAAGGAGAATTTCCCTCACTGTCCTTCCCTGTCCCTAGAAACAAGGATTCGTACAGTAAAACACACTGACACTCTCCCTACCTATAGTTTTCTGTCCCTAGAAAAAATGTTTTTTTAAAGCACACTATAGCACAAGGAGAATTTCCCTCACTGTCCTTCCCTGTCCCTAGAAACAAGGATTCGTACAGTAAAACACACTGACACTCTCCCTACCTATAGTTTTCTGTCCCTACAAAAAAATGTTTTTTTAAAGCACACTATAGCACAAGGAGAATTTCCCTCACTGTCCTTCCCTGTCCCTAGAAACAAGGATTCGTACAGTAAAACACACTGACACTCTCCCTACCTATAGTTTTCTGTCCCTAGAAAAAATGTTTTTTTAAAGCACACTATAGCACAAGGAGAATTTCCCTCACTGTCCTTCCCTGTCCCTAGAAACAAGGATTCGTACAGTAAAACAGACTGACACTCTCCCTACCTATAGTTTTCTGTCCCTACAAAAAAATGTTTTTTTAAAGCACACTATAGCACAAGGAGAATTTCCCTCACTGTCCTTCCCTGTCCCTAGAAACAAGGATTCGTACAGTAAAACACACTGACACTCTCCCTACCTATAGTTTTCTGTCCCTAGAAAAAATGTTTTTTTAAAGCACACTATAGCACAAGGAGAATTTCCCTCACTGTCCTTCCCTGTCCCTAGAAACAAGGATTCGTACAGTAAAACACACTGACACTCTCCCTACCTATAGTTTTCTGTCCCTAGAAAAAATGTTTTTTTAAAGCACACTATAGCACAAGGAGAATTTCCCTCACTGTCCTTCCCTGTCCCTAGAAACAAGGATTCGTACAGTAAAACACACTGACACTCTCCCTACCTATAGTTTTCTGTCCCTAGAAAAAATGTTTTTTTAAAGCACACTATAGCACAAGGAGAATTTCCCTCACTGTCCTTCCCTGTCCCTAGAAACAAGGATTCGTACAGTAAAACACACTGACACTCTCCCTACCTATCCTTCTCTTTCCCTAAACTAAAGGAATCCAGGTTAAGCAAGAAAAAATAAATGTCACTGACCCTGCCTATGCTTCTCTTTCCCTGCTCCGGAACACACTACACTAGGCCGCCGTGCTGGCGGACTTTTATAGTGTGGGGCGTGTACTAAACACCCTCAGCAATAATTGGCCACAGGCATCCTGCCTGTGGCCAATCATTGCTCTCCTCGCTGCCGGCGCTGTGATTGGCCAAGCATGCGGGGTCACAGTGCATGCTTGGCCAATCACAGCGCCTGGATGACACTGCGATGGCGTAGTGCATTGTGGGCCGTTCGCGTCACTCAAATTAGGCGCGAATGGCCCAAATCGTTCGATCTTCGTCGAACGATCGAACAGCCGATGTTCGAGTCGAACGTATGTTCGACTCGAACACCGAGCTCATCCCTAATTTTTGAGAGCCTCCATAGTAGAAGACCATACATGATAATGGAAAGATAGAGGGCAGGTAAGCCTGGAGGGAGCCCACCCCTCCTTAACCACTTTAGCTCCGGAAGGATTTGCCCCCTTAATGACCAGACGGCTACAGCGTGGTCGGCTTATTCTGGGAGGGCGTCCATAGACATCCTCCCAGAATCTTGCTCCTGCGCGCTCCCTGGGGTGCGCTCCCGGAAATATCCGTGACCACCGGGTCTGGAAGACCCGGCGCATCACAGATCATGGTAAATGGCCGCTAATAGCAGCCGTTTACCAAGTGATCGCTCCGTCAAATGACGGAGTGATCACTTGTAAACAAACCAGCGCTATGTCATGACGCTGGTTCCTCCCTCCCCTTACACTTTGAGGCACTGTAGTGCTTCATATAAAGTCCCACCCATGTTCTTCTTTTTTCACTGTAGTGGCAAAGATGAGCCATGGATGTGGATGGCTGGGTATGGATGGGATGGCTGAGTATGGCCGGTTGGGTATGGCTGAGTGTGGGTGGGATGGCTGGGTATTGGCAGAGTATTGCAGGGTATTGGCAGAGTATTGCAGAGTACTGCAGGTAATTGCAGGGTATTGGCAGAGTATTGCAGGGTATTGACAGAGTATTGCAGGGTATTGGCAGGGTATTGCAGGGTATTGCAGAGTATTGGTAGAGTATGGATGAGTATAGGCATGGCAGGAATGGGCACTGAGCAGCGCTGTGGGCACTACAGATCCAGCCCACAGCGCTTCTGCAAACGATCTCTCCCCCTCTCTTCTCACACTGTACTGATCAGTGTCAGTAGAGCAGTGGGTGGTGTCAGTAGTTTTCTATTTTTATTATTTTATTTTTTACAATTTTACTTTTTTAATTATTTTTTCACAATATTATTTTTATTGTATTCCCCATTGGGGAGCTTTGTTGAAACTCGGTGGTTTAAACAGACCCCTGATGTCTCAATTTTGAGACAGAGACAGGGACTGAGGACAGAAATTCCCCACTCTCTTTCTCTGCAGCCTCAGCTGCAGTGGACAATGAATGAATGTGAAGTGCTCTGTGCTGAGTGGCTTCATTCACAAACTGAAGCATACTATGCTGAAGTTTACTATGCTTCAGTTGTGAATTAACACAGTGGGTGATCTTTACCGATCACTCACTGTGTTCATTCAGAAAAGGAAGAAGTCAGTAAATTACATATTTACTGGTTCCTTCCCCCATTCTCCATCCTGAAACATCCCCGGCAGTAGCCAGCGGGAGAGGAAAAAAGGGAAGCTGGCGGCGCTGTGTTGGTGGGCAGCAGGGGGAATCAGTGCTGCACAGGGAGAATAGGGCGTGCTCAGGCACCTCCGGCACATGTTAAACAGGAAGTAAATTCTTCCAAGAAAAATTGTTTTCCCCTTCCCTGCAAAGTAAAGGCATATTGTGCTAGTATGCATCGCATACTAGCACATTATGAGCACTTACCTGCAAACGAAGCCTGCGCCATCCCTGCTGCGGGCCATATCCATCTTCCCCTGGTCTTCCTTCCGGGGCCGCAGACTTTGGCTGTGTGACTTGCCAGAGCCGCGTGATGTCACAGCACTCGCTCCTGAAGAAACGGCATGTTCCTTCAGAGCACAATGCGCCAATGACATCATCGGCACAGTATACAGTAAATGTCTCCTAAATGGCACACATTTAGGAGATATTTACAGTACCTATAGGTAAGCCTTAATCTAGGCTGCATCTGACAGGCACTGGTGAGGCTGCATCTGACAGGCACTGGTGAGGCTGCATCTGACAGGCACTTGTGAGGCTGCATCTGACAGGGACTGGTGAGGCTGCATCTGACAGGCACTAGTGAGGCTGCATCTGATGGGCACTGGTGAGGCTGCATCTAACGGGGACCGGTGAGGCTGCATCTGATGGGCACTGGTGAGGCTGCATTTGACAGGCACCGGTGAGGCTGCATCTGAGGGGAACTGGTGAGGCTGCATCTCATGAGCACTAGTCAGGATGCATCTGACGGGCACCGGTGAGGCTGCATCAGATGGGCACTGGTGAGGCTGCATCTGACAGGCACTGGTGAGGCTGCATCTGACGGCCACCGGTGAGGCTGCATTTGATGGACACTGGTGAGGCTGCATTGATTTCTTGTATCATGTCTGCAGTCTCTGACCATCTCCTGTATCATGTCTGCTAGAGGTGCACCGAATGGAAATTTTGCTAATACTATTAGCAGTGTGTTTAAGTTTAAGTAAGAGATTGCAGACATTATACAAGAGATGGTCAGAGACTGCTGACATGATACAAGAGATGGTCAGAGACTGCAGACTGCATTTGTCTTGAGCTTTTCTTGCACTAAAGGTGCCAATAATGGCCAACAATAAATTCATATCAATTTAAATTGATGATATTAATTAAAAAGTTGAATATAATACAATTATATATAAAAATAAAAATATTTCTCAAAAACTGTCATTTTCAGTTACGGTTTCCAGCTACGTGCATCCTGCATTTTCGGCACCAAAATTTCCATTCGGTGCACCCCTATAACTTAGTTGAGTATTTCACTTTGGAAAGTGACTGTTGACTAATGAATAGGGTGAACCTATTTACACTATAATCATCCAACTGCATGCAAGCAAAGCTAAGTCAACTTTCAGACATTCCCTGTAGTACCTCATACTAAGGCTACTTTCACACTGCTTCATTGCAAAAGCATGGTAAAAATGCATACACTGTATGTGTTTTTGCTGCATTTTTACTGTGTTTTTGCCATGTTTCCAGTGTGTTTCCAATGTGACTCAAAAAATGCACCAAGAGCACAACTGGGGGCACATTTTGATGCATTTTTCATGTGTTTTCCATTCATTTCAATGGGTACGTGTGTTTTTCTACCACACAGAGGCGTACTAAGTGGGGGGCGGGCCGCACCGGGGTGCCACACACTGGGGGGTGTCAGGCCGGTGCCCCCCCTCCATGACTTAAACGGTGACAGCGGCGCCGCCGCTCCGTGACTTTAGGCAGCGCCGCTGCAAATAACAGCTGCAGGGAGACTCCAGGCACAGGAAGATACCGCGATACAAAGGGGGAGGGGGGTGCGGGGTGACATCGCTGCACCATCCATGCCCTCCTCTCATGGCCGCGGATGGGGAGTCCCGATTAACGGTGTTCGGCACTTCTCACAGAACACCTGATGTCACACAGGCACAGCCGAGTGAAGCCGCCTCCCCCTCCTTTCTGTTTATGTGTACAGAGGGGGAGGGGACCTTCTGTGCATGTGCCGCCGCACGCTGATCTGAGGTACTGAATGGGAGGGGGGTTTGCACTGGGGGGGTCTGCACTGGGGAGGGTTTGCACTGGGGGGTTGCACTGAGGAGGGTTTGCACTGGGGGGTTTGCACTGAGGGGGGTCTGCACTGATGGGGGGGGTTTGCACTGAGGGGGGTCTGCACTGGGGGGTTTGCACTGATGGGGGGGTTTGCACTGAGGGGGGGTTGCACTGAGGGGGTCTGCACTGAGAGGGGGAGGTTTGCACTGAGGGGGGTCTTCACTGAAGGGGGGTGTGAACTGAAGTGGGGTCTGCACTGAAGGGGGTCTGTGTAACATGCAGGGGGTCAAGAGCTGTGGGGGGCTGTGTAATGTAAAAGGGTCCAGAGGTGCAGGGGGCTGTGTAATGTAAAGGGGTCCAGAGGTGCGGGGGCTGTGTAATGTCAAGGGGTCCAGAGGTGCAGGGGGCTGTGTAATGTAAAGGGGTGCAGGGGGCTGTGTGATGTAAAGGGGTCCAGAGGTGCAGGGGGCTGTGTAATGTAAAGGGGTGCAGGGTGCTGTGTAATGTAAAAGGGTCCAGAGGTGCAGGGGGCTGTGTGATGTAAAGGGGTCAGGAGGTGCAGGGGGCTGTGTGATGTAAAGGGGTCCGGAGGTGCAAACGTTGCATGTCACAAATCAGATCAGTTAAGATGGTGATCCGACTTGGATATGACCTCCATTATATTCTATGGGCTGAAATCGCACCCAAGTCTGACCAAAGTAGTGCAGGAACCTTTTCAAAAGTCGGAATGACACAAGTCGGATCAGTTAAGACGGCTCTCATAGGGAAACATTGATTTTGAAATGTCATGCGACATGTGCTCTCAAAGTCGGAGGGAATGTCGCACCAGTGTGAACCGGGCCTAAGGCTGGTTAGTGCTGGCACCCCAGCATAAGGCAGGATCCAGATGATGCAAATGACAACATATATATATCTATATTACTGAATTGCAGTACTCACTAATTTTGGACTTTTAACTTGGGTCTTTATATATTTTACATAGTATGTATAGATATGGAGGCATTATGGGAATCTATACTCAGGTTGAGTATGTCAGCCACTTTACTAATCCAGCATAATTAGTATAACCCCACCCACAATCAATCAGCTAAGAAGCAAATTATAAGCAACTCTGATGCATGTCTCATGTATATGTTTTTTAGCCCTAAGGGTACCCATAGATGACAGTTGCCTAATTAGGTCATTTACAGAAGCATTGGGTGACAACTTGATATCTATGGATGTACCACAAGCTAAACGTGCTATTTCCCAGGAAAACAAGCAATGGCTGGTTAGCATGCCGTACACATTGCTATTGTTTCCCTACTAAAGAGGTCATTTATGCTCCCCCTTCTGCGTTAGGTTATACTACATTTTGGCCAATGCCAATGCTACTTACCGTGATAGCCAGCTATAGATGGGGGCGGTGGACATGTTTTTGTTTTCACCTATGGTGCTTGTATTGGTCCAGCAGCGCACCAACACCTTTGCTGCCATTGTGCTACGCTGGGTGTTTGGTGTGCTCCTGTACCTTTAAGGAGGGGTGGCTCCCCTTCAGTCCACCTGCCCTCATCTAACCATCAGAATGCATGTGCCTCCATTGTGGGGACACTCACAGTTAGTGTAGGACTACAGACTCCAGGGGGCCTTGGCGTGGCTCTGTGGCTCACGCATGCGTTTGCAAATGCGTGCGGACAAACCCCTGTTTTTAACGCATACTGTTAGACAGGTTAATTGGTTGTCAGCGAGCTGGTCGGTAAGTAGGCTTGGTTTTTCCCTGGGCATTCCCCAGGCCATGTTGTTATATACATTTTGGCCAAGCCTGTTTTGCAGGCCTTTGTCGTGTGTCTTCTGTTTCTGTGACCTGTGCATGTTCAAAATGGCCTTCATGTCCAACTATCCTTTTATATCCGGCATGGGCTGCCTAAGAATACATAAGCATGAACTTGCTTATGGGTACAGCAGGGTAAATAGGAAGAAGAGCACTCGAGGGGTAGCAACAGTACTAGGCAAAGTAAATAGATCTAAATGAAAGGTTCTTCCAGGGAGTCATGTCCTGGCTGTGCTGACACTGTTTGCTTTTGTGTGATGTGCAGACAACACAAGCTCCACAGGAAGGAGGAATGAATAGCACGCTGCTGCATCAAAGGGGTCACAGCTCATTAGGGCCTGGTGTGTTTGTATATACAGTATGTGTTGCTCCTCTTGTCTGCTCCAAGTCCTGCCATTAGCTAAATTAACCTTGAGAAAGGGAGATAATGTTGAGGAGATTCATGTGGCGTTTGTGAGTGATTAGATGTGTACAGGACAGCAGGCCAGGGGAATTAGAAGGAAGCATGCACTTCATGATTAAAGGTACTCCAAGACCCATCTTTCAGGTTACATTGTGTGTGGACATCTGTAGATGCCATAGAAGAAGCAGCAATCAGCTGTGTTGGATATTTTTGGACAGGCACTACTGGATTGTCCAAGCTAAGCCAACCACTGAGGTATCTGGCTGCCCTTCTGCCTTCAATGACATAACCATGCATGCTCACACAATCTGAATATCCATGTACATGAATCTTTCACTATATCATAGTTGCCAACAGTCCCGAATTTCCCGGGACAATCACGATTTTTGGACCCTTGTCCCATTTTGTCCCGGGAAATTCGGGAATGTTTAAGGCTTAAAACGGCGGCGGCTACACCAAAATGGCCGCCGCCACGAGAGTTCTTTCCTCTTACCTCTAGTGTGAGGAGAGGGGCAGCCAATCGTGACTTCTCTCTCGGCGGCCCCTCCCCCCGCTCTTCACACAGAGTGAGAGTGACTGTGATAGGATTATCCTCATTTCGCCGCTGCCGCCGACGCCTCTGTAAAGCCACTGGATGCTGTAGTACGACCCGCGTGTGGAGGCCGAGGGGACTCTGATGGCAAGTGTGGTGGGGGCTCTGATGGGGACACAGAAGTGTGGTGGGGGCTCTGATGGGGACACAAGTGTGGAGGGGGCTCTGCTGGGGGGCACCTGGTGTAAGGAGGGACTCTGCTGCGGGCACCCGATGTAAGGAGGGACTCTGCTGGGGACACCCGATGTAAGGAGGGACTCTGCTGGGGACACCCGATGTAAGGAGGGACTCTGCTGGGGACACCTGATGTAAGGAGGGACTCTGCTGGGAACACCTGGTGTAAGGAGGGCATTATGGTGAGTTGAATGATTTCATTTTATATTACAATGTAATAATAGAAATAATGCGCTTCAATCACCCTGACACCATAACAACCATGGTGCCGGGATGATTGAAGCGCCAACATCAGGTGTTTTGGAGTATTTTTATCTGCCGATTTTGTTAAACTTTCTGGAATACACACATTTCTATTGTGGTGTAGGATCTGGCTTCTTCCTTCCTTCATCTCGGACTCTAACCACACCCCTTCTGAGCCACGCCCATTTAAGCCACGTCCACAATTGCGCATAAACCACGCACATTTTCATATTAGGACGTGACACGCCTACAAACGAATGCCCCGTCTCCTAATTATAGCAAGGCTCCGCCTCCATGCAAAAAAAGTGTCCTGGTTTTTTTTTTTTTTTTGCAATGTTGGCAACTATGCTATGTCTGAAGGTTATCATTTATCCAGGTCATAATATATATAGTAGTAGTTAGTCAAAGTCAACTGGATTTGGATTGTAACGTTGAAGACGTTTAGGAGCTTCAGGCGATATTCACACCTAAGCATCACGTTTTCAAGCATTGTTTTGAGTGTTTTTTTTAGCAGACCTGCACGTTTTTACAGCTTTTGTCATGATTTTTTGTAGCCGTTTCCAACTAAAAGGTATGGAGTACGACAGGAAAAGGGGCAGAGAGCCGCTCTGGTCAGATGAGACCAAATGTAACTTTATGGCCTAAAAGTAAAACGCTATGTGTGGTGGAAAACTAACACTGCACATCACCCTGAACACACCATCCCCACTGTGAAACATGATGGTGGCAGCATAATGTTGTGGGGGATGCTTTTCTTCAGCAAGGACAGAGAAGCTGGTCACAGTTGATGGGAAGATGGATGGAGTGAAATACAGGGCAATCTTAGAAGAAAACCTATAATAGTCTACAAAAGACTTGAGACTGGGGCAGAGGTTCACCTTCCAGCAGGACAACGACCCTAAACATACAGCCAGAGCTACAATGGAATGGTTTAGATCAAAGCATATTCATGTGTTAGAATGGCCCAGTCAAAGCCCAGACCTAAATCCAATTGAGAATCCGTGGCTTGAAAATTGCTGTTTACAGACGCTCTCCATCCAATCTGACAGAGCTTGAGCTATTCTGCACAGAAGAATAGGCAAAAATGTCACTCTCTAGATGTGCAAAGCTGGTAGAGACATCCCCAAAAAGACTTGCAGCTGTAATTGCAGCGAAAGATAGCTCTACAAATTATTGACTCAGGAGGGCTGAATACAAATGCACGCCACACATGTGAAATATTTATTTGTAAAAAAAATAAAAAAATGAAAACCATTCATAATTTCCCTTCCACTTCACAATTATGTGCCACTTTCTTTTGGTCTATCACATAAAATTCCAAAAAAATACATTTACGTTTTTGGTTGTAATATGACAAAATGTAGAAAATTTCAAGGGGTATGAATACTTTTTCAAGGCACTGTACACTCACCGCCACTTTATTAGAAACACCTTGCTAGTACCGGGTTGGACCCCATTTTTGCCTTCAGAACTGCCCTAATTCTCCAAGGCATAGATTCAACAAGGTGTTGGAAACATTCCTCAGAGATTTTGGTCCATATTGACATGATAGGATCATGCAGTTGCTGCAGATTTGTCAGCTGCACATCCATGATGGGAATCTCCCGTTCCACCACATCCCAAATATGCTATATTGATTTGAGATCTGGTGACTGTGGAGGCCATCGTAGTACAGTGAACTCATTGTCATGTTCAAGAAACCAGTGGTGAGATGATTTGAGCTTTGTGACATGGTGCATTATCCTGCTGGAAGTAGCCATCAGAAAATGGGTACACTGTACTCATAAAGGAATGGACACAGTCAGCAACAATACTCAGGTAGGTCATGGTGTTTAAACAATGCTCAATTGATACTAAGGGGCCGAAAGTGTGCCAAGAAAATATCCCCCACACCATTACACCACCACCACCAGCCTGAACCATTGATACAAGGCAGGATGGATCGATGCTTTATGCCAAATTCTGACCCTACCATCTGAATGTCCCAGCTGAAATTGAGAACCAAGAGACTCCCACATAGCTGCAGTACTTTACCCATGCCTGGTATAAGAAGACAAAAAAAGCATCTAATGCCCCATACACACGATCGTTTTTCTTGCCATTTTTTTTTCTTGCCGTTTTTCACGTCGTTTTTTTTCATGTTTCCTCTCAAGCCTGTCTTGCGTACACACGATCATTTAAAAAAACGATCAAGCAAAGCGCAGTGACGTACAACACGTACGACGGCACTATAAAGGGGAAGATCCGTTCGAATGGCGCCACCCTTCATGTTAGTAAAGTTTGTTGAGCGACGATTCGCTCTTTTCAGTCTCGTGCTTTTCAGTCCGTGACTGCGTGACGAATGTGCTATCTCCATTACGAACGCTAGTTTTACCAGAAAGAGCGCTCCTGTCTCATACTTGATTCTGAGCATGCGCGTTTTTTTTCACGTCGTTAAAGCATACACACCATCGTTTTTCACGTCGTTAAAAAAAACGACATGAAAAAAGAGAGCATGTTCGAAATTTTTAATGGCCGTTTTTCACGTCGTTAAAAATGCTCTGGAGCCTACACACGATCATTTTTAATGGCCATTTTTTTTAATGGCATTTTTAACGGCATGAAAAACGATCGTGTGTATGGGGCATAATACAACAATGGTGTTCAAAAAACACAGTTACAAAATTGACATAGCAGAACGCATGGGAAGTTCTTGCACAGAGGCAAAGTTGCACACTGGATTACTACACAGATCTGGAAGAAATACATAAAGTACACCAGACCCCCTCAACCACTGGCCAAGGTTGTTGGGAAGAAGCCCTTGTCTTCATCAACATGGCAAGGTACTCCCTATGTTGAGAGCATGTTGCCTGGTGTGGTTCAGGAAGGAGAGGGGACATGCCTATCCCCCCTTTTCTACCCAGCCATGTCTGTTATGGATTTGCTGGGGAACCTTACATATATTTTTTTCGAGGTACTCCCTCAACCACTTAAGCCCCGCCGCACGACTATATACATCCTCTTTTTGAAGAGGGATATCTCGGTAACGGCAGCAGCTGCTGCCACAACCGAGAAGCGAACGCATACGTGAGTAGCGCCCGCATATGAAAGCGGTGTTCAAACCACACATGTGAGGTATCGCCGCGATCAGTAGAGCGAGTGCAATAATTCTAGCCCTAGACTTCCTCTGTAACTCAAAACATGTAACCAACCAGTAGAATTTTTTAAACATCGCCTATGGAGATTTTATAAGGGTAAAAGTTTGACGCCATTCCACGAGCGGGCACAATTTTGAAGCGTGACATGTTTGGTATCAATTTACTCAGTGTAACATTATCTTTCACAATATAAAAAAAATTGGGCTAACTTTACTGTTGTCTTATTTTTTTAATTCAAAAAAGTGTTTTTTTTTTTGTTTTTTTTCTAAAAAAAAGTGTGCTTGTAAGACCGCTGCGCAAATACGGTGTGACAAAAAGTATTGCAATGACCGCCATTTTATTCTCTAGGGTGTTAGAGAAAAAAAAGTATAATGTTTGGGGGTTCTAAGTAATTTTCTAGCAAAAAAAAAAATTGTTTTTAACGTGTAAACACAGGCTCTGGGCTTAAGTGGTTAATCGATTTCGGAACGCCCAACGTACATTTACTGCGGCAGGGCAGCCCAGGCGAGCAAAATCACGCACCTGTATGTGATTTCGTGCACGTGGTTTAGGGGGCGCGCCGCTCCCTCTGTGATTGGACACGACGGGAGCCAATCAGCGGGTCTGGTGGTCGCGATGGTAGCCGTGACCCACCGGATTGTTCACAGGAGAGACGGAACACCGGTGAGCCAATGTAAACAAAGCACACTGCTGCTCTGTCAGGGAGGAAAAGAGGGAGATTGTGTTTCAGCTAAGCTGATTCATGATCTCTCTTTTCCTCTAGTCTAGTGAATCCACTCTCCCCACAGTTGGAAACACTTCCCAGGGAACATATTTAACCCCTTGATCACCCCTGTAGTTAACCCCTTCCCTGTCAGTGTAATTTATACAAGGTTCAGTGCATTTTTTTATCACTGATTACTGTATTGGTGTCACTGGTCCCCAAAAAGTGTCACTTAGGGTCAGATTTGTCCGCCACAATGCCGCAGATTGCTGCCATTACCAGTAAAAACAACAAAAAATATTAAAAGTCCCTAAATCGATACCCTATTTTGTAGACACTATAACTTTTCCGCAACCAATCAATATATGCTTATTGGGATTTTTTTTTACCGAAAATATGTAGCAGAATACATATTGGCCTAAATTGTTGAAGAATTTAGTTTTCTGGGGGCAGGGGTTTTGGATATGTATTATAGCAAAAAGTAAAATATGTTGTTTTTAAAAAAAAAAAATTCAGTGTTTTTTGTTTATAGCGCAAAAAATAAGAACCGCAAGGGTGATCAAATACCACCAAAAGACAGCTTTATTTGTGGGGGGAAAAAAGGACATCAATTTTATTTGGGTACAACATCGCACGCAATTGTCAGTTAACCTCCCTGGAGGTATGATTATGTCAGATTTTAGGTGCTCAAAGCGGTACATTGTGTCGTATGGAAATTTGGCGTTTTATATTGTAGGCCTGTAATTTTATTAGACATCCCGGGTATGATAAAGTTTAAAATACAAAATCATAAATTATAATATAATAAGTGTAGCGGGTATACACTTTTCTGTGTGTTTAAAACTGGCAGAGACACCAGTGATGTGCAGTTCCCTGCAGCCCCACGGGTGGCGCTGTTGCCTTGGGCTGGGGTTGAACCATTGCTGTGTACTGTGCTCCCATTTTGTCCTCCCTCGGCAGCGGTATGGTGGGGCGGGGAACCCGCCGTGCTTGCTGGGAGAGGGTATAAAGGGGCCGGCCATCTTTGTCACGGGGTCGAGTCCCAGGCACCTTCGGCCTGTGGGCGGTGGTTCGTGTCGGTCCCCTAGGCGGCCTAGGCCTAGAGGACGTTCGGAGGTCATGTTCCATCCCAGGCACCTTTAGCCTGGGGTGAGGTACTCGGATGGAGGTCTGGAGCTCAGTGCCCACCACTGAGTTCCGCGAGGGAAGGAGATCCTAGGGAACGGGTACCCGGGAGTAGGTACTCGAATCCGGAGGGCTTAATGGACCGATGGGAGACACTTGCTTGAAGACCCGGTGCAGCATATTGCCGGTGACGGGGTAAGCCTTCCATCGGAGACCGCCTGGAAGGAGATCCCTCCTCGCTCGGAGACCGCAACCCACTTTCAGGAAGGAAAGTGGAGAGTTCATTGTTTCCGGGCCTACTCGCATCCACACCTCCTTGTCTGTTCTGTTCTCTAAGGGAGTCCAACTGATTGTGTTCACTTGTGCATTGAGAAGAATAAAGGAGTGTTGGACTTTAATGGTGTGGGGCTCGTTTTCTGGCAGACATTGTTCAAGGTAACTCTCTTTGGAGGCTCCAGGTGCAGAACACCGACCCGAAGGTAACATAAGAACTTTGCTTACACCACACAAACATCTGCGGTGAGGGCTTGGCGTGGTGACCCCGTACTCTCTCCTCTAAGGTACCCCTAGACAAGAGACAGACGAGCTGATAAAGAGGGGAGAGAGAGAAGGCCGCTACACGTGGTGGCTCGGGTCCGGGATTGGTGTTCGTGCTACTACGGAGTTGAACGTGTCTGCCGGGAGGAGTTCCGAGTAGGTGGGCCACGTTATTGGCCAAAGTGCATCCCTGCTCAAAGTCGTGGACATGACCCAGTGAAGGGAAAGGCCCGCGCAGAAGAGCGAGAGAAGGGGGGAGCCCAGCCGTGTGAAGTAGTAAACGTGGGGGTTTCTATTTGCACTGCGCCACCAGGCACACCCCCACCGCTTAGTTCGTGGGCGTGACTCAGAAAGGAAAAAGAAGAAAAGCCCGCGAACTGGAGCAAAGGGGAGGAGTCCAATACGTGTGAAGGACTACACGTGGGACGTTGGCGCAAAACTTTGCAGTGCGCGATGGACCAACAGCAAGTCACCATGTTTGGACAAACAACATGGGTTCCACTTCATCCTTCTACCACGTCTTTGACTGCTGCTGCTCTGGTGACCGATACAGGGATTCGGCTAAAGCCAAGGGGACGATTCGCCCTGTATTCGTGCATGGACGTTGAGGCCCTGGGTGTGGTTGTTCGGGACTGGTGTGCCAACTGAAGCCGTTCGGGCGATGCGAGCCCGGTGGCGAGTTTCTATTTGAAGTGGATCCAGCGGTTGAGAAGCCGAGAACCATTTGCCCCGGCCGTGTTGCAGGCAGCACCACTTAGAGAGGAGGAATCACTGCTTTGACAGCCATCCCTGCGCGCACTGCAGCGACTGCGGAGGAGGTCGCGACTACTCAACGGGAGAAATCCGAGGATGCTGACTCGGTCACCACTGTCTCACAGCGTCCACCACCGAAGAGAAAGACCGGCATGGTAGCCCCGACCAGCGGTTGTGGTGGACCATCTCGCCCGCTTACGCCCGGCCCGGAAGGATCCGTCGGCAGGAGTTCTGGACGTCCCGCCTCAAGTAAAGATCGAGGTAAGCCAAGCGGAGAGATTTGGTGTGTGGGAGGAGGTGGTAATTCAGTCTCCACTACGGGCTACCTGCCTTCGGAGGAGTGTGACACCTCTGACCTGGAGTCGCTCTCGGATGTGGGAGACGATGTTGCTATTGATGAACTGTTTGCAGAAAAGGGCTGGGACAAAGTACCTCTTGCCTCATCCTGCAGAACCAAGGACCCACCCATGTCTATGGGGGATAGTACACCCCGGGTGGAGGCACCAGCGCCTGAAGAGGGGTCCCATCTTCAACCTGCCCTTACATCCCCGGTACCCCCTACACCTGGGACCGGGGAAAAGAGACTGATGTTGCGGGCACCTATGCCCAGATCAGATGTAATCAAGGTCCCTCGTCACCCGGACTCAATAGTTTTGCCTGGCAAAGGGGACAGAGCCACTATGCCTCCTCTGGCGAGACTACAACTCCTATTTGGCCAGAAGGTTGCTGCTGAGTACGGATGGGAGTATCCATACTTGTCCAAGGAGTTGCTGTATGAGGTGGAAGTGTGCCGGGAGCGCTTTTACAATGACTTTGTGTGGACCCACCTTCAGGTTCCACACGCCCGCATGTACCTGGCATGCTCCCCCAAGGCCTCTCAGCGTTTTAAAGATTGCAAGGCAGAATGGATGTTGGGACGGCACATTCACGCGGACAAGGTGCTGATCCGGCGCAAAGAAGGGGATGATGTCGAGTACCATCTGGAGACCATGGATCAGCACTTGAAACCACTTGTTTTGCCCCATCTCCGTTTCTATCTGTAGGAGGAAAGAGACTTCGTTCTTGTTTCTTATGCTGCTGAACTTTCTGGGGCTTGTTGTCCCTGTTGCCCAGAGGAATGAAGGACTGTTCCTGTTTTTGTTCTTCAATTTCCTACGAGAGATCATGGACTCTGGGGTAGATAGGGCTCAAGAGAAGAAGAGAAGTTCCACGAGTGCAGTTACCACAACGCTGTCACCAGGTGGCAGTGTTGCGCATCGTTAACACTTTTCACACACTCACTCTTTGGAGAAAAGGGATTTCTTTACGAAGAAGTTTCTTTCCTCTTACACGAATACATGTGTGATAATTTTCTTTTTTTCCCTCTGCAGGAGCGCATCCCATCAAGACCACTGAGAATGGGGTGGGTCTTAGTCAGGATGGGTGGGAAAAAGTGTAATGTGAATGTGATTCTAAAGTTATGGTTAAAATGTTGTTGTTTCCCTTCCCTTTCATGTAAGGCTCAGACACAATTGCTTCAGTTGACCAAGTTTTCAAAAGTTTATTTTGTACAATTTGTAGTTGGTTTCTGGACTGGGCTATGCCAGCCGTTGAGGGCATAGTTTACTCCAGACACTGGGGTCCAGTGTCAAATTATCAGGGGGAGAGTGTAGCGGGTATACACTTTTCTGTGTGTTTAAAACTGGCAGAGACACCAGTGATGTGCAGTTCCCTGCAGCCCCACGGGTGGCGCTGGGGTTGAACCATTGCTGTGTGCTGTGCTCCCTTTTTGTCCTCCCTCGGCAGCGGTATGGTGGGGCGGGGAACCCGCCATGCTTGCTGGGAGAGGGTATAAAGGGGCCGGACATCTTTGTCACGGGGTCGGGTTCCAGGCACCTTCGGCCTGTGGGCGGTGGTTCGTGTCGGTCCCCTAGGCGGCCTAGGCCTACAGGACGTTCAGAGGTCGTGTTCCATCCCAGGCACCTTTAGCCTGGGGTAAGGTACTCGGATGGAGGTCTGGAGCTCAGTGCCCACCACTGAGTTCCACGAGTGAAGGAGATCCTAGGGAACCCCCGGAGTGGGTACTCGAATCCGGAGGGCGTAATGGACCGATGGGAAACACTTGCTTGAAGACCCGGTGCAGCATATTGCCGGTGACGGGTGAGCCTTCCATCGGAGACCGCCTGGAAGGAGATCCCCCTCGCTCGGAGACCGCAACCCACTTTCAGGAAGGAAAGTGGAGAGTTCATTGTGTCTCGGCCTACTCGCATCCACACCTCCTTGTCTGTTCTGTTCTCTAAGGGAGTCCAACTG
Source organism: Rana muscosa (assembly GCA_029206835.1). NCBI lineage: Eukaryota > Metazoa > Chordata > Amphibia > Anura > Ranidae > Rana > Rana muscosa. The sequence continues at coordinate 881,158,132 of CM055118.1, forward strand.
ATTGTGTTCACTTGTGCATTGAGAAGAATAAAGGAGTGTTGGACTTTAATGGTGTGGGGCTCGTTTTCTGGCAGACATTGTTCAAGGTAACTCTCTTTGGAGGCTCCAGGTGCAGAACACCAACCCGAAGGTAACATAAGAACTTTGCTTACACCACACAAACATCTGCGGTGAGGGCTTGGCATGGTGACCCCGTACTCTCTCCTCTAAGGTACCCCTAGACAAAAGACAGACGAGCTGATAAAGAGGGGAAAGAGAGAAGGCCGCTACATAAATAACTATAAATAATTATAACAAATAACAATATAATAATAATTATAAAAATTATTCAATAATGTAATCAAATCAAAAACACTGAAATTTGCTCAGTTGCCGAATTGTCGCTGTCATTACTTTCAGTGTTTGATGACGAATTTCCCCACAAATCACTATCGCTCAATTCTGCAAGTGATTCTAATTTATTATCGCTGTTTTCTAGCTGGTCTAAAACAGCTTTTGACGTAAAGGGACACTTTTTGGTTGCCATGGACAATCTCCAGTTTCCAGGCAGAATTTTTTTTTTATATAATATAAAACTACAGGCAGGGCACTGGACAAAGCACTAAGGACAAAAGGGAGGTGAAATAATTTGATACAGTAATGTAATCTGTAAGATTATAGTGTACTGTATGTATACTGTGTTTTTCACTTTTTGAATTTGGCGCCGGGCTCCATCCCCGTGTGTTACGATGATCGCTGGGAACGGAGTCCAGCACAGTGATGAATCGAGCAGGGGACATGGCTCGCACACTCAGCGGGGAGACATCGCAGAATCCTGGGGACAAGGTAAGTAACTTTGCCTGGATCCTGCGATGTGATCCCGAGTGTGGCTCGGGGTTACCACTTTTGGTAATGAGAATTCACCCCGAGCCAGACTTGGGATTACCGCTAGGAAGGTTTAAAACGACGCAGTGCCGTATCGCAAAAAATGGCCTGTTCAGGGAGTGGGTAAAACCTTCCAGGGCTGAAGTGGTTAAAATCCATACCAGACTCAAGGGGGTTGATTTACTAAAACTGGAGAGTGTAAAATCTGGTGCAGCTCTGCATAGAAATCAATCAGATTCCAGGATTTTTTCGTCAAAGCCTTATTGAATAGGCTGAAGTTAGAAGCTGATTGGCTACCATGCGCAGTTGCACCAGATCTTGCACTCTCCATTTAGTAAATCAACCCCAAGGGGACTGGTATGCATTTTGGGGAGACTGTATGCAATTAGTTTTTTCTTTCTTGCTGTAGTATATGCTACAGCAAAAGTGACATTTTCCAAAAAAAAAAAAAAGGCAAAGAGCTTTAGTTGCCTGCTTCTTAAAAAAAAATAAAAGCGCACAGACCACTCTTATGGTCCCTCAAAATACACAGCAGACATTTGGAGGGGTCTGTGTGCTTTTTTAAACACTTTTTTCCTTTGTAAATGTCAGTGTTGCTGCAGCACTTTCTGTACATTATAGAGATGTGACCCTTCACAGTGAGCAATGGCGTCCCTGGGGGGGCAGAGGGGGCCCTGGCCCCCCCAACATTATGCTGTGCCCCACCATGTGCCCCCTCCCCGTTTTTTTTGGATTTTGCTCGGGCTGCTGCTGGGGTAACATAGTCTCTACTGAGAGGAAGAGCGTCCCCAGTCAGCTCCTGCAGGGGATTCCTCCCCCCTCCCTCTGCTCGCTGACACTGCATAATGCGAGCGCTCGCACAACCACAGCCGCCCGATCTGCTCCTTCCCCTGCATCCTCATTGACACGGAGAAGAGCGAGTTGCAGGAAGGACTCCACGAGCACTGTGGAGGGGGGAGGGGGGCCTAAGCCTTTATCTCAGTTACTGAAAAAACAGACTGATTTCTCCCGTCCTTAGGACAGGAGAACCAGCCTGTAAATTCCGAGAGTGGTGACTGCTAGCTGAGCCGAGTGTCAGTCTATGACACTCTTTCACAGCCCAGTGAGTCCAGCCACCCCCCCTCACTCTCCTCACATACGAGCAGGGAGGAATACAGCTCCTCCTCCTCCTTCCAGTCCCGCCCACACTATCCTAGCTTGCTGTATCTGAAGAGAGGGGATGTGTGGGCAGGAAATAGGAAAATCAGCAGCATTCCTGGCTGTGTGTGAATGATGCCTGAGATTCTAGCCTGGACCTGTGGGTTTGTGCTCTGCAGACTGCAGTACACTGTAATCACTGAACTGCATTATCTCCATCCCTTCTCTCCCCTATCTGTCTCCCTCCCCCTCTCCTGTTCTTTCAAGACATTCACAATTTACTTTCACTTTCAGTTAGGCAGGTAATAGACGGTGCACATTTCTTTCCTGCATCCACAGATTGCAGGAAAGAAACTTGCATGATTCCCCCATCAACACAGACAGTGGTGACAGGGGAATATCCATCCTGCCCAGCAATTGTATTCTCCCGACAAACAGTGATTATCACTAGTGGCTATAGCAACCACTAGTGATAATCATAAGAGAATCTGCTCATTAATGGTTCAAATCTCAGCCAGTTCCTGCTGAACCAGCTGAGATTTAAACTGTCTATGGCTGGTCTTAGCTCTCAGGCAGCCCATACATTGATCGCTTTTTTCATTCAACTATTAGGTTGAATGAAAAAAAAAAGAAATGATCCAGTTCCACCATCTACACATTATAGGTGGATGGGGGAATCCTCCCAGTGTGGACCAGTGCTAGAACAACCAGAGTTGCTGTCCTGTCCCGGCTATTCACATCGCTGGTCTCTGTCTCCATGGCAGCAGCACATAGGAACCCAGTGCTGGTTACGTTATGGGGCTGATGTACAGGAGGGCCAGCACAATTTGTTGTTAGAGATGGGCTGGGCATGTTCAAAATTCCACATGCCAGAGCCTGCCAGGAAGCCCACACTGCACAGTGCTAATCACAGGCAGTGAGACATTTCCCGGTCTGCAGCTGCACAGATCAGGAAATGTCTCACTGGCTGTGATTAGCACTGTGGAGTGCCGGCTTCCTGGCAGGATCGGGCATGTGGGATTTCAAACACACCCAAGCCCATCTATATTGGTTGTAGACAGTTGAGCTCCCTGCAGGTTGCTTAGCAGCAGTGGCGACTTCTCTGACATGCTGATCGGGATGCAATCCAGGTGATGCTCCTAGTCAAATACTAGTGTTAAATATCAGTGATTTTATTGATCAAAGCCCACACTTTACAGGCATAGAGCCCACATGGCTGCTGAACATACGGTTGATTATATATATATGTGGTTGTACTCTTGATGCTAATAAATACTTTGTTTATTAGATCTGACTGGGAGCATCACCTGGATCACATCCCGATCAGCATGTCAACAGAGAAGGCTATACAGCATTACTGCTGCTAGGTGGCCAGCTAGGGGCTCGGCTCTCTATAACCAATAGTGCCAGCCTTCCCCTACATGCACGCATAATGTCACCAGCACAAAGTCCTAATAGACTGCCACCGCTGCCAAGGAGACAGATATCAGACCAGTGCTGTCATTAACGGGGACAGGACAGCTGGGGAACCCCACAGTGGCAGAACACCAGGGCCCAGTGGCAAGACAACCTTTGCAACCCTGATAGTTCTCCCACTGCTTTGGACCCTTATATTTTCTTGGTGTGGTGGTGACATATATCTCTTGTTTTCTGACACCCTGGGGGGCCCCAGTATAGTAGGAAGGGAGCTCACTGCAGAACATGTGAAAGGGCCCATTGTGGGATCGTAGTAAAGGGTACCAGTATATAGTTGGCCCCCCTACTTTTGTCCCTGTCCCCCCATGTGCCCCCCCTAAATATGAAAGCTGGAGACGCCACTGACAGTGAGGATTAGGGCACTCCACAGGCATGTTATTTAAAGGAATTGAGCATTTTTAATGTTTAATTTTAAGCATTTAAAAAATCACTGTTCCTGGCCATCTATAATGTTTATTAAATGTTTTTACATTGCTATATGATCCCAATGACAGTGCAATTTGGACATCCCATGCCTAGTAACCGTAAAAATTGTCATTTTTAGTTTGACAGATTTGACTCCTATTGATTTCAACTGGCTTTGAAATTAGCATCCAAACGTCTTTGAAGTTAGCTGAACCCTGCTCAAACCAAGCCCAGAGTAATTTGACTCATCTCTAACCAAAATTCAAGAAAGAAAACTCATGCCTCTTGTATTTAGGCAATATTTACTTATCCCAGAGCTCAGCTTTAAATTAGCTACACTAGTTTTGACTATACCAGCACTATTTTTATGTTGCTGTCATATTTAAAAGGGTTGTAAAGGAAAACGTTTTTTCACCTTAAGGCATCCCATAAACATCCGACAATACCGCCCCCCCCGAGCCCCCGTTTTACTTACCTGAGCCCTTGAAAGTCCCGCGCTCGGCCCCGACATCCTCCTCGCCGTTCAGCCTGGCCGTTAATTGGCTACAGTGGATGGATTGAAAACAGCGCAGCCATTGGCTGCCGCTGCTGTCAATCACATCCAATGACACGGCTCGCCGGGGGGCGGGGCCGAGTAATACAGTGAGCGGCAATAGCCGCTGGCTGTATCACTGCAGCGCGCCTGCAATCACTCACCACCATGCGAGCTCGCTCGCATATAGGTGGTGAGTGATTGCGGGGAGGAGCTGAGACAGCCGCTGAGGGACCCCAGAAGATCAGGATCGGGACCACTCTGTGCAAAACGAGCTGCACAGTGGAGGTAAGTATAATATGTTTGTTATTTAAAAAAAAAAAAAAATCTTTACAAATGTAGCGGATATGTACTTTCCCGGGTGTAATTTGAACTTGGCAGAGACATCAGTGATGTGTAATTCCCTGCAGCCCAGCAGGTGGCGCTGTCGCCCTGGGCTGGGGTTGAATTATTGCTGTGTGCTGTGCCTCCTTTTTGTCCTCCCTCGGCAGCGGTATGGTGGGGCGGGGAACCCGCCGTGCTTGCCGGGAGAGGGTATAAAGGGGCCGGCCATCTTTGTCACGGGGTCGAGTCCCAGGCACCTTCAGCCTGTGGGCGGTGGTTCGTGTTGGTCCTCTAGGCGGCCTAGGCCTAGAGGACAGCCGGAGGTCGTGTTCCATCCCAGGCACCTTTAGCCTGGGGTGAGGTACTCGGATGGAGGTCTGGAGCTCAGTGCCCAACACTGAGTTCCGCGAGGGAAGGAGATCCTAGGGAACCCAGGGGTTGGGAACCTTAATCCGGAAGGCGTAATGGACCGGAGGGACCTCCTCACTTGAAGACCTGGTGCAGCATATTGCCAGTGACGAGTGAGCCTCTCATCGGAGACCGCCTGGAAGGAAATTCCCCCCTCGCTCGGAGACCGCAACCCACTTTCAGGGAGGAAAGTGGAGAACACATTGTGTCTGGGCCTACTCGCATCCACACCTCCTTTTCTGTTCTGTTTCTACAAGGGAGTTCAACTGATTGTGTTCATTCAAGAAGAATAAAGGAGTGTTGGACTTTAATGGTGTGGGGCTCATTTCCTGACAGACATTGTTCAAGGTAACTCTCGGTGAAGGCTCCAGGTGCACAGCACTGACCCGAAGGTAAAAAAGAACTTTGCTTATACCACACTGACACCTGTGGTGAAGGCCAGGCGTGGTGTCCCCGCTCCCTTCCCCTCTAAGGTACCCCTAGACAAGAGCTGAAGACGAAGAGGGGAGTGAGGAGGGCGCTACACAAACACTTTAATAGGTCCTGTACTAACAAGCACCAGCAGCTCTGCTAACATAGAGTGGTTTTGTATTCCATGCTACCTAGTGTAGCGGGTATTTGAATTATGTGAGGACTCTGGTGGTGTGAAGGTCCTTGGGGTCCCTGGGTGGCGCTGTTGCCTTGGGCCGGAGTTGAACTCACACCGCAAACTGTGCCTTTTTATCGTCCCCTGGAGCTGGTACAGCGGGGCGGGGAACCCGCTGTGATGCAAAGGGAGAGGTCATAAAAGGGGCGGAGGCCCGGATTTTTGGGAGAAAGTCGGAGGACGTGGCCGCACCCAGGCACCTTTAGCTTGGGTGCTGGCGTTCCGGTGTTCCAGGCCTAGGCGCCCTTGGCCTAGCTGGAGCGGAGATGGAGTACATCTCAGGCACCTTTAGCCTGGGGTGAGTTACTATGGCAGATGCCTGGGGCTCAGTACCTTCGACTGAGTTCCGTGAGGGTGGAGTAATTCGAGGGGGCCCTAATGCCTTGGGTGCCCGTCTCTGAGTTCGTGAGGACTGGTGCGCAGTAACTTCTCCGGAGAGTCTGGCGCAGCATCGCTGGTGACGGAGAGGCCTCCACTTCTCCTTTGGACGGATTTCTTCCTCTGACAGGGGCAAAGTGAGCGAAGGTAAATTCACGTTCTAAATTACCTAGTCAGTGGATGTGACTATTCACCACTGGTGACAGCACAGTGGGAAGCAGCAAGAAGGGAAAGGATTGTGCCTCGATCTGTCCCCCCATTATTCAAAAGGAAAAAGACTGTTTTATTGCTTGGCAAGAAGAATAAAACTGAGTTGTACCTACTCACTGTGTGGAACTTAGGTTACTAAGCAAAGGAGCCAGGGACGAAGGACTGGACTTGGCTCTAGGACACCTACACAAAAGCCCAATCTCTGGCCTTCACCTCCTAGTTACGGAGGACATGGGCCGTGGTGTGTATCATCTCTCTCTCCCAGGTACCCCTAGACAACAGCCATATAACCGATGAAGCAAGTGAGAGGGGTGAGGCCGCTACACTTGGTATTGTAGCCAGAGGGCAGATCACACCCAGGCAAGTAGCAAAATCAGAAGACAAGGTCAACAATGGTAACTAGGGGTGCACCGAATGGAAATTTTGGTGCCGAAACTGAAAATGCAGGATGCACTTAGCCGAAAACCGAAAATTACAGTTTTAAAAAAATATTTATTATTATATATAATTATATTATATTAAAATTTGTAATTAATATCATCTATTTAAATTAATATGAATTTATTGTTGGCCATTATTGGAATTTTGAGTGCAAGAAAAGCTCAAGAAAATGCAGTCTGCAGTCTCTAACCATCTCTTGTATCATGTCCTCAGTCTCTAACCATCTCTTGTATCATGTCCTCAGTCTCTAACCATCTCTTGTTTCATGTCTGCAACCTGTTACTTAAACTTAAACACACTGCTAATAGGATTAACAAAATTTCCATTCGGTGCACCTCTAGCAGACATGATACAAGAGATGAATGCAGCCTCACCAGTGTCCATCAAATGCAGCCTCACCGGTGCCCATCAGATGCAGCCTCACCGGTGCCCATCAGATGCAGCCTCACCGGTGCCTGTCAGATGCAGCCTCACCAGTGCCCGTCAGATGCAGCCTGCCTGTCAGATGCAGCCACACCAGTGCCTGTCAATGCAGCCTCACCAGTCCAGGTCAGATGCAGCCTCACCAGTCCAGGTCAGATGCAGCCTCACCAGTGCCTGTCAGATGCAACCTACCAGTGCCTGTCAGATGCACCCTCACTAGTCGCTGTCAGATGCAGCCTGCCTGTCAGATGCAGCCTCACCAGTGCCTGTGGGATGCAGCCTGCCTGTCAGATGCAGCCCTACTAGTGCCTGTCAGATGCAGCATCACCAGTGTCTGTCAGATGCAACCTACCTCTCAGATGCAGCCTACTAGTGCCTGTCAGATGCAGCCTACTAGTGCCTGTCAGATGCAGCCTCACCAGTGCCTGTCAAATGCAGCCTACCAGTGCCTGTCAGACGTAGCCTACCAGTGCCTGTCAGATGCACCCTCACTAGTCGCTGTCAGATGCAGCCTGCCTGTCAGATGCAGCCTCACCAGTGCCTGTGGGATGCAGCCTGCCTGTCAGATGCCAGTGCCTGTCAGACGTAGCCTACCAATGCCTGTCGGATGCAACCTATCATTACCTGTCAGGTGCAGCCTCACCAGTGCCTGTCAGATGCAGCTTCACCAGTGCCTGTCAGATGAAGCCTCACCAGTATGTCCGGATCAGAGCAGCGATCTCCCCTGTGTCACGGAGCGGGATTTGAATTTTCCGGTCTCGGCGGCCGCATTACCAATGTCCTGCCTCCTGTGATACGTCACACTGATTCAATGTCCCGACATTGGATCAGTGTGCCGTCTATCACAGAACATTGTTACTGCGGCCACCCGGACACTTCAGCTCCGTGACACAGGGAGATCGTCGCTCTGCTTGAGGAGGAGGAAGGAGAGGAGGAGGGAGGACAGATGAAACCCCCTGCAATGTGCAGCACCCAGGGTGGGCCCCGTCCCCTTTTCGGTGCCGTTATCGCCACCTTTTCTTCTTTCGGCCGAATGCCCAAATTCCGGTGCACCTCTAATAGTAACCACCCTGTTTGTCCCATCATAGGCTTCCTTTACCAATTTTGACATAGTTTAATAATAATTAGTGATGAGCCGAACACCCCCGGGTTCGGTTCGCACCAGAACCCGCGAACGGACCGAAAGTTCGCACGAACATTAGAACCCTATTAAATACAATGGATGCGAACGTTCGGCTTCTAAAGTGCTAATTATAACGACTATTATCCATGTTATTGTCCGAAACAGAGTTTGGGAACCCGGCTTCTGCACCAGGGGACATGTATCAATGCAAAAAGAAGTTTTAAAAACGGACGTTTTCCGGGAGCAGTCATTTTAATGATGCATAAAGTGAAAAAAAAAAAAAGTCAAATATTCCTTTAAATATTGTACCTGGGGGGTGTCTAAAGTATGCCTGTGAAGTGCCACGTGTTTCCCGTGTTTAGAACTGTCCCTGCACAAAATAACATTTCTAAAGGGAAAAAAGTCATTTAAAACTGCTTGCGGCTTTAATGCAATGTCTGGTCCCGGTAATATGGATGAAAATCTTTAGGAAAAATGGCATAGCTACCCCATCAACCCCCCCCCCTACCCCAGCCCATTACCAGACCCTTTGGGTCTTGTATGGATATTAAGGGGAACCCCGCACACAAAATAAAAAAGGACCTATATACTCTGAACAGCCGTATACAGGCGGTGCATACAAGACAGGGACTGTAGGTTTGTTCTTATGTAGAATCTGTTTATAATTTTGAACAGCTGCATTGTTTAAGTGGAGCTCCATGGCAAATTCCTTTTTTTTAGCTTTTTGTAAAACATAGGGAACGGTTATCACCCCTGTCACATTTTTTTTTTGCTGTCTGTGCCCCTGTTCAGAACATTTCACCTCACTTTGCGTCCCAATGACAACTGTTTTTGAAATGTGGTGTTTTTATTGAAACAAGGATTGGTGATAAAGCATCAGTAGAGAGGAGACACCTTTCTCCCATATTAATTCTTAAAGGAGAGAATTTTCCTTCCAAGGGGTAGATTTCCTCTCACTTCCTGTTGTCTTCTTCCGTTTGCAAGTAGTAGTAGTTTGTAAGTTGGATGTTTGAAAGTAGGGACCTTCCGTATATACTCTGCAGAAATTGGCCCCTTAGGTGTTGGTGTTGGCACAACACTGAAAGCACTCAGTTATTCTTGGTGGGTGCTGGAACGCCCTGCTGTCAAGTATAATATCAGGAATTGTAATAACATATAATTGTTGATCAGTGGTAGTAAAAATTGGGTCTTTGATGGTGGTGCTGGTGCCACAACACTGTAAGGCCTGACAGTTACTCTTGGTGGGCGCAGCAATGGTCCCTGCTGTGAATTATTAGATCAATAATTATAATTGCATGCCCCTGTTGAACAGGGGCTGAAAAATTGGGCCTTTGGTGGTGGTGATGGTGGTGCTGGTGCCACAACACTGTAAGGCCTGACAGTTACTCTTGGTGGGCGCAGCAATGGTCCCTGCTGTGAATTATTAGATCAATAATTATAATTGCATGCCCCTGTTGAACAGGGGCTGAAAAATTGGGCCTTAGGCACTGGTGGCACAACACTGCAACCCCTCACAGATACTGTACTTGGAGCACAGCAATGAGGCCTGTTGCAAAGTATTGCATCAAAAATTTTAATTACACGCCCCTGTTAAACAGGGGCTGAAAAATTGGGCCTTAGCCACTAGTGGCGGCACCCATAAACCAAAATGATCTTCCAAGCTATCATCGTTAATCGTATCATTGAGGAGGAGGATAGCCAGTCAACATAACAGCACAGGCACTCAGCATCAGCATCAGTCTTGAAGGGATGTGACATTTTAAAATCAATTAGTCTGTTATATCAGCATCTGGTGTGTGGTAGCTGGTGGTGATCCAAGACTGGTTCATCTTGATGAAAGTCAGTCGATGAACCGAGTCGGTGGACAGGCGCACCCTGTGATCCGTGACAAATCCTCCAGCAGCACTGAATGCGCGTTCTGAAAGAACGCTGGATGCAGGACAGGCCAGTAGCTCAATTGCATACTGTGCAAGCTCTGGCCAGTGATCCATCCTCAAGACCCAGTAAGCCAGAGGATTTTCGGTGGGGAAGGTGTCCAAGTCTGACCTTGCCCCTAGGTATTCCTGGACCATGTATATCAGACGCTGGCGATGGTTGCTGGAACCGATCATACTTTGGGGCTGCGGACTAAAGAATTGTCTGAACGCATCGGTCAGACGGCCACCTTCCCCACCGCTCCTTCTTTGACTGCCCGAAGCCTCAGCAACTCGTTGTCCAGGACCAGGAGTTTGTAACCTCCCAGTCTCTGGGAACGCGTTGCACAGACCTTTCTGCAAGGCCTCCCGGAGTTGTCTCATCCTCTGCTCCCTCTGCGACGGTACGATAAGGTCCGCAACCTTACCCTTGTACCGTGGATCAAGGAGAGTGGCCAGCCAGTAATGGTCCCTCTCCTTGATCCGAAGAATACGAGGATCCTTCCGCAGACTTTGCAGGATCAGGGAGGCTATGCAGCGTAGGTTAGCTGAGGCATTCAGTCCGGAGTCCTCTGGGTCACTAAGGACGACATGATCCACAGCCACCTCCTCCCAGCCACGTACAAGTCCACTGGTTTCTTGGGACTGTAAATCATCCCTAAAAGACTGCTGCTGATGATGCTGAGTGCCAGCGTCCACCTCCATGCTGACACAATCCTCCTCCTCCTCCTCCTCCTCCTCCTCCTCCTCCTCCTCCTCCTCCTCCTCCTCCTCCTCCTCCTCCTCCTCCTCCTCCTCTTCTTCCTCTTCCTCTTCTTCTTCCTCTTCCTCTTCCTCTTCCTCTTCCTCTTCCTCTTCCTCTTCCTCTTCCTCTTCCTCTTCCTCTTCCTCTTCCTCTTCCTCTTCCTCTTCCTCTACGATGGGTGGGACAGAAGGAACACTGTCTGGGTAAAGGGGGCCTTGAGAGGCAAGGAAGTCCTCCTCTTCCTGCCTCTGTTCTGCCTCAAGTGCCCTGTCCATTATTCCACGCAGTGTGTGCTCCAACAGGTGGACAAGAGGTACAGTGTCACTGATGCATGCACTGTCACTGCTCACCATCCTCGTGGCCTCCTCAAATGGTGCCAGGACAGTGCATGCATCCCTGATCATGCCCCACTGGCGTGGTGAAAGAAACCCGAGCTCCCCTGACCCTGTCCTGGTGCCGTAGTCGCACAGGTACTCATTGATGGCCCTCTGCTGCGTGTGCAGCCGCTGCAGCATGGCCAACGTTGAGTTCCACCTGGTGGGCATGTCACATATAAGGCGGTTCTTGGGCAGGTTCAACTCCTTTTGAAGCTCAGCCAGGCGAGCACTGGCATTATAAGATCTGCGGAAATGCACACAGACTTTCCTGGCCTACCTCAGGACATCCTGTAAGCCCGGGTACCTGCCCAAGAACCGCTGCACCACCAGGTTAAGGACGTGAGCCATACAGGGCACATGGGTCAGTTGTCCCTGTCGGAGGGCGGAGAGGAGGTTTGTGCCATTGTCGCAAACCACCATTCCTGGCTTAAGCTGGCGTGGCGTCAACCACCTCTCGACCTGCCCCTGCAGAGCAGACAGGACCTCTGCCCCAGTGTAGCTCCTGTCCCCCAAACACACCAGCGCAAGCACGGCATGGCATCTTTTTGCCTGCGTACTTGTGTAGCCCCTTGAACGCCTACGGAGCACCGCTGGTTCCGAGGACAAACCACAGGAAGAGGCCATGGAGGAAGAAGAAGAGGAGGGGGTGGAGGAGAGAGGTGTGTCACAACCAGTAGTAGCATTTTGGAGGCGTGGCGGTGGAACAACCTCCAACACTACTGCACCTTGTCCTGCATCCTTCCCAGCTGCCAAAATAGTGACCCAATGGGCCGTGAAAGAAAGGTAACGTCCCTGTCCATGCCTGCTGGACCATGAGTCAGCGGTAATATGCACCTGACCGCCCTGTCCAGCGAGGCCAAGACATTGCCTTCCACATGCCTGTAGAGAGCCTGAATAGCCTTCCGTGCGAAAAAGTGGCGTTTGGGAACCTGCCACTGAGGAACCGCACATTGCACAAACTCACAGAAGGGGGCCGAGTCTACCAACTGAAAAGGCAGCAGTTGAAGCGCTAGCAATTTAGCCAAGCTAGCATTCAACCGCTGGGCATGTGGATGGCTGGGAGTGAACTTCTTTCGACGGTCCAGCAGCTGGGGCAGGGAAATTTGCCTGCTAGAATCGGACGTCGGTGTACTGCTAGCAGAGTGCCCGCAAGTACTTGGCTGTGACACACCTAATTCTACACCTTCATTCCTCTCAGAGCAGGTTTCAGAGAGGACTGAAGGTATACTGGGGTTGGAGATCCCAGCTGATGCGGTGCAAGAAGAGGTCAGCTTTGTTCTTTGGTGTGGGTCTTTAAGGTAGGCTTGCCAATGAGCTGCATGGCAGGTCAACATATGTCTGATCAAGCATGTGGTGCCCAAGCGGCTGATGTTTTGGCCACGCGATATACGCTTGAGACATATGTTGCAAACAGCAGCTGTGCGATCTGATGCACTCGCCTCAAAAAAGGCCCACACCAAAGAACTTTTTGAATGACGGGCAGAGGCAGCGCCCTGCACAGGCGGAGCTCTGCGGTGTGATTCCGTCGGTGTGCTGCCCATACGCTGGCCACTCAAGGGCATCCTGCCTCTTTGGAGATGTGCCTCCTCCTCATCCTCCTCCTCCTCCTCTCTCCTATTAGGCACCCACGTGGAGTCAGTGACCTCATCATCCCCTCCCTCCTCATCACTGGAGCCAATCTGGCAGTATGCTGCAGCTGCTGGAGCATGACTGCCAGACTGGTGTCCTTCTTGAGCATCCCCTCTCTCTGCTCTCACGCTGCTGCCTTCCTCTAGCTGGGTATCATCATCAGATCCTTCCAAACGCTGGGCATCCTCCTGGAGCATGTACCCAACACTGTGCTCAAACAATTCGGGGGACTCCTCAGGAGGAGGGCATGGTGGGTCTAGGGAAGGATTGACTAATGAAGATAATGATACCAGAGAAGAGGACGCTTTGGCAGCTGCTTTGCCAGTACCCTGAGCCTGGGTGAGAGAGGATGAGGAGGATGAGGTGGGCTTGGTCATCCACTCTACCAAGTCTTCGGCATGATGTGGCTCAACATGTCCAGCTGCCGAAAACAAGGACAAGCGTGTCCCATGGCCATGTGCTGATGACAATGCACCGTGTACACGACCAGCACCGTTGCCCCCAGACACAGAGCCTGCTTGCCCTCTTTTTTTGCCTCCTGACTGTCTGCCTCTCCTTGGTTGCCTTCCAGACATTTTAATGGATGGCCTGCAGGGAGATGGGAAAAACAGCAATAAGGGCTACCTTCAGGTGTATATTGTGCAGGAGGCTTAGCAACAATGACACTGACACTGTCCCCTGCCTATCCTTCTCTGTCCCTAAACACAAGGATTGAAAATATGGTTCAGCAAAAAAGTTTTAGAACAGAATAGCACACTGACACCTTCCCTCACTGTCCTACTCTGTCCCTCCCTACAAACAAGATTTAGCACAGAATAGCACACTGATAATTTCTACGAGTGTCCTTCTCTGTCCCTCAACTCAAGGATTGAAAATATGGAACAGCAAAATTGGTTTAGAACAGAATAGCACACTGTCAGTTTCACTCACTGTACCTCTCTGTCCCTCAACTCAAGGATTGAAAATATGGAACAGCAAAATTGGTTTAGAACACAATAGCACACTGACACTTTCCCTCACTGTACCTCTCTGTCCCTCAACTCAAGGATTGAAAATATGGAACAGCAAAATTGGTTTAGAACAGAATAGCACACTGTCAGTTTCACTCACTGTACCTCTCTGTCCCTCAACTCAAGGATTGAAAATATGGTTCAGCAAAATAGTTTTAGAACAGAATAGCACACTGTCAGTTTCACTCACTGTACCTCTCTGTCCCTACAAACAAGGATTAGCACAGAATAGCACACTGTCACTGACACTCTCCCTACCTATCCTTATTTGTCCCTAAACACAAGGAATCCAGGATTAGTAAAGGAAAAAAAATGACACTGTCCCTGCCTATGCTTCTCTTTCCCTGCTCCGGAACACACTACACAAGGCCGCCGCGCTGGCGGCCTTTTATAGTGTGGGGCGTGTACTAAACCCCATCAGCAATAATTGGACACAGGCATCCTGCCTGTGGCCAATCATTGCTCTCCTCGCTGCCGGCGCTGTGATTGGCCAAGCATGCGGGGTCACAGTGCATGCTTGGCCAATCACAGCGCCTGGATGACACTGCGATGGCGTAGTGCATTGTGGGCCGTTCGCGTCACTCGAATTTGGCGCGAACGGCCCAAATCGTTCGATCTTCGTCGAACGATCGAACAGCCGATGTTCGAGTCGAACGTATGTTCGACTCGAACACGAAGCTCATCCCTAATAATAATATATTTATATGTTTCTAAGCTGACATCAGCTTTGACTCTTTATCCACATCAATGACCTGAGATCTCTGCAGTTAAAGTTCTTCCATACTAACAGTTGGCTGCCTGTGGTTTACTAGAACTATTTGGTATGAGAGTGATGTCATTTTAGCAATGTCAACATTGGAGGATCAGCACTTACAGGGATATTTGGGAAGTCACACAGTGGCTGTAGGATTTGTGAAGCTTTGAGTGGAATTTAAGAGTGAGATCACCAAATAAATTTGAACACAAGAGCACAGATTCACCACAAAGGTGGTCTCAGATGGCAATTCACTACTTGTTTACCTCGTGATTTGCTAGCTTCGGTATACAGAACAAGAAAACAGCTCTATGTACAATATCAGTGGAAATTACAATGACGTACAATCTGAAAATATGCAGTAGTGATCTAGCAGTGGCTTGATTGGCAATCTGTCATTCCTGGAGTTGCCAAAATAAAAGGAATATCTGTCGGCGTTTATAGGTTGGTCTGAGCTCCTCAACAAGCCTAGCAGATTTAGCTGTCTGTTCACAGCCTGTGCTTGATCACATTATGTTCCTGAGCCAGCAATGGACTGTGTTTAACCACTTAAGGACCTGAAGGATTTGCCCCCTTAATGACCAGGCCATTTTTTGCGATGCGGCACTGCGTCGCTTTAACTAACAATTGCGCAGTCATGCGATGCTGTACCCAAACAAAATGTATGTATTTTTTTCCCCACACAAATAGAGCTTTCTTTTGGTGGTATTTGATCACCTCTGCGTTTAGATTTTTTGCGCTATAAACCAAAAAAGACCAACAATTTTGAGGAAAAACAATATTTTTTACTTTTTGCTATAATAAATATCCCCCCTAAAAAATGTAAAATGTCTTCATCAGTTTAGGCCGATGTGTAGTCTTCTACATATATTTGGTAAAAAAATCACAATAAGTGTATATTGATTGGTTTGCGCAAAAGTTATAGAGTCTACTAAATAGGGGATAGATTTATGGCATTTTTATTATACATTTTTTTTTTTTTTTTTACTAGTATTGCCGGTGATTAGCGATTTTTAGCGGGACTGTGGCATTGCGGCGGACAGATCTGACACTTTTGACACTTTTTTTGGGACCATTGACATTTATACAGCGATCAGAGCTAAAATAGCCACTGATTACTGTCAGGCAGGGAAGGGGTTAACACTAGGGGGAGATCAAGGGGTTAAGTGTTCCCTAGGGAGGTGTTTCTAACTGTGGGGGCAGTGTACTGACTGGGGGAGGAGACAGATCGCTGTTCCTAATCACTAGGAACAGACGATCTGCCTATCCTCCCCTGACAGAACAGGGATCTGTCTGTTTACATTGACAGATCCCGGTTCTGTCTCTCTCAGGAGCGATCATGGGTGGCCGGTGGACATCGCGGCCGCCTGCCACGCGCATCGGCTCCAGTGTCGCGAATCGCCGCAATGGTACGTCGGCCGCTTTAAGACCACTAGGGGTACAGGTTTGTCTACACTAGCATTAAACAGTGTAAAAATGTATTTCTGTTATTAGCATTATTCGGACTGGTTCAATGTAGTTACTATATCATACCTCCCAACATTTTGAGATGGGAATGAGGGACACCTGCTAACAAATTTATGTAGGCATAGGACATGCCCCCTGCCACACCCCCTTAAAGGAGAATTAACCAAAAAAAAGGTTAATTAAATCCAGAAAGGCCTTTTTTACCACTATTATTCGTTTATATTGGCTTTTAAAATGTACAAATGCAGCAATTTAGAAATTGGATGAAAGGTTTAGCACTGGGAAACACTTTTTGACAGAAAAAAACTGCATTTTATATACAACTATATGGATCAGACCAAAATGAGGGACAAATGAGGGGGAAAGAGGGACAGAGGGACATTGCTCCAAATCAGGGACAGTCCCTCTAAACCAGGGACAGTTGGGAGCTATGCTATATTTAGGACAGACCTGAGCTTTGATCATTTGTTTAATCTTCCCTGGAGCACATACTCACCTTTACTTTGCTACCCTGTTGTTCCATTCAGGAAATCCTGTGTAAGCCCCAGTTGGAGCTTACACAGGACTAAAGCCTCGTACACACGACCGAGTTTCTCGTCGTTAAAATCACGTCGTTTTTTTCGACGAGATTCTTGTTAACCTTGACGAGTTTCTCGTCAAGCTTTCTATGCGTACACACTGACATTTCCCAATTTCCTCGTTGTTCTCCGCGCTCACGTCCAGCACGTACGACGGCACTATAAAGGGGAAGATCGATTTTCTTGGCGCCACCCCTTGGGCTGCTTTTGCTGATCTCGTGTTACCGCGTGTGAAGTAAAAGTTTGGGAAGAGACGATTCGCGCTTTTTAGTCTTCGTGCTTTTCAGTTCGTTTTCTGAGGTTCAGTTTGCTTGTGGGTTCGTATCTTGACTTTCAGGGTGTCTAGGCAGGTCGTATCTGTTTTACAGTGCGTTCTTGCCTGTTCGTTTCTGATTTTCAGTTCGTTATTCATAGGCCTTGCTGTTCTAAAGTGCGTTCTGTTCTGATAAGACGACCGTTTCCTAGCCATGTCGCCTGGACGTTCTCGTTGTCGAGTTCATGCTGTGCGTGCGCTTGGTGTTGGTCTGCTTGTTTTGGACCAAAACCAGTCCATGAATGGTGTGAGGAGGAGTTCATGGACCAAGAATTGGTTGCTCCAGCGGGATCAATTCTGCCATATGCCTCTGCTGCGGGAGATAGTCCAGAATAATCCTGAGGACTACAGGAATTTTCTGCGGATGTCTGACCCCGTTTTTCAGGAACTGTTGGCTTTGGTGTCCCCCTATATTACCAGGCAGGACACCGTTATGCGGGAAGCCATCGGTGCTGAGCAGAGGCTCATCGCCACCTTACGTTACCTGGCGACAGGGAGAAGTCTTCAGGACTTGAAGTTCACGACTAGGGATGAGCTTCGAGTTCGAGTCGAACTCATGTTCGACTCGAACATTGCCTGTTCGCCCGTTCGCCGAACAGCGAACAAATTGGGGTGTTCACGGCAAATTCGAAAAGTCTATGGGAGAAATCTAAAGTGCTAATTATAAAGGCTTATATGCAAGTTATTGTCCTAAAAAGTGTTTGGGGACCCGGGTCCTGCCCCAGGGGACATGTATCAATGCAAAAAGAAGTTTTAAAAACGGCCGTTTTTTCGGGAGCAGTGATTTTAATAATGCCTAAAATGAAAAAATAAAAGTGAAATATTCCTTTAAATTTCGTACCTGGGGGGTGTGTATGATATGCATGTAAAGTGGCGCTTGTTTCCCGTGCTTAGAACTGTCCCTGCACAAAGTGTCATTTTTGAAAGAAAAAAAGTAATTTAAAACTCACTCGCGGCTATTAATGAATTGTCGGCTCCCGGCAATACATACAAAAGTCATTGAAAAAAAAAAAAAAAGCGTGGGGGTTCCCCAGAATTCAATTACCAGGCCCTTCAGGTCTGGAATGGATATTAAGGGGAACCCCACCGCAAATTTAAAAAAAAAAAATTGACGTGGGGTTCCCCCAAATATCCATTCCAGGCCCTTCAGATCTGGCATGGATTTTAACCACTTAGCAACCACCTGCCGACAAATAACGTCGACAAGGTGGTTGCTTAACTCTGGGAGGACGTTATATAACGTCCTCCCAGAATCGTGCTCCCGCGCTCCAGAGGACCCGGCGGATCACGAATCGCGGTAAATCGCCGCTGATAGCGGCCGTTTACCACGTGATCGCTCCGTCAAATGACGGAGCAATCACTTGTAAACAGACCGGCGTCATGTGATGACGCCGGTTCCTCCCTCCCCTCTCTGTACCGATCGGTACAGTGTGAGAGGGGAGGGGGAGGGAGCGGATGGCAGCAGCAGCTCTGTGGGCTGGATCTCTGACAATTGCAGTCACAGATCCAGACATCCATCCATCCCTGCTCAGCCATCCCTGGTGCAATACCCTGCCAATACTCTGCAATACACCCTGCCAATACTCTGCAAAATACCCTGCGCAATACTCTGCAAAATACTCTGCAATACCCTGGCGCAATACTCTGCAATACCCTGCGCAATACTCTGCAATACCCTGCGCAATACCCTGCACAATACCCTGCACAATACCCTGCAAAATACTCTGCAATACCCTGCAAAATACCCCGCAATACCCTGCGCAATATCCTGCGCAATACTCTGCAATACCCTGCACAATACTCTGCAATACCCTGCGCAATACTCTGCAATACCCTGCACAATACCCTGCAAAATACTCTGCAATACCCTGCAAAATACTCTGCAATACCCTGCAATACCCTGCGCAATACTCTGCAATACCCTGCACAATACCCTGCGCAATACTCTGCAATACCCTGCACAATACTCTGCAATACCCTGCGCAATACTCTGCAATACCCTGCACAATACTCTGCAATACCCTGCAATACCCTGTGCAATACCCCCTGTGCAATACCCCATGCAATACCCTGCCATACTCCGCAATACCCTGCCATAGTCCGCAATACTCCGCAATGCCATGCAATACTCCGCAATGCCCGGCAATACTCCGCAATGCCCGGCAATACTCTGCAATAACCACTTCCCGCCGGCCGTCATATGACGTCCTTGACTTTGTGCGGGGATATCTGAATGATGCTTGCAGCTACAGGCATCATTCAGATATTAGTTTTTTCAGCCGGCGATTCCCTACACCATAAGAACAATCATAGCGGCTGTTCCGCCGCTTGATCATTCTTACGGGAGGCGAGAGGGGATGTCCCCCCCTCCCGCTGCCCTCCGGTGCTTCTACCGACTCACCGCTACGATCAAACCCAGTATTGTTGTTTTTTTTTTGTTTTTTTTTCAGGCTTCCCATCCTAGAGGTGAGATGTGGGGTCTTATTGACCCCATATCTCACTGTAAAGAGGACCTGTCATGCCATATTCCTATTACAAGGGATGTTTACGTTCCTTGTAATAGGTATAAAAGTGATCAAAAAAATTTTTGGGGTGGAAAAACATGTCAAACTAAAATAAATAAAGTAAAATGAACAATAAAACAAAAAAAAAATTTTTTAAAGCGCCCCTGTACCCGTGAGCTCGCATACAGAAGCGAACGCATACGTAAGTCCCGCCCACATATGAAAACGGTTTTCAAACCACACATGTGAGGTATCTCTGCGAACGTTAGAGCGAGAGCAATCATTTTGGCCCTAGACCTCCTCTGTAACTCAAAACATGTAACCAGTAAAAATATTTAAAGCGTCGCCTATGGGGATTTTTTAAGTAGCGAAGTTTGGCGCCATTCCACGAGTGTGTGCAATTTTTAAGGGTGACATGTTAGGTATCTATTTACTCGGCGTAACTTCATCTTTCACATTATGCAAAAACATTGGGCTAACTTTACTGTTTTTTTTTTTGTTTTTTTTTTAAGCACAAAACATTTTTTTTCCGTAAGAAACACGTTAAAAAATTGCTGCGCAAATATCGTGCGAGATAAAAAGTTGCAACAACCACCATTATATTCTCTAAGGTCTTTGCTAAAAAAACATATATAATGTTTTGGGGTTCTATGTAATGATGATTTTTACATGTAGGAGAGAAATGTCAGAATTGGCCTGGGTGCTCCAGAACGCCTGAAGGTACTCCCTGCAGCGGGGAACTTCCTTCACTGTGTAATTTAAATTTACATAGTGAAGGAAGATCCCCGCTCAAGCCAATGACCTAGGCGGGTCCGACATACCGAGGGGGCGGACCTGATGGGGAACTGCTCTCACTTTGGTAATACATGTATAGACCCGCCCCTTCTCATGTTCCGCATCTGGTCCGCTGAGCGGACCTGATGGGGAACTTTAGAAGGGGCGGATCTATACATTTAAAATACTGAGAGGGAGTTCCCCATCAGGTCCGCTCAGGCACAACCAATGAAGGACAGCGCTGGACATCGGGATCGCCGCGGGACACTGGATTTCACCGCTGGAATGTTTTTTGTTTTTTTAATAAAGGACTTTTTCAAGGTGTAGGGGGGGCCGGGATCTGGGGGTCCCCTTTGTTAAAGGGGTCTTTCCAGATTCCGATAAGCCCCCCGCCCGCAGACCCCCACAACCACCGGGCAAGGGTTGTGGGGATGAGGCCCTTGTCCCCATCAACATGGGGACATCCTCCCCATGTTGAGGGCATGTGGCCTGGTACGGTTCAGGAGGGAGGGGGGCCACTCTCTCGTCCCCCCTCCTTTTCCCCTGCGGCCGGCCAGGTTGCGTGCTCGGATAAGGGGTCTGGTATGGATTTTTAGGGGGACTCCACGCCATTTTTTTTTAAATTTGGGGTGGAGTTCCCCTTAAAATCCATGCCAGATCTGAAGGGCCTGGAATGGATATTTGGGGGAACCCCACGTCAATTTTTTTTAAAATTTGCGGCGGGGTTCCCCTTAATATCCATTCCAGACATGAAGGGCCTGGTAATTGAATTCTGGGGAACTCCCACGCTTTTTTTTTTTTTTTTATCAATGACTTTTGAATGTATTGCCGGGAGCCGACAATTCATTAATAGCCGCGAGTGAGTTTTAAATGACTTTTTTTCTTTCAAAAATGACATTTTTTGCAGGGACAGTTCTAAGCACGGGAAACATGCGCCGCTTTACATGCATATCATACACACACCCCAGGTACGAAATTTAAAGGAATATTTCACTTTTATTTTTTCATTTTAAGCATTATTAAAATCACTGCTCCCGAAAAAACGGCCGTTTTTTGAACTTTTTTTTGCATTGATACATGTCCCCTGCGGCAGGATCCGGGTCGCCAAACACTTTTTAGGACAATAACTTGCATATAAGCCTTTATAATTAACACTTTAGATTTCGAACGTTCGAGTCCATTGTATTTAATAGTGTTCTAAAGTTCACACGAACATTTTGTCTGTTCGCAGGTTCTGGTGCGAACCGAACAGGGGGGTGTTCGGCTCATCCCTGTTCACGACAGGCATCTCCCCCCAGGCTCTGGGCCTCATAATCCCAGACACCTGTTCTGCCATTATACAAGTCCTGCAGGAGGACTATATTAGGGTAAGTTTTCTCCTTTAACATCACATTTTATGTATTCCATGTATGCTAATGTATTGTATTTCTTTCATCCTTCCCTAATTACCATGATTGTAATATGCTGAGAATGTACCCTTTGTCCCCATGCATGCTGGAAGCTTTAGATTGCCCCTTTTTTCTCCTCCATGCATATTTCCCTTTACTAACCTTTCCAGCAGGGGCGCCTGTTGCAACAAATGTTTGGGGGTCCAACCCCAATTTAGGAAATAAACTTCCTCCATTTTTGCAAAGGTGCCTATTAAACGCCCCCAGTTGTCCCCTCCAATGCAGCCATTTTGTTCCCTCCAATGCAGCCATTTTGTTCCCTCCAATGCAGCCATTTTGTCCCCTCCAATGCAGCCATTTTCTTCCCTCCAATGCAGCCATTTTCTTCCCTCCAATGCAGCCATTTTGTCCCCTCCAATGCAGCCATTTTGTCCCCAGCCCTGCACATACCTTCTTGTGGTCAGCGCCATCCTTCTTCTGTCCTTGATGTCTTCTCCTTCCCTTGATGTTGCATCAGCCAATCATGTTACCATTAAACAGACTTGGTGAACATGATTGGCAGAGCAGCCTGTCAGTGTTTACCCAAGGAATGCTCCCCCCCCCCCCCTGCGTCCCCTATTTAACTTTTATGAAGCCAATTACATCCCTCAGGCTGTAATGTGCAAGCCTATTTGCCTCCCTGTTTCTGATATGCAATTTTCACCCCATAAATGCCGCAGTTATTCATATGTTGGTCGCTTAACAGGGGGCCATACACCTGAATAGTGGGCGGCATTGACAATACATAGGTTAATGCAAGGCAAGAACCTATGTATTGTTCTGAGTGACGGGCACAGGAGAGAGGGGGCAGTGTTCCAGCGCCCACTCTGGACGCACCGCCACTGCACTGCTATCCTGTGGCCAAACACATCTACCCCCCCCAAAATCATGTATTAATGGACCATCAGAGGGGGTGATGAATATGAAACATGAGCCTTCCATTATACTTATTGAAAACACCTTAATAAACGTAGAATTTGATTGATGTTGGCCTCTAATGTTTTTTATTATAATCTCCTTGTAATGTAATATTTTTAATTTCTAATTTTCTTTCATCTTGTTTGACTCCCCAGCTTCCTTCCACGCCACAGGAATGGCAGACTGTGGCATCGGAGTTTGCCACGCGGTGGGACTTCCCCAACTGCGGTGGTGCCATAGACGGGAAGCACGTCCGCATCGTGCCGCCACCCCGTTCTGGGTCCTACTACTTCAATTACAAGGGGTTTCATAGCATTGTGCTGATGGCGGTGGTGTCAGCACGGTATGAATTCCTCTATGTTGATGTAGGGAAGAATGGCCGGATGTCCGATGGGGGATCCTTCATCCAGACGGAGTTTGCCCTCCGTCTCCAGAGTGACGACCTTGCATTGCCACCGGATGCAGGGAATATTGAAGGACTCCCCTTTGTTTTCTTGGCTGATGAAGCCTTTGGACTCGGACCGCATCTTATGAGGCCATTTCCTCACAGAGAAGAGGGTGTTCAATTACCGGCTGGCCAGGGGCCGAAGAGTCGTTGAAAATGCCTTCGGCATAATGGCCAGCCGGTTCCGCATTTTTATGACTTCCATCCACTTGGCAGACTACAAAATAAACTATGTAGTTTTATGCTGCTGTGTGCTACACAATTTTCTCAGCAGAAAATCAAATTCATATATGGCCTCAGTATTGCCTGAGGCTGGACTTTCACCTGCTAATCCCCTGCCGGGCCTGGAATCTGCCCGTCCTGGCTTGCCCCTCCAAAATGCCCGTGAGGTTCGGGACAAATATATGGAATATTTCACGGGTAGGGGGGCAATTCCTATGCCAGGCTATGGCTAAAGATTCCTGGAGAATGATTAAAATAAAAATCTGATTTCTAATTTTAACTTAGGTTTGTTTCCTGTCTCCTAGTTTGTCTTAATGCATTTGTAGTGCCAAGTGTATTTTCCTTTAGTAAATAACAACCATTTCACTATGTAACCTTAAAAAAAACACAAATCAGGTTAGAGCGTATTGAAAAAAGAAGCTACACGTTGTTTCTGTTCAAACATTTTACTCTGTGCACATTCACACACGTTTCCTTTTTTTTTTTTTTTTTCTTTTTTTTTTTTTCCTGGCCACAAACCGCCAATTATTTTCTTAGGAAAATACAAAGACAGTTGTATTCCAAAAATTACAACATTGGATACCTCTGAGCAATCTGACACATTCACTTACACAAACTATGTCTCTATGTGCCCGTCCTAATATGGGGTCTTGCCACTAGGCTTGTGCACAACGGAAAAATTCGGTTAGTTTCGGTTTGTTTCTTTTCGGTCCTGTTGATTCGTAATCATTCGTAATTTTGCTAGACGGGATTTTTCGTGTTCGGACTAATTCGTATTTTCGCAAGCGACATTTTTCGTTGAATTTTTAGTTGATTTATAATTCGTACTTTCGGTAGAGTACATTGTTTTTCGTTGATTCTGGACACAACTCCTACTTTCGTAACTTTTTTTGGGTTCGTTGATTCGTAATTTTCTGTGTCTCTCTCACGACGACACTGCCTATTATGCCTAATGTGCTTCGAATGGATTTGTACTTTTCTAAATACATAGCGGTTATTTGTAACGATTCGAAATCTCGTATTTTACTTTCGTTTTTTACATGCGGCTATAGCCTCCGCCCCTGTACACCATTTTGAGAGGGTTCAGCACGGTGAGGGAGAAGCAGAGAGCAGAGCAGAGTGTTATTGTGCTTCGAATGGATTCGAAATCTAGTATTTTACTTTCGTTTTTTACATGCGGCTATAGCCTCCGCCCCTGTACACCATTTTGAGAGCGAGTTCAGCACGGTGTGGGAGAAGCAGAGAGCAGAGCAGAGTGAGTGTTATTGTGCTTCGTATGGATTCGTACATTCGTAACTTTTTCATAACGAATTATGCCGAAGACATTCGGGCATTCGCTATTTGCGGTATAATTTATTTCGGATTCGGTCTTATTCGTAATTGCTTTGTTCGGAAATTCGAATGCTTCCGAATGTCCGAAAGGTGCTAAATTCGGACGAATTTCGATTCGTTACGAAACGAATTGCACAAGCCTACTTGCCACCCCTTGCCCAGCCAACAATTGAATATGCACACATTTTGTATTAATTTCCAATAGGGATTTGAGACTCCTGATCCCTATTGTCAACATGTGCTATCTGCCATCAGGGGTGATCAATGGACGTGTTTTGGGGGTACAACCCCTTCCTCAGTTCACCTACTTTAGATACGAGGAAGGGGTTGCACCCCCAAAAGACGTACATGGATATCCCCTGATGGCAGATAGCACATGTTGACACACTGTGTGCATATTCAATTTTTGGCTGGTTGCATTGTCAAAAACAGTATAAAAGGTTGAGGAACAGTCATTCCTGAAAAAAAAATGGGGGTTTGGTTGACTTATTCGATTTCTCCCCAAAACATCTAGAATGTCTTTAAATGTTTGATCCATCACATGAATTATTTGTTTTATTCTGTCCAGTTCCGTGCTATATTCCATCACTTGCTGTATTATTCGGAGGGCACTGTCAGCAGAGAAACGTGTACTATCCTTCACCACAACATTTACATCCCCTAAAAAAATAATAAAAAGGTATTATAACTCTGCAGGCCTACATCTCTTACCTGAAGCTGTGGTGACAGATACTGACCTGTTGTGGTGACCAGTTCCACAACGTCATCCACCTCTCCTTCCTGCACTTCTCCTTCCTCCACCTCAACTTCCTCAACATCCTTCGGTTGTGGGTCTTTGGGAGTTTGGGGTTGTTGTGAAGCTGTGGGGTTCCTGTGCTCCCTGGAGTGTTCTCCTCCCAGTCTTCTCTCCCCTATGAGAATCAAACAAAAGGTCTATTTATCACACTGAAATTCTCTATGAAAAATAAAAACAGGCTAAATTGTTTGGAAGTGGGGTACAAGTGTGTGTTTGGGCGGAAGTTAAAGATGAATGCATTATTTCTGACCAATAATATGTTTAGTATTCACCTTTGGCTGTCAGTTTTTAGACATGGAGGCACCACAAAAAATCACTGATGCACCTGTGTGGGACACCCAAAAAAGGCGGGTCTGGTGGCCCACACTATAGTGCTCCAAAGTACAGATGTGGAAGCAGCTGCTGAGTGTCCTCTCCTTTACACTGACTAAAGTTTGCATTTCATTCTCTTTACAAACACATCATCTAGCCTAAAAATTTTGAACACAAATGTTAAAAAAACACGCAGATGTCTAATTACTTTTGTGGCTATAAAATAAGCCAAAACAGCGGATAGTGGCCGAACGAAGTGTCTGTAACGTAACGAACGATTACTGTGCCAAACCAAGTTCAAATTATTAAATTATGGAAGGGAGTCCAATATGATAAAATCACAAAAAGGAGCAACATGTAAGTTGAGAAAAACATTAATAGCCGAAAAGTGTACATTTTACTTACTTTTTGCTAGCATTCTCTTAATGCTCCTTAACTGCTCTGGCTCCCTCAGTTTGAGGTCTGACCACCTCTTTCTGAGCTGCTCATTTGAGCGTTTCACCCCGAAATTCGTCTTCAGACTCTTCACGACTTTAGTGAGGATTTTGGCCTTCCTTCTATTTGGTTTGCTATACGGCCCATGCTTTGCATCATAATCAGACTTGAGCAAGATGTCCACCATGTCCGCCATCTCCGCAAAAGACATATTAGATGCCTTGAATCTCCTCCTTGATCGTGACGTTTCCTCGGTCTCCGGGCTTGTCTCCTCCTCGTTGGATGCGGAATTATCAGACACCTGCTGTAACTCCGCCATATCTGTCTGCGCGCCAAAAGAGAAGGGGCGGGGAAAAGATGTTAGTTAGAACGTCATGGGTGGGCGACGTGTGCGGAGTGACGTGTTCGTAGTTTGACGCATGCGTGGCGTATATATAGCAAACACACATGTGACTATACTACGTTGGGTGTGCGGAGAGAGGAGTTCAAGTTACGGACGTGCGAACGAAGGTATGTGATTTTGTGACTTGGACAAATAGTTGGCCTATACTGTCTTGAGAATGTTGTAGAATATATATGGTGAATACGATGTTAAGGAGGTTAGACTGTGTGCCTCACATTAGTTATATATTATTTATTTTACTTGCAGACCCAAAATGAATGTCTTTATAAGTGACAAGGAATTCCTTGTGGAATTTATAGACCGGGTAAGGGAGCTGCCCGCTCTGTGGGAGACGAAAAACCCCATCCCAAAAAAAGAGGGGTAAGAAAAGCAGCGCTGGAGACCCTGCTCCCATTTGTGCATACCAAGGTGCCCACAGCCACAGCAAAACAGGTGGACACTAAAATTGGGAGCTTGAGAGGCACCTACAGGACTGAACGCTCTAAGGTCCTGGCTTCTCAGAGGTCAGGAGCAGCAGCAGATGATGTGTATGTCCCGAATTTGTGGTACTACAGCAGGATGTCCTTTCTGGATGACCACATTGAGGCAAGGCCATCACTCTCCACTCTTCCCCCCAGACTTCCCTGCAGCCAACCTGAGCCTTCTCTGGAGCAAGAGGAGGCAGCCATCCTGGATGATCCTGATTTGGCCATCTGGAGCCAGGTATAGTATTAAATGAAAATGTATTGGGATAAAATTAATGTTTGCCAAATATGTCAAGATGACAAACATAAACTATTTAGAGTTCCACAAGTGAAATCAAGATCTCTAGACATTAGTCTGCACTTAATTGGGTGCTAAATAGTCAATCTGATGTAGTTGTACATTTTAGAAACTGATTTCAGGGTTTACATTCTAATTGGTTCAATCATGATTATAAATTTGGAGGCAAAGATTAAAGCAACATATTAAACTATGTCCCTTTTTCATACACAGGATGAAATCAGCCAGGAGGAGGGTCTGGAAACTGTCAGGCAGGAGGAGGAAGGGCCCAGTGGCAGCCAGGAGGTGGCAGGGCCCAGTGGCAGGCAGGAGGTGGCAGGGCCCAGTGGCAGGCAGGAGGTGGCAGGGCAAAGGAGAAGCACCAGATCACAGGTGCCTCCCATCCGATTTCCCAAAAGAGGCAGGAGGGACAGGACCACCAGTGAGGCAGCAATGGCCCTTATTAAAGAGCCCACATCCCCTGAAGAGGCCATTGCCGGCCTAGTGGAGGCAAAGTTCAAGGTGATGAGCATGGAGCAACGCCTCCTATGCGAGCCCCTGCTCATCACCTTGCTCAACAAGGGGGTGATGGGAAAAATTGCCCCCAATACTGCAATTTGTGAGGTGGCACAACTGTCCCAACCTCAACCTCCTCCTCCACCTCCACCTTCTTCTTCTGCCCCACCCCCTTCTCCTCCACCTCCACCTTCTTCTTCTGCCCCACCCCCTTCTCCACCTTCTTCTTCTGCCCCACCCCCTTCTCCTCCACCTCCACCTTCTTCTTCTGCCCCACCCCCTTCTCCTCCACCTCCACCTTGTTCTTCTGCGCCACCCCCTTCTCCTCCACCTCCTCCTCCTCCTGACAGGAGTACCCCTCCAGTGGCCCAGCCTCCAGCCAAACGAAGAAGGAAGGCTGCAGGGAAGGCTTCAGGAAAGGTTGCAGGGAAGGTTGCCAGGAAGACGAGGAAGTGATGGCCTTGCTTCATTGTGGTCAGACAGAAGGCAGCCTGTTGTAGTACCACACACTTGGGACATATATCTCACCTGCTGTTGTTCCTGACCTCTGGGAGGCCAGCATCAGATTGTGCTCAGAAATGTTGGCCTTCTCAAGCTCCCAATTTTAGTGTCCACACAGGGTTGATGTGTGGTCTGGGGTCCCTGGGATGCACAAATGGCAGCAGGTTCTCCAGCGCTGCCTTCTCTTTATTTTATTTGAAACATGAATAAATGTTATTTTTGTTTAAGTTCATACTTGACTATGTGTATTTGTAAAAATTAAAAATTTATCTTTGGAGTAAACAGGGACATTTGACTGACAAAAAAAGGGACAGATAACAACCCCCCTAAAAAAATAAAATAATCTGATTTCCCAAAAAGAGGGTGTAAAATTTTACAACTATATATTAAAATATTCAATGGGAGATCACTATCAAAACATTGCGAAATTAAAATTAACATCAGTTTGAAAAATATAAAAATGTAAAATATTCATAAAAACTTGCACGATATATTACACATAAATCTTCTTAAGAGCAGCATGAAAAAGGATAACAAAAGATAGTCATAACTCTGTGTGAATATCAGCAGCAAAAGAAGTTCTTTCGTTTTGATTAATGTAACATTCTAAAGAAGATTTCAATGCACAACATTTAAACGATGCAATATATTCGAGCGTGACGAATGTGCTATCTCCATTCCGAAGGCTTGTTTTACCAGAAGATGCGCTCCCGTCTCATACTTGCTTCTGAGCATGCGCGCTTTTGAAAGACTCGTTAAAGCATACACACGAACCATTTTCTCGTCACAAAAGAGGCCGACGAAAAACACGACGAGGAAATCTGGAATCCTGACGAGAAAATAGAGAGCAGGTTCTCTATTTTCTCGTCGAGATTCACGGCAATTTTCTCGTCGTAAAAACCATACGCACAAACGTTTTTCTCGATCAAAAAGCTCTCGCGGCACTTTTCTTGCCGGTTTTGGACGAGAAAATCGGTTGTGTGTACGAGGCTTAAGAACACTCTCTCCCTGACTCCATTTGATAGCACTAAGCCAGTCATCAAACACCATTGCTGTTTCATGAGACAAAGGGTAGTGAGTTACATGATCTTCCATACTTGCTGTACTAGGTGTTATTTTTGCAGCTGAACAGAGTTTAACAAAAGGTAAAAATGTGCTGTTGCAGAGGCCGTATGAAAGCAAATCTGCATTGGCAAAGGCTTTAAAGGGAGAATAGATACATCAGTTGACTAAGACTAATGCCGCGTACACACGACCGCTTTTCTCGACGAGAAAAACTGCATTTTTTTTTTTCCCGAGAAAAACGATCGTCTGTGGGTTTTATGTTGTTTTTCTCGTCGAGAAAAACGGCATAAAAAACGACGAGAAAAATTAGAACATGTTCTAAATTTTCTCATCGTTTTTTCCGCGGCAGTTTTCCCATAGGGAAACACTGCCGCGGAGCCCACAGACGGTCGTTTTTCTCGTCAAGAGAAAAAATGACGGGAAAAACGACCGTGTGTAGGGAACCAAGCGGTTCCCTCGTTTTTCCTGTCATTATTCACGGCGGTTTTTTAACCGCCGTGAATAATGATTGTGTGTACGCGGCATAAGAATGTTTATTTTTTCTACACTTTATTACTCAGGGGTCTGTACCAACAACTATAATACCAGCGTCAAGGGGCTTTTTTCTTTGTAGAACAGTGAGGCCCGGAACGGAAAAGACAAAGGAAACAAGTGGGGGCCGGGCATGACAAGGTGGAAAGGAGTCAACAAAGGGTTAATTTGGAAAAAGGTTTGAAGTGGAGGATTCAGGAGGAAAAGTGCTGGAGGGGGGAGGAGCTGTACAAAAGGTGGAGGCGGGGACTTTCGGGAGCAGTTGTGAGGGAGACAGAAGAAAGCAGTTTGTCATGCTGCTCCTCTGTCATGTCTGAGAGGGATCCGATCCTGATGCGCTTGCGGGCGGCGGTGGCAAGGAGTGGACCCGCTTGGCTTCTGAGCCAGGTGGCTACAATGCGCCGAGTCCAGGCAGGGGGGTCGACCACCACACCAGAGGTGAGGTTTTCTCCACGCGCTCGGAGGTCTCGGCCTCCGGAGCGTTCTCGCCCGGCTCTTTCAGCAGAGATCAGCGCAATCCCAGGAGCCCACTTGTGGACCCGTCGGCCGACCCACCGGCGAGGGGCACCCAAGCATCGGCCGAGGAGGGACCAGGCAGAATCCCCGTCGCCAGGGGAGCTCGGGGGCGGGGCTATGGGCCGTAATGGCGCCCGTTCCTCGCCCATGTGGCGGGAGACTGAGGAGAGTGCGATTTCCCCCCCCCCCCACCTCACCTGTCCCATCAAAGGGGGAGATACTGTGGGGGAGGAGCAGCGGTACGGCTGTCGGGCCATTCTCAGATGTGGCCGGCGGCTGGGGGGCCCCTGGTGGAGACCGAGGGTGGCGAGGGATTGCGGAGGACAGCAAGCGCGGCCTCGAGCGCAGGTGGGGCAGCGGTGTGGCTGGTGGCAGGGTCAAGCACGAGACGGCGGTCCGCAGAACTGCAGGGATCCACGGCCTCCAGGCCTGCTTCACCTAGGGGGCTGCTGACGCCAAGGCTGCCAGCTCCTAAGGTGCGGTCGGTTGGGGAAGTCTCAGTCCAGTGGAAGTAGAACACCAGGATCGTACGCCAGCGGGGGAAGCAGGGGCGCCAGCTGTGGGGGACATGTCTGGTCAGCTCGGTAAGTCTGTCTCTGTTTTACATGTTATTTAAATGAGGCACTGTGCAGGTTATGGGGGGTCCACGTGGACAGGGCTAGCAATGCGGACGGGGGGGTTGGCCCGCAGGTGTAGGGCAGTCTGCCTGCCACCCCTGGGACAGCTGGGCAACTGCAGGAGTTGCTGGGGGGGTTGCGGGTTTGGGTCCAACGCTGCACGGGCGGACAAGGGGTACCCCCAACTGGTGGCACCGTGGGTAGGCGGGAGTACAGAAAAGGCTGGGGACGGGGGGGCCCCCGCGGCTCTGGCAGACCTCTCCGCTGCTACGTCGGGAGTAGTGACGGTGAGTATGGCAGCTGGAGACAAAGGAGGGACAAGGGGGCTGCTGCCAGGTAAGACGTGGTAAGAATTGCGGATGCCGCTAAGCGGGAAGTCAATGTTTGTTTTAGGGGACCATTGGGCCACCTGAAGCAGGACGAGATCGGTAAGGGTGAGTATGTGGAGAGGTTCTCAATACTCCCCCTGAAAAAGTTCATTGGGTTAGGGTCAAGCCCGATGTGTCAAAGAAGGAAGATACAGTTTATCCCGCGGACATTCATGAATTGGCTACAGGCGTTCGCTATCGTGACCAGCGTCATAGGTGAGAAAAACCCGGAGCATTGCTCGA
Organism: Rana muscosa; assembly: GCA_029206835.1. Taxonomy (NCBI): domain Eukaryota; kingdom Metazoa; phylum Chordata; class Amphibia; order Anura; family Ranidae; genus Rana; species Rana muscosa. The sequence goes on from CM055118.1 coordinate 881,189,951, forward strand.
CACTGTTCTGTTATATGTATGCACTAGGAGAGGCACATAGGGCGTATGGGGGACCGCGTGGATGCGGTAGGACGAGCAGTTTTGGGCGGCGGAGAGCGCTTCTACAGTTGCTCCAGTGGGCTCAAAAAGACATCAGCCTTTGGATGCAATTCATGTCTTCGACGTGGGCCTTGAATCAGTTTCTATAGGGGGGGGCAGGGGGGGGGCCTGCCTCTGAACTGCCGGCAGGAAAGAAGTGGGGGGTGTGCTGGCAATTTTAACAAGGGCTACTGTAAGTTTGGGGGTTTTTGCGGCTTTCAGCACGAGGGCTCCGGATGCGGAGGCAATCATCCCCCCTGTCCCGCTGCTTTTAAAAGTGAAACGTGCTGGGGAGTTTGCTAGCAAGAGGGACGAATCCGGTGAAGGGATGTAGCCTTTCCTAAATAGGTACCCGGATAGGGCAGCTGCTAGGATGTTTGGCCTTGGGGTCTTTCGGAGGGTTATAGGGTACTGCGTTCCTTGACTGAGGTACCGACGGAATTTGCGGTCTTCTCTACAGAATCCGGGGATGGTTTCGGACACATTTGAAAGGAAGTGGTGCTGGGGCGCAATGGGGGGGGGCCATTTACGGTTAAGCCATTGGGGGTTCAGTAGCTCACCGCTGGGGGGTGGTGCCTGAGAAGGAACCAAAGTTTTGACTTGCTCACCACCTCTCATATTCAAAAGGGGGGTCTGTTATTGATTTCATAGACCCCGAAGGTTGTACGGTGTCTTACACTTCTTTTGACGCTGCTGTCGGGTGGGTGAGGCACTATGGACAAGGGGCACTTGCTTTCAGGACACCTGGACAGCTTTCGGCTGTTGGTGTGCGGTTGGCAGGATGAGTTTTGGGGGATCAATGTCTGCCCATGGGTTGCTCCATTTTCTGCGCCATGTTTTAAGGTCCAGTTCAGTGGAATGGAATGGGTTGTTAGGGAGGTGTCTGGACTAGATTCCGTCATCCACTATTTTGATAATTTTCCGGGTATGGGGCCTCCTTCCTCTAATGTGTGTGCGATTCCTGTCCATGTTGCAGCGCATGGAGGGTAAGTTTGGGCGTCCGTTGGCAGCGGATAAAACTGAGGGCACGACTATGCAACTTAGTTTTCTAGGCATCGTTATTGACTCTGGAGACTCTGGAGACAGGGAGGGTCGGCTGCTGAGGGACAAGGTAGAGAGTCGCAGGCTTGGGATTAGGGGGAAGATGGGACAGAGCAGGGTCCAGCTCCGGATGTACACACTTGGTAGGTAAGTTTAATTCGCCTGTTTACAGTGGTCCTGGCTAGGGATGAGCTTCGTGTTCGAGTCGAACATACGTTCGACTCGAACATCGGCTGTTCGATAGTTCGATGAAGATCGAACGATTTGGGCCGTTCGCGACAAATTCGAGTGACGCGAACGGCCCACAATGCACTACGCCATCGCAGTGTCATCCAGGCGCTGTGATTGGCCAACCATGCACTGTGACCCCGCATGCTTGGCCAATCACAGCGCCGGCAGCGAGGAGAGCAATGATTGGCCACAGGCAGGATGCCTGTGGCCAATTATTGCTGATGGGGTTTAGTACACGCCCCACACTATAAAAGGCCGCCAGCGCGGCGGCCTTGTGTAGTGTGTTCCGGAGCAGGGAAAGAGAAGCATAGGCAGGGACAGTGTCATTTTTTTTCCTTTACTAATCCTGGATTCCTTGTGTTTAGGGACAAATAAGGATAGGTAGGGAGAGTGTCAGCGACAGTGTGCTATTCTGTGCTAATCCTTGTTTGTAGGGACAGAGAGGTACAGTGAGGGAAACTGACAGTGTGCTATTCTGTTCTAAAACTATTTTGCTGAACCATATTTTCAATCCTTGAGTTGAGGGACAGAGAGCTACAGTGAGGGAAACTGACAGTGTGCTATTCTGTTCTAAAACTATTTTGCTGAACCATATTTTCAATCCTTGAGTTGAGGGACAGAGAGCTACAGTGAGGGAAAGTGTCAGTGTGCTATTCTGTTCTAAAACTTTTTTGCTGAACCATATTTTCAATCCTTGTGTTTAGGGACAGAGAAGGATAGGCAGGGGACAGTGTCAGTGTCATTGTTGCTAAGCCTCCTGCACAATATACACCTGAAGGTAGCCCTTATTGCTGTTTTTCCCATCTCCCTGCAGGCCATCCATTAAAATGTCTGGAAGGCAACCAAGGAGAGGCAGACAGTCAGGAGGCAAAAAAAGAGGGCAAGCAGGCTCTGTGTCTGGGGGCAACAGTGCTGGTCGTGTACGCGGTGCATTGTCATCAGCACATGGCCATGGGACACGCTTGTCCTTGTTTTCGGCAGCTGGACATGTTGAGCCACATCATGCCGAAGACTTGGTAGAGTGGATGACCAAGCCCACCTCATCCTCCTCATCCCCTCTCACCCAGGCTCAGGGTAGTGGCAAAGCAGCTGCCAAAGCGTCCTCTTCTCTGGTATCATTATCTTCATTAGTCAATCCTTCCCTAGACCCACCATGCCCTCCTCCTGAGGAGTCCCCCGAACTGTTTGAGCACAGTGTTGGGTACATGCTCCAGGAGGATGCCCAGCGTTTGGAAGGATCTGATGATGATACCCAGCTAGAGGAAGGCAGCAGCGTGAGAGCAGAGAGAGGGGATGCTCAAGAAGGACACCAATCTGGCAGTCATGTTCCAGCAGCTGCAGCATACTGCCAGATTGGCTCCAGTGATGAGGAGGGAGGGGATGATGAGGTCACTGACTCCACATGGGTGCCTAATAGGAGAGAGGAGGAGGAGGAGGATGAGGAGGAGGCACATCTCCAACGAGGCAGGATGCCCTTGAGTGGCCAGCGTATGGGCAGCACACCGACGGAATCACACCGCAGAGCTCCGCCTGTGCAGGGCGCTGCCTCTGCCCGTCATTCAAAAAGTTCTTTGGTGTGGGCCTTTTTTGAGGCGAGTGCATCAGATCGCACAGCTGCTGTTTGCAACATATGTCTCAAGCGTATATCGCGTGGCCAAAACATCAGCCGCTTGGGCACCACATGCTTGATCAGACATATGTTGACCTGCCATGCAGCTCGTTGGCAAGCCTACCTTAAAGACCCACACCAAAGAACAAAGCTGACCTCTTCTTGCACCGCATCAGCTGGAATCTCCAACCCCACTATACCTTCACTCCTCTCTGAAACCTGCTCTGAGAGGAATGAAGGTGTAGAATTAGGTGTGTCACAGGCAAGTACTTGCGGGCACTCTGCTAGCAGTACACCAACGTCCGATTCTAGCAGGCAAATTTCCCTGCCCCAGCTGCTGGACCGTCGAAAGAAGTTCACTCCCAGCCATCCACATGCCCAGCGGTTGAATGCTAGCTTGGCTAAATTGCTAGCGCTTCAACTGCTGCCTTTTCAGTTGGTAGACTCGGCCCCCTTCTGTGAGTTTGTGCAATGTGCGGTTCCTCAGTGGCAGGTTCCCAAACGCCACTTTTTCACATGGAAGGCTATTCCGGCTCTCTACAGGCATGTGGAAGGCAATGTCTTGGCCTCGCTGGACAGGGCAGTCAGCGGTAAGGTGCATATTACCGCTGACTCATGGTCCAGCAGGCATGGACAGGGACGTTACCTTTCTTTCACGGCCCATTGGGTCACTCTTTTGGCAGCTGGGAAGGATGCAGGACAAGGTGCAGTAGTGTTGGAGGTTGTTCCACCCCCACGCCTCCAAAATGCTACTACTGGTTGTGACACACCTCTCTCCTCCACCCCCTCCTCTTCTTCTTCCTCCATGGCCTCTTCCTGTGGTTTGTCCTCGGAACCAGCGGTGCTCCGTAGGCGTTCAAGGGGCTACGCAAGTACGCAGGCAAAAAGATGCCATGCCGTGCTTGCGCTGGTGTGTTTGGGGGACAGGAGCCACACTGGGGCAGAGGTCCTGTCTGCTCTGCAGGGGCAGGCCGAGAGGTGGTTGACGCCACGCCAGCTTAAGCCAGGAATGGTGGTTTGCGACAATGGCACCAACCTCCTCTCCGCCCTCCGACAGGGACAACTGACCCATGTGCCCTGTATGGCTCACGTCCTTAACCTGGTGGTGCAGCGGTTCTTGGGCAGGTACCCGGGCTTACAGGATGTCCTGAGGCAGGCCAGGAAAGTCTGTGTGCATTTCCGCAGATCTTATAATGCCAGTGCTCGCCTGGCTGAGCTTCAAAAGAAGTTGAACCTGCCCAAGAACCGCCTTATATGTGACATGCCCACCAGGTGGAACTCAACGTTGGCCATGCTGCAGCGGCTGCACACGCAGCAGAGGGCCATCAATGAGTACCTGTGCGACTACGGCACCAGGACAGGGTCAGGGGAGCTCGGGTTTTTTTCACCACGCCAGTGGGGCATGATCAGGGATGCATGCACTGTCCTGGCACCATTTGAGGAGGCCACGAGGATGGTGAGCAGTGACAGTGCATGCATCAGTGACACTGTACCTCTTGTCCACCTGTTGGAGCACACGCTGCGTGGAATAATGGACAGGGCACTTGAGGCAGAACAGAGGCAGGAAGAGGAGGACTTCCTTGCCTCTCAAGGCCCCCTTTACCCAGACAGTGTTCCTTCTGTCCCACCCATCGCACAGGAAGAGGAGGAGGAGGAGGAGGATTGTGTCAGCATGGAGGTGGAGGCTGGCACTCAGCATCATCAGCAGCAGTCTTTTAGGGATGATTTACAGTCCCAAGAAACCAGTGGACTTGTACGTGGCTGGGAGGAGGTGGCTGCGGATCATGTCGTCCTTAGTGACCCAGAGGACTCCGGACTGAATGCCTCAGCTAACCTACGCTGCATGGCCTCCCTGATCCTGCAAAGTCTGCGGAAGGATCCTCGTATTCTTCGGATCAAGGAGAGGGACCATTACTGGCTGGCCACTCTCCTTGATCCACGGTACAAGGGTAAGGTTGCGGACCTTATCGTACCGTCGCAGAGGGAGCAGAGGATGAGACAACTCCGGGAGGCCTTGCAGAAAGGTCTGTGCAACGCGTTCCCAGAGACTGGGAGGTTACAAACTCCTGGTCCTGTACAACGAGTTGCTGAGGCTTCGGGCAGTCAAAGAAGGAGCGGTGGGGAAGGTGGCCGTCTGACCGATGCGTTCAGACAATTCTTTAGTCGCAGCCCCAAAGTATGATCGGTTCCAGCAACCATCGCCAGCGTCTGATATACATGGTGCAGGAATACCTAGGGGCAAGGTCAGACTTGGACACCTTCCCCACCGAAAATCCTCTGGCTTACTGGGTCTTGAGGATGGATCACTGGCCAGAGCTTGCACAGTATGCAATTGAGCTACTGGCCTGTCCTGCATCCAGCGTTCTTTCAGAACGCACATTCAGTGCTGCTGGAGGATTTGTCACGGATCACAGGGTGCGCCTGTCCACCGACTCGGTTGATCGACTGACTTTCATCAAGATGAACCAGTCTTGGATCACCACCAGCTACCACACACCAGATGCTGATATAACAGACTAATTGATTTTAAAATGTCACATCCCTTCAAGACTGATGCTGATGCTGAGTGCCTGTGCTGTTATGTTGTCTGGCTATCCTCCTCCTCCTCCTCAATGATACGATTAACGATGATAGCTTGGAAGATCATTTTGGTTTATGGGTGACGCCACCAGTGGCTAAGGCCCAATTTTTCAGCCCCTGTTTAACAGGGGCGTGTAATAAAAATTTTTGATGCAATACTTTGCAACAGGCCTCATTGCTGTGCTCCAAGTACAGTATCTGTGAGGGGTTGCAGTGTTGTGCCACCAGTGCCTAAGGCCCAATTTTTCAGCCCCTGTTCAACAGGGGCATGCAATTATAATTATTGATCTAATAATTCACAGCAGGGCCCATTGCTGCGCCCACCAAGAGTAACTGTCAGGCCTTACAGTGTTGTGGCACCAGCAACACCATCACCACCACCACCACCACCAAAGGCCCAGTTTTTCAGCCCCTGTTTAACAGGGGCATGCAATTATAATTATTGATCTAATAATTCACAGCAGGGACCATTGCTGCGCCCACCAAGAGTAACTGTCAGGCCTTACAGTGTTGTGGCACCAGCACCACCATCAAAGGCCCAATTTTTACTACCACTGATCAACAATTATATGTTATTACAATTCCTGATATTATACTTGACAGCAGGGCGTTCCAGCACCCACCAAGAATAACTGTGAGTGCTTTCAGTGTTGTGCCAACACCAACACCTAAGGGGCCAATTTCTGCAGAGTATATACGGAAGGTCCCTACTTTCAAACATCCAACTTACAAACTACTACTACTTGCAAACGGAAGAAGACAACAGGAAGTGAGAGGAAATCTACCCCTTGGAAGGAAAATTCTCTCCTGTAGGAATTAATATGGGAGAAAGGTGTCTCCTCTCTACTGATGCTTTATCACCAATCCTTGTTTCAATACAAACACCACATTTCAAAAACAGTTGTCATTGGGACGCAAAGTGAGGTGAAATGTTCTGAACAGGGGCACAGACAGCAAAAAAAATGTGACAGGGGTGATAACCGTTCCCTATGTTTTCCAAAAAGCTAAAAAAAAGGAATTTGGCATGGAGCTACACTTAAACAATGCAGCTGTTCAAAATTACAAACAGATTCTACATAAGAACAAACCTACAGTCCCTGTCTTGTATGCACCGCCTGTATACGGCTGTTCAGAGTATATAGGGGCTTTTTTATTTTGTGTGCGGGGTTCCCCTTAATATCCATACAAGACCCAAAGGGGCTGGTAATGGGCTGGGGTAGGGGGGGGGGGGGATTGATGGGGTAGCTATGCCATTTTTCCTAAAGATTTTCATCCATATTACCGGGACCAGACATTGCATTAAAGCCGCAAGCAGTTTTAAATGGCTTTTTTTCCTTTTAGAAATGTTATTTTGTGCAGGGACAGTTCTAAACACGGGAAACACGTGGCACTTCACAGGCATACTTTAGACACCCCCCAGGTACAATATTTAAAGGAATATTTGACTTTTTTTTTTTCACTTTATGCATCATTAAAATGACTGCTCCCGGAAAACGTCCGTTTTTAAAACTTCTTTTTGCATTGATACATGTCCCCTGGTGCAGAACCCGGGTTCCCAAACTCTGTTTCGGACAATAACATGGATAATAGTCGTTATAATTAGCACTTTAGAATCCGAACGTTCGCATCCATTGTATTTAATAGGGTTCTAATGTTCGCGCGAACTTTCGGTCCGTTCGCGGGTTCTGGTGCGAACCGAACCCGGGGGTGTTCGGCTCATCACTAATCACTAGTCCTGGCAATGGAGCTGTGGGGGGAGGCGTGTAAGAACTTGAAGATTAGGTGGAACTGTGACAACATGGGGGTGGGTTAAGTTATCAAACAGATTTCCGCATCGTCTCAGCCGGTGGTATGGTTGCTGCGCCATTTAGTTTGGCGTTGTTTACAGTTGAACAATTTTCTGTATGCTGTGCATCTCCCGCACAGTGACAACATGCTGGTTGATGCTCGGTTCAGGGGGACAAGTTTAGGGAGCTGGCTCCGTCGGCAGAGGAGGAAGGATCAGGAGGTAGGTGAGTGGGTCGACATGGGCAGCTCACTCTAAGGTGTGGAGGGAGCGGTTGGCTTTCATACGGCTGGCAGGAGCTGAGCTGGGTGGTCCTAGACAAGGTTGTTGATGGTATATTATGCGTTACAGGCACATGGAAGTAAGGGCGCCAGTGTCTGCCATGGGGTGGAAGCTGGCGGGTTTGGCCCCTTTTTTGTTCAAGATGCAGGGCCTGACGGATTTCACAAATGATTTTGGGTGAAACAAGCAATTAAAGGGTATTGCACGTGCCACCCACAAAAAGACATTGGGAGGCCGGTCTCTTTTTCAATTCTTTAAGCCATTTGTGTAAAATTGGGGTCAGTATGTTACGCGGGTTAGGAGGTAATTTGGTTTAGAGCTGCTTTTTACGTAGCATTTTTTGGAGCATTTCGGTGGGGGAGTTAGGCCCATCCAGACGGGTTGCAAGGGGGTTCCTGGCCCAGGATGTGTATGCTTCGGAAGACTGGGTGGTTACATTGGCACAGGTTTAAAAACGGATCAGAGGGGAAAGGGATGAATGTTCAGCTGTTTTCACTACCTGGTGGTGCGAGGATTTGCCCGGTGCGAGGAGTATGGGACTTTCTGGGAGTTTGTTCGGTTGGGGGTGGGCCATTCTTATTGCATGGGGATGGGTCATATTTGTTCAGGTTCTAGTTAGTGGTGGTTTTCGGGGAGTGCCTTCGAGCGGGGGGGGGGGGGGGTTAGACTGCATGCAATTTGCCTCAAACTCCTTTTGCATCGGGGCGCCCACAGAGGCTGCCAGGTGTGGGTTGGATGAGGTGGCAGTTGAGAGGTTTGAGCGGTGGTGGGAATCCAGGAGATTTCCCTTTTATGTGCGCCCACAACGGTTAACAGATCAAGTTTTTGTGGGGGGGGTACGTGTTGTAGGGGGGTGGCTCAACTTGTTAGTTTTACTGCTGTCATGTTATGTGTGTTGTGTTGGTGTTGGTGCTTCCCCTTGTTTGTTTGTTATGTCATTTCACATGGAGGTTACACACGCCTTGTCTGGATCTTGGGGCATTCTTATGGCTTTTGGGGGGCCAGGAGAGCATATGCTAGACCAGTGGCAGACAGCTGGGCTATCTCTCGGAGGGAGGTATGTACTCGGTGGCTGGAAATTCCAGGGATGGTGTGGAGCAGGGTAGTGCGAGGGTTATTAAGCTTGCATAAAAGTAAACAAGGTGGTGGGTAGATTTGTTTCACGTAATGGGGGTTTGGGTTTTCAGACATATGGAGTTGGAGTTTAATGTGGGATTGTACCTGGGGGTGATAGTGTTTACCTCTCGGCTGAGGGTTAGATCTATGGGCGCTGGGTCTCCCGGATGTGATTCAGCTGGCCCTGCGGGTCCCTGCGGGTGTGGAGGGCCCTTAAGGGTAAGGTGTTATCCTTGCGGGCTGTGGCGGTGTCTTTGGTCTTTGATGGTGGCAGAAAACAGATGTGATGGAAGTGGTGGGGGGCTTCATTATCGCTGTTTTCTAGCTGGTCTAAAACCACTTTTGACATAAAGGGACACTTTTTGGTTGCTATGAACAATCTCCAGTTTCCAGGCAGAAAGAAAAGTTTTTATAATATAAAAGTGCATGCAGGACACTGGACAGACCACTAGGGACAAAGGGGGTGTGTAATTATTTGATACAGTACTGTAATGTGTAAGATTACAGTATACTGTATGTGTAATGTGTTTTTCACTTTTTGAATTTGGCGCGGAACTCCGCCACCGTGCGCCGCAACGTCGCAGGGAATGGAGCTCGGCACTCGGCAGTGTGGATCGAGCGAGACACGGCTCACACACACTGCGGGAGGACATCGCAGGATCCAGGGATGAAGGTAAGTAACATCCCCTGGATACTGCAATGCGATCCCGAGTCTGGCTCGGGGTTACCGCTCTTAGCATAAAAAACTCAGTCGAGCCAGACTCGGGAATACCGCCAAGAGGGTTAAGAGTGGATTTAGTTTGTGAGCGTCCTGGGGTCATTTGTCGGGTATTTGATCCATAGATCCCATACTTTGTGGAATAACTTCAACTTGTTTAGCACTATTGCTGTTAAAGTGGATGTAAACCCGAATTTTTTTTTTTTTTTTTGCTGTTACAATGTAGTGTATAAGATTTCCTATCATATGTGCCCAGTCTTGCCACAAAGAGTTAATCCAGCTCTGAGCAATCCTTTTTTTTCTTTTTTCAGTGAGATAAATGGACAAACAGGAGAACTTTTGTCCGTTCCGCCCCCTTGCTGTGAATGACAGGTTATTTACATATCTCATGCACTAAGCCTAAGACAGGCATTATTTTTTAATTCCCACCCCCACTCCTTTTCTGAAGTCATGTGGTTACTTTTCTGGATTTTGACTGGATGTTAGTGATCATTGCAGAAGTTCAGTGTAAGGAATACACATGAGAAAATGCATGTTGACAAGGGAAGTGCAGAGGTGGGCGGGGAGTCTACTGACATCACGACTCCACCCACCGAGCTCCAGACAACAGATCCACCCACAGAATCTGCAGTTTTTCAGGTCTCATAACAGACAGAGGGGAGACATTTGACAGGTATGGATACATGCAGGAGGCATGTATATCCTTTATAGATCAGCATTATGGCAGTAGTTTAGAAAGGATGAGAGTGGGTTTACATCCACCTTAACCTTTCATTTAGCATAAGCCACGACATTTTACGTTTTAAGCTGATCAAATGGCAGTGCAGCGTATCTCCTGTTCCTGGCTGTTGTTATTTTAGCTGAAATAAATATAAAAGTGAGAAGCCGTCTTTGGAATCTGGAAGCTTCTGCTATCCTGCCACTGAGGAGTGCATGTTTTGCTGATTTCGTCAGGTTAATCTGGGTAAGGGTATATATAAAATTGTAAACCCTGATCCAAAATCTCCTGACCTTGGGGCAAGTCCACCATATGTGATAGGGGGATCCCACTTGGCCGCATCCTCTGAAACACCCAGAAGTAGCTCCGGGTACAAAGGTGGTCATTCTGGCCGGTACCATATACCACCTCAATAAGACCTTATAGTTAGCTTCTATAATAGAGGTATTGATGAGCGATCTAGAAGCAGTCTCTGATATCTCATGCCATTCCTCTAGATCAAGGGTTTCTTGTAAATCTTGTTCCCATTGGAGCATATAGTTCAGTTTAATCGAGACATACATCAAGATTGTATATATAGCAGAGATGTGACCCCTGAGTTTATCATATTGCATGCACAAATGTTCCATGGGAGTCTTTCTCACTAAATCTCCCTTACGAGCTACTGTTTGTACATAATGATATATTTGGGTATATCTGTAGAGTACATTCAGGTAGCATACCCTTATGGTCACAAAGATCAGCTATCCGTATTAAACCCTTATTGGTCCACCGTTCAAATGCGGGGGGGGGGGGGGTAAGGCCCGGGGTGAAGTCCTTATTTCTCAACAGAGGAGCTAATGGATTGTGGGATGACTTGAATTTCTGAGTCTGTGACAGTCTATCCCAAATTTCTAGCGAGAAGGAAAGAGTTGGGCATAGTATAGTCGGTCTCTCCTTCATTGAAAGCCACATAATATGAGAAACTGGTTCAGGGCGACAGGAATACGATTCCATAGTCATCCATATTGCTTTGGGTTTTGGGAGTGAAACCTAGTGATTTGGGCCAACTGGGCCGCATAAAAGTATTTCAATAGGTCTGACAAGCCAAGTCCCCCTTTGCGCTTTGGAGTGTACATTGTCCCTTTGTTCACCCTAGGCCTCTTGTCTCCCCAAATGAACTGGAGAATTTTATTTTGGAAAGCTTGGAGGTCTGTTGGGGTTAATGACACCGGTATAGTGCGAAATAAATATAGGACCTTCGGTAATATATTAATTTTTATCGAGTGTAGTCTGCCGAACCACGATGGGGGGTGAATCTGCCATCTGGCCAGGTCGCCAGTCAGCCGTTTAAACAGGGCAGGGTAGTTCTGTTTATACAGCCTTTGAATAGATGAGGTCAAACGTATCCCAAGGTATAGAAGAGCCTCCGACTCCAATGAAAATTGGTAGGACTGTTCTAGCGTCTTCTGGGTGGAGCCTAGCAAGGAGAGGTTCAATGCCCTAGACTTGCTGTGGTTGATGTATAAGCCTGAGATTTCCGAGAACGGTTGTAAAATTGCATATAAATTGGGGAGGGAAGTGATCGGTGAAGACAAAGCCAGTAGCAGGTCATCAGCGAAGAGAAGGCATTTATGCTCTCCGTCCCCACAGACTATACCTCTGATATCCGGGCAGGAGCGGATCCTTATAGCTAAGGGCTTCATTGCTAGAGCGAATAATAGCAGGAACAATGGGCATCCCTGCCTAGTTCCCCTCCCAATGGCAATGGGCTGGGAAGAGTAGCCCCTAAGCATTAAAGATGCTGTCGGGGTCTCATACAGCAGCCGAAGGAGGGCCAGAAATCGTTCTCCAAAGCCAAAGCGGCGTAACACGTCGAACAAATAGTCCCAGGATAGTGAGTCGAACGCCTTATGGATGTCCAACGAAAGCAGCATACCCTGTCTAGGCCCCTTTCCATCATAATCAGACTGGATTGCTGAGATTAGGTTTATGATCCTAGGGGTCTGATCTGACGGCTGGCGGTTGGGGACAAAGCCTGCCTGCTCTGGATGTATATAGTGTGGGAGGAAAGAGTTCAATCTAAATGCCAGGATTTTTAAATCTGTGTTGATCAAGGAGATCGGCTGATAATTGGCACAGTCTCCGTGATCCTTTCCCGGTTTTGCTATTACATGTAGATAGGCCACATTCTCATGATTGGGAATCTTATTTCCCCGTCTCAAGTCTTTAAAATAGGAACACAAATGGGGTGTGAGGATCTCTTGGTACTTCCTATGATAGTGACCAGAGAAGCCGTCCGGTCCTGGGGCTTTAGAAGAGTGGATAGTTTTTATGGTCATATTAATCTCTACGTCCGTAAAGTCTTTGTCCATCAGCTCCATATGGGCTTGAGTTAGTTTGGGTTTATTTTGTTTTTTAAATTACTGACTGAGAACATGCATGCAGATAAGGAGTTCTGACTTCACGTGCTGCATGTTTGTTCTGTCAGTGGCTTAGAAAGTACCAACGTAGTGACGTCCTTTATATTTCTCACAGTACAGCATCCCTTTAGGTGCACTGGCATTAGAACCATCCCATTTTACATAAAGCTTGCTAGTCTAAACTGTAGCAGATGCAACTGAGGTCTTCTACTTTTACCTCCACACTAACTGACTGTACAGAATCATTGTAGTAAATGGACTGTGTGGGATCATGGGAAAATCTATTTTTCTAGTATCAATTACTATTATTATTATTATTATTATTTTTATTATAATACAGGATTTATATAGTGCCAACACATAGGTGTGCGCAGCCTATTGCATTAGGGTGTGCACCCCAAAGTTGAAACACACATGCCTTTCTCTGCAGCCTCAGCTGCACAGGACAGTGAATGAATGGGAAGTGCTCTGTGCTGAGTGGCTTTCTGTTCATTCACAAACTGAAGCCTAGTAAACATAGTTTACTAGGCTTCAGTTATGAATGAACAGAATTAGTGTGTTTACTGTGTTAATTTAGAAAAGAAAGGTGCTGGTAGATTACATATTTACTAGCCCCTTTCCCCACTCTCCATCCTGAAACATCCCCTACAGGAGCTGAGGGGGAGAGGAGGGAAGCCAGCAGCACTGCAGGGGGGGGGGGGACAACACGTGCAATAGAGGAAATCGGCACTGCATGTAGTGATTGGGGTTGCCCAGGTACACCTGGCACACCCCCTGTGCACACCTATGCACCAACAGTTTTGCTTAGCACTTTACAATGTTAGGGCAAACAGTTACAATACAATTCAATATATGAGGAATCAGAGGGCCCTGTTCATTAGATCTTACAACCCATGCACTGATTGATAAGCAGCACCTGTACATGCTTGATTTATAATAATAGTATGGTCACTGAGACTGGGTTCACACTTGTACCACACGACAGTCATACAACTTTCATCCTACTTTGCTCTGCGACATCAGTCCTACATTGATCCTACATTGGTCCGACATCCATCTGACTTTCATGAACAGGATACTACTTTGATCCAACTTTGTGCTAGTCTGACTTTACTTTGACCAATCAAAACAATCCCAGTGTGACATAAATTCCTTTTACTGCTGCTGCAATCACCATGTCTGATGTCAAAAGTCGGATGGTTAGGACAAGGATCCTACTTTGATCCGACTTCAATGATATTCAATGGGCTGAAGTAGGATCAAAGTCGGACCAAAGTAGTACAGGGAGCATTTTCAAAGTCGGACCGACATGTGTCGGACCAGTTAGATGGCTCTCATAGGGAAACATTGATTTTCACACCTCATGCGACATGACATGAGCTCCCAATGTCGGAGCGTTTGTCGGACCAGTGTGAACCCAGCCTGATAGCCCATAATGAAGCTTCTAGCTAATATGCCGGGCCTAAAGCTGTTTGATGTTCCCAGATCGGTTTTGTTTTAAATTGTAGCCAGATAGAGTCTTTAAAAATAAGAACTTTTAGTTTTAGTTCCCATAATACTCTCAACCACAATAGAGATGTTTGCCAGAAGAGCTTGTGAACCGCCAATGTGTCAGAAGTATGATCTCTGCCAGCAGGGATGACTAATCATATGTACAGCTCATTATGCTCTCCCGCCTGGTAGAAAGATACATATTTATAAAAGAAAACTCTTTGTAACCAGCTTGCAACATTGTGGGGTTGATTTACTAAAGGCAAATACACTGTGCACTTTGCAAAGTGCAGTTGCACTCTGCAAGAGCAGTTGCAAACAAAAATTCAGTTTTTTTTTTTTTTTTTTCCTTCTTGCACGTAATTGGGTACTTTTTGCAAAGTGAAGCTTTACCTCATTTACTAAGATCTGAAACAACTGAACTTGCAAAGTGCACAGTTTATTTGCCTTTAGTAAATCAACCCATGTGTCTGTATTTTGATTCCTTCGTATTCCCAAAATCACCTGCGCAGGTGCGAGTATTTTTTCATCCGCAGAAATACAGTCTATGTTTAAATGGCATTTTTTTTAAAACCTTCTAATAATTACAGGGTTCCCAAACTCCCATGCTGCTGAGTGCATAAAAAGGATTTTGTAAGTCACAGAAGAATGTCCTCGCTGCACAGTGAGACTCTAATGCATGTGGCGTCTCCGCTCTGAAGGGACAGTGCCACAGACCAGAGATAAAATACCAACTTAGATCTCACCCTGTCACTCTGATAAGTGATAAACCTCCACTACACAACAGGATAGGGGGAGGGGAGAGGAAGACATGGATTTCCAAAGGCTACTTCACTCTAGCATGTTCACATATGGTGTATGCTGAATATAATCATACGTGTCATTTTAGATGTCACTTTTTGCATGAGATTTTTGGCCATAAGTGCTTTAGCAAGATTTGTATTGATGCCTATTGCCTAAATAAGACTTATTACAGGTACAACCTAAGTGGCAGCTGGTGGATAGGCCTAGCTTAAAGACTGAGGGCCCATACATGCCTACGCACTTCTCAAGCACAAAAATAGCAAAGCAAAATATAGGGCACTGTAAATGGCACTATTCTCATTACAGTACACATATAGCAGCTGTTTGCGTTAAAAGTCCAGTATTCTGCTGTTTCTTTGCATTACTCGTGCTAAGTTATATGGTGTGATGCTTGGCAAAACTGTAATACAACCAAGGAAAAGCATACCTTACCCCTCATTCTTTTTTTCAAATACCTCTTCCTAAGTCATCCTGCAATGTGATAGATCAAAGCCACAGTTTCCGCACAGTTTCTTGCCCTGGGGACCAGGCATTCCCCCTGCAAGTTCTTTTGCCTCTGGAGCCTATAATGGAGGAAGGGCCACAATATGCAGTAAAAACAGAAGAAGAAAGGAGGATTTAACATGACTGTGGCTTTGGGAAGGTAAGATGGTTATTTGGATCGTTTTTTTTTTTCATACCAACAGTTAGAGCAGCCTTTCTCAACCTTTTCAACACAGAGGAACCCTTGACATAGTTCTCCGGTCTCGGGGAACCCCTGCTAAAATTGAGAAATCTACAACTCATGATACATTAGTGTGACGGTCAGTTGGAAGGATGGTCCTTACACTTGTGGCAATTGGGAAGAATTACCTCCTTACAGATAGCTAAAAAGATCAATGGTGTCAGAGGGAACTTTTCTGAGAGGCAGAAATTGCCCAATGCTGAAAGAACCCCTAGCAACCTCTGGAGGAACCCTAGGATTCCACGGAACCCTGGTTGAGAATCACTGAGTTAGAGGAAGGTGGAAAGGCGAGCTGCTAATATCCTGGAGTTGGGCTTTAAGGTAGAATGGGGCTCTAGGCAAGGAAGCAGCATTGATTGGCAAGGATATTAATATAAGTAGTCAACCCACATCCATTTGTATTGTTTAAGCTGGCATTTCTCAACCCAACAAACACAAGTACATCCTCCCTTGCACAGTAATAAGCAAGTGCACAGCTTTGGTAAATTCTGCCATCCCATTGATTTACTGAAGGAGTGTGAATGTTGTATCTGGGCTCTTGGGCATCTACCAGGCCCTAAGCTCCTGTAGGTTGCCTTGTGGATGCGTTGGCTTTAATCTACACTTGACAACAAACTGTGCTGGTAGCAGTTTTTCTTCAACCTGCTAGAACTAAAAGGGTAATTTGAATATTGCCTTTTCTGTCTTTCTTACTGACCTGTTCCACATCTGTGTTGCAGTTTGATTCAGTAACAGGCTTACAGTAGAGACAGGTCCTCCGTGAGATAGACCATCGATGTCGTTTTTTCAGATTGCGTTATTATAGTATAAAAACATTATACTTCTTTTTGACTTCTTTTTGATAAGGAGAGAGGGGTGTGACACAAACAGTAGTAAGCAACTCCTTAAAGTTAAAGAATATCTAAACCCAAGAATAGAAATGTAATAAATTGCAGCTTTCCAGTCCTTAGATTTTGTGGCCACATTGGTTTTCTTTTTTTTGTTTGTTTGTTTTTTTACAGAATAAGTGCATTTTTTTGCATGTACATAAAAATACATGGGGACCTTGCCAGAATTTCAGTGTCCTTGTAATTTCCTATGCAGTGAACTGATATTTCAAACAATATTAGAAGCTTTCCCAGCTATTATCTGTGAACTTCAAAACACCTCCTCCTTATGTAATGGACATAAAAGGAGAAGGAGAAGATCCGCCTAGGGTGGTATAACTGCTCCTTCATAGATACAGTGCAGTAAGTGAGAGTTGTTACACTATGGCTTTGGCAGGATCATCAAAAAGTTTGAAAAGGGATACCAATGCAGCCACCATATTCTAAGGATAACAATTTTGTTTTTGGGTTTATATAGGAATGATTGCTATGGGAATATTCTGTAGGTGAAGGAAAAAGTTGTATATGAGCAGAGAAAAGGTTTTATTTTTTATTTTTATTTTGTTAATTAAAAACCTGTTGCATTGGGAAAAAAAAAACACAAATAATACCTGATTGCCTTTGTGTTGCTGCAACCATTGAAATAACAAAGTGGTGATGGAGGGGCCCTTATCAAATTCTACTTTAATACCGAAAAATGACTGGTGTGGGGTAAGACACCACTCAAAACCATCCCAATGCTTTAGATGTGGATATGGCTGTGCATGCATCAGCCAGCACTGCTCCTGCCATGCCTCCTGGCCGGAGCATCACTGTCTGAGGCCATACACAGCCATATCCACATCTGAAGCGCTGGGTCGGTTTTGAGTTGTGTCTTACCCCTTATATGTCTATGCATCTGAATTAGTGCCTGACTCCTGCTCCCACCTTCTGAATACCGGTAGGCGCACCCAGGGCCGCTGATAAGGGGGATCACCAGTCCTCCTATAGGGGGCCCGGGCACACAGGGGGGGCCCAAACAGCAGGGGGACTTAGTGTGGTTTGGCGGAGGGGCAGTTACAGAAGGATGCCCTGCACAGCTCTCTGCAGCAGCTGAAAGCCAGTTTCTCCCCCTCCTGCCGGGTTTCAGCTGCTGCAGGGAGAGACACAGAAACAGGGCATCATTCCTGTAATTTCTTCCCCGACACTGATTTCCCTCCCTGTTCTGCCTGCTTCTGATCCCCCCCCCCCCCCGTGTGCCCCTTTGTCACTGTGAATATAACTTTTTTTTAATGTAAAAAACAAATAAAAAAAGGCTAATTCACACAGGTTTTCCGTTATGTTTGTGTCCACTAATAATGATTTTAGTGTATTTTTTGTGAAAATATGGTCATGATATATTGGGGGGGCTCTGCCAGGTAGGCTGTACGGGGCCCCGTGATTTCTAACAGCAGCCCTGGGCGCACCTGTTATCCTCCAGCTTTGAGCGGCGCTCCAAGTCCACACGTGATCTCAAAAATGACTGGATTGCATTTGCATGGAATATTTATTGCCCAGCTTGTTCCCATTCCTTTTTACATTTTAAGTTTCCCTTGTGTTCAGTGAAAAATGCAAATATAGATAAAATAATAATACATACTGTATGTATAATATAATAAAAAATATTATAAAAACACTGCTGACATAGGTATAAATCTTTTTTTTTTTTTTTAAATAAAGCAACATATTTGCATTTAGGTAGATGAATAGTAGACCTAAATAACTAAATAGGAGGCATAGCCATCATATGTAATGAGCAACCATGGCTGTATACACTTTGGGGTCTATTTATAAATGTATATTCATGCAAGATTCAAACAACTTTCACCCAGGAGTAGCATAATTTCCCAATTGCATTCAACTAAAAAATGTGTGGATCTGGTGTGAAAATTTTGTGCGAAAACATTCATAAATAGTCCCTTTTTTTTGTACAATTATATTTAAAATCGATAAGCATAAAGGGTGCTTGCATACATCAAAACACGCTAAGAACATTTATACATTAGACTGGTCACATAGGTATCTAAAAAAAAAAATTATAACAATATTGTTAAAAGCCAATTCCCATTAACCAGAAGTACAACATTCAAAACCGGAGACAATCTCTGTGACTCCATAAATAAACTAGAGGCAGCAATCTCACATAAGGTGCATGGTCTTCATCACTGAACCTATCAGCACTTCTAGAGGACCTTAATACTTGTTCTGCAGAAGAAGCACAGAAGGTTCATGCTAGAAAGCCTGAAGTATAATAAGGGATTTAACAAAGTAGAATTTACACAATTAAGTGTCATAACAAGAGGTCACCCTTTGAAAGTGAAGGACGGACTGAAGTTAGTGTTCCCTATGAGAAGGGAATAAGTGCCTCTATAGCAGTTTCTTGTTGAAGCAGATAGGGTAGCCTTTTCAGATTGTATTCTTATAACAGTTTTTCACAGTGTAGCTTATTTACTGATTTAGCAATGAGGTACACAGAAGCTACTATTAAATCCATGGCCCAGTTCCAACCCTAATCCAAGAACACTTGCTGTTCCCTTTTATTTGAAGCCATGGATTCATCATCATTGCATGATCTTCACTTAGAAATGGCACCTGTACTTACAATGTTATTAATTGACATAAAGCCAGGCTTTACAGTGACAATCGTGGTACGGTGTCTATGTCAACAAGGTTAAAGAGGGCAGCACCAAGGCTAAAGCCTCATACACACGGCCGATTTTCTCGGCAAGAAAACTGCTGGTGTGTATGGTTTCTTGTTGGGAAAACTGCCGGGAATCTCAACGAGAAAAATAGAGAACCTGCGCTCTATTTTCTCGTCGGCCTGTTTCCCAATGAGAAAACCGTGCATGTGTATGCTTACCTGTCTCCAGGTAAACCTGCGCATGCTCGATGAGACTTCGACGCATGCGCGGTAGCTTACAAGGGTAATGTAGGGTGAAGCAAGATGGCGGCGACGGCATCGAATGTGACTAGCACATGCTCATCGTAGTCGATGATGTCACAGCATTCTTGCCATTCAAAAGAACGGCGGTTCTTTTGAATGTGCCGTGTGTACACTCGGCGAGCAAGAAAAGCTTGCCAGGAATCCCGTAAGGAAAACCAACGTTTTTTTCCTGACGGGATTCCCGGTCGTGTGTACAGGGCTTCAGAATTTAAAATTGTCAGCACTATTAAAATACTTATAATAAATAAATATATATTTTACCTGTATGAAAACTAGAGGGAATAACCTGGGGGGGGGGGGCAGGGGTCTTTTGCCTCCTGGAACGGTACAGATAACATATGTTGGGTTTAGATACTCCTTTAATCACACCCCTATGAGAACCAGACCTGCAGTCAGTGACAACTGTTGAGCATTTTTAATCTATCTGTTCACTGTTCATACCTGCAATCCCAGCACCTGGAAGTGGGAAATCTTCCATTATTGACTTTCTTAGCAGCTCTGAGATGTTATGCAACTGGATGCAATAAGCTACAAAGGAAGCCATTGCCTGGAAAAATGCAAAACTGTGAAACCATGTTCATTTGCAAATTCAGTAATATGATTTTATATATATATATATATATATATATATATATATATATATATATATATATACAGCATTTAGTATTTATTTGGGTGAGAACTTGTAATTCTCACAAAGCAGCATTTATCTTGTTCAGCTGATAATATACTTATGAATTTAAGATTCATCCTTTAAAGTGCCATTTATACAGTAGGTGTGTTACAATATACCATATGGTTTAGGACAACAGTCCCCCACCATGCATCATGGTCACACAAATTGTCCCTGTATCGAAATGGGTAAACTGCCTAATGATCGGACAGAGATGGCAATAAAACATGCATACACTGTAGAATAGAATAATGGAAGCAGATCAAACATGGTCTCTTCACCGTGATGCTTTATTTAATCAAGATAACATGTGGTTGCATTGTATAGTCTCTATAAGACTCTATTACAACAGAGAGTCAAACTGGGAATCACTACTTCAGTATACCAGTACAGAACGCAAACAGATACTTGTGATTAACCTCATAGACATCATCCCTCTCTATGAAGCTAGGGGTATCTCTGCTAGCACAAGTGATCCTGGACGAATCCAAGACTCAAGAATGAAGCACCATCCCAATGGAACTCATATACTGGGGAGGGGTTCCCCACAGTGGCTGGGTCTTCTGGAAAAGCTGTGTGCTATTACAAAGAAGGACACCTTGTAGCACACAATGGGGTTGATTTACTAAAGGCAAATAGACTGTTCACCTTACAAAGTGAGGTTGCAAGCTGCAAGAGTAGTTGCTCCAGAGCTTAGTAAATGAGCAGAAACTCTGCTGACTTCCACCATCCAATCATGTGCAAGAAAAAATGCTTTTTTTTTTTCTTGCATATACTTTGCAAAGTGAATATTTACCTCATTTACTAAGCTCTGGAGAAATTGCACTTGCAAGAGGTTTGATAGAAACTTGCAGCATCCACTTTTGGTAGTAAAATAGTAAATTTTTTATACAGATGTACACATTAGACTAAAAAGAGGGACAGCTGAGACTGCACAAGGGACAGAGGGATTTGGTTTTAAAAGCGGGACAGCCCCTCCAAAAGAGGGACAGTTGGGAGCTATGTATTATGCTTACCAGTTCTAACAGTGAAGTGTCTGGCTCACCTGGCTGCAGAATACAGTACTTGCCCAGCTACTCTGCCTCATTAGGTGTGGCCTCTCTGAGCTGCTGAGGAAGGGAAACAAAGAAATGTAGCTTCCCTGAGCATGTCCAGGAACCCAGGTAGTGGGAAAAAGAGTTAAAGGGGCCGGGGCCTGCGCCTGCGTACAAGTCTGGTGAGTAAATGGGGCACTCCACTACATCCCTATTATAAAAAGACCAGTTGGTTATGTTTGGTTCCCAAAATGAAAGTTTACTGTCCTCCCTTGATAACATTATAAGAAAAATAGGTATTTTACTCTTTACATATGTTTTTAAATAGTTGCTTCCTATTATTCCAAACATTAAAATATTACTAAACTATATCTGGTCTCCCACAGTACACATAACATGAAAATGTAATTATTTTAGTAAATATAAACTACTAAATACGTTTTTTCATCAGCAGTATATAGCAGTCTTGTGACTTCTATCAGTGTCCTGCCGAGCACTAGTCAAGAGGAGTTTTCATTCTCCTCTGACTGACCTATGAGGCTGTAGGACCCTTGACCCTCTGTCTGGACCGTGCTGATTGGCCCTGTGCTGATCACATGCACCCTCTCAAGAAAATAAAAAAACACACCAACCTGAGCACGTGCAGAGTGCCTCCAAGGCTCTGTACTATCAGCAGATGGATTGGGGTCTGTGGAAGAGGGTCAGAGAAGAAGTATAACAAGCATGCTTTACTGCATACAGTAAACATACTAATTTTACTGCTGTGGGTTTAGCAACACTTTAACTACCGTATATACTCGAGTATAAGCCGAGATTTTCAGCCCTTTTTTTTGGGCTGAAAGTCCCCCCCTCGGCTTATACTCGAGTCAGCAAAAAAAAATTACATTGAAAATCGTACCTGTAAAGACGTTGCGGCTGCGGCGTCCATCGTTCGAATTCCGCGGTCTCTTCCTGTTCCTTCAGTGATAGGCGATTCTCATCAGACACTCTCCGCCTATCACGATCATTCTCTCATCCTCAGTTTCCCAGCAGACGTCTGTGATTGGCGGAACACCCAACACAATGTCTGCTGGGAAACTGAGGATGAGAGAATGATCGTGATAGGCGATTCTCATCAGACACTCTCCGCCTATCACGGAAGGAACAGGAAGAGACCGCGGAATTCGAACGATGGACGCCGCAGCCGCAACTTCTTTACAGGTACGATTTACAATGTAAAATAGCAAGCTAGGGAACAGTGAGGATGGGAGAACAGTGAGGATGGGAGAACAGTGAGGATGGGAGAACAGTGAGGATAGGAACAGTAAGGATGACTCTCGGCTTATACTCGAGTCAGTAAGTTTTCCCAGTTTTTTGAGGCAACATTAGGTACCTTGGCTTATACTCGAGTCGGCTTATACTCGAGTATATACGGTACTTGCCGACCAGTAGTTAAATTTGTTACTCTGCGGCAGGTTGGCTACCCTGCACGAATCGCTGTAGCTGTTAGACTTGTGCACGACGGAAAAATTTGTTTAGTTTTGGTTCGTTTCTTGTGCACAACGGAAAAATTTGTTTAGTTTTGGTTAGTTTCTTTTCGGTCCTGTTGATTCGTAATCGTTCGTAATTTTGCTAGACGGGATTTTTTGTGTTTGGACTAATTCGTATTTTCGCAAGCGACATTTTTCGTTGAATCGGAATGATTCGTATTAATGTAATCCTTATTTTTAGTTGATTTATAATTCGTACTTTCGGTAGAGTACATTGTTTTTCGTTGATTCTGGACACATATATAGTGCCGTCGTACGTGTTGTACGTCACCGCGCTTTGCTCAAGCATTTTTTTTCACGATAGTGTGTAGGCAAGGCAGGCTTGAGAAGAATCACGTCGAGAAAAACGCTGTTTTTTTCAACGACATTAAAAGCAGTCGTGTGTACACCGCATTATTGTGCTTCAAATGGATTCGTACATTCGTAACTTTTTTCATAACGAATTATGCCGAAGACATTCGGGCATTCGCTATTTGCGATATAATTTATTTCGGATTCGGTTTTATTCGTAATTGCTTTGTTCGGAAATTCGAGTGCTTGCGAACGTCTGAAAGTTGCTAAATTCGGACGAATTTAGATTCGTTACGAAACAAATTGCACAAGCCTAGTAGCTGTACGCTGGCCACTTTAAGGGTTATAGGGGGCGTGCCGCCACCCGCGATCGCTCCTTAAGCCCCGTACACACGGTCAGACTTTTGCCCAACAAACTTCATTTTGAGCAAGTTGGACCAACAATCCGACCGTGTGTACGCTCCATCAGACAAACTTTTTTGAGTTTGGTTTTGTTTTCATCGGACAAAAGTTGGGTCTGCAAACGAACAAACTTTTGCCCAACAAAAGTCCGATGGAGCAAAGTCCTACCGTGTGTACAGAAAACCATAGGACTTTTGTCCGATGGACCAAACAACTAATGTTAAAATCAACCAACAATAGCAGAAGTTGACCAAAGGGTGGCGGTAAAGAGCAGAAAAGAGCAGAAAAACCATGTGATGTTGCAAAAAGTTTTGGGAAAGTTTGCAGAAAAGTCCTGTGGTGTGTATGCTATGGGTGTGCCCGGCCAACTCCGTTCGGACAAAAATCCAAGGAAAAGTCTGATGGAAGTCTGACCGTGTGTATGGGGCTTTAGAGAGCCGGAACAGGGATCTTTCAATGTAAACAGACAGATCCCCTTTCTGACAGGGGAGTAGAGAGAGATCTGCTGTTCCTAGTGATCAGGAACAGCAATCTCTCTCCTCCTTTAGTCAGTACACTGCCCCTACAGTTAGAAATACCTCCCTAAGGAACACTTAACCCCTTGATTGCCCCCTAGTGTAAACCCTTCCCTGCCAGTGACATTTATACAGTGATCAGTGGCTATTTTTAGCTCTGATTGCTGTATAAATGTCAATGGTCCCAAAAAAGTGTCAAAAGTGGTTGCCATTACTAGTAAAAAAAAGAATAATAATAAAAATGCCATAAATATATCCCCTAAAACTTTTGTGCAAACCAATCAATATGCACTTATTGTGATTTTTTTACCAAAAATATGTAGAATAATACATATTGGCATAAACTGATGAAGACATTTTTTATTTATTTGAATTTTTTAGATATTTATTATAACAAAAAGTAAAAAAAAAAATTTTTCTTTTTCAAAATTATTGCACTTTTTTGTTTATAGCACAAAAAATATAAACCACAGAGGTGATCAAATGCCACCAAAAGAAAGCTCTATTTGTGGGGGGAAAAAAACCCATAAATTTAGTTTGGATACAATGTCGCAGGACTGCTCAATTGTCAGTTAAATGGGCAGAGTGCCGTATCGCAAAAAATGGCCTGGTGATTAACGGGGATAATCTTCTGGTCCTTAAGTGGTTAAACCTCAAGTCTAATCTACATCTTTTTTTTCTTTCCCTGGTTCCTCTTTTCCTCCCTCATCAACATCTAATGAAATTGTTTGTTAACAAATTGCCATTCTGATTATATACCTTATTTTATATCCAGTGACATCACCAATGGGTGTCTGCGCTTCTCTTTGCAATGCAGGCAGATCATTGCTGGTGGGAGGAGCTGGCAAGGTCCTGAAAACAGGAAGCTGTTGTAATGCCCACATGTGATGCTCAGCCTCCATGACTGAAACAATAGAACTTGAACAAATAAAAGGAGTGGGCCAGGGAAAGCAAATCTGGGGAACAAAGGGCTAAATGACACTGGAGATCGTCAAATTAGGAAATGAAGCAGTCTCTATTTAACTCGCTGCCGATTAACTTTAATGACTTTAATGTGATTTTCTTTTGTGTTTTATATTAGATATCCCATACATATCTAATATAAGAGATATTATATTATATATGCTTATATGATTTAAATGAGCGTATTCGTTCTAGCTTAGTAAGAGAAGGAGATATTTTAAAATACCAGAAGCTAGGTTTTTCACATGCCCCAAACACTTGACTGTCTTTAATGGATTGATTGATTGATATAACTTTCAGTAACCTTCCTTTATTTCAGGGAATATGTGCTTGCACCAAAGGCCATATTTGGTTAGGAGATTGGTTGATGATGATCTATTTTATTTTAAAGGGAATTTTCAAGAGACAGGAAATCCCATTTACTCTGGTCCTCAGGGAATGTTTAATAATGATTTTTAGATATACTGTACATACAAAAGAGATCAGCTTGATGCAAATCACGTTATCAGTATATGTAAAGATTAATTCTAGGCATGGTATATTTTTACATACTGTAGTTACATTCAGTGCTGGCACAAGGCCATTTGGTGCCCAGGGCGAAGATGGCAAACAGCGTCCACCCCCCCCCCTCCGTTTTTAAGAAAGAATCAATGTCGTTTCAAAACAAGAATATACTTAAAGTTGAGTTCCACCCTGAAATATTTTTTTTCACCAAAAATCCCCTTAAAAAATAGAAAAAAAAAATTTTTAGTTACCAAAAATATCGGTTGCTATGCGGAAGTCCATAATCTGCCTCTTCATCGTCCACGGCTTGTCTTCTTCCTCTGTCCTACTCGCGGTGTCTTCTGGTGAATGGGGCGCGCTGCCTTCTGTGAACTGTGTGTATCCCAGAGAGCAGCCGGCCCATTCACAAAGTGCAGCGCGGCTCACGCATGCGCAGTAGGAAATGGGCCTGTTTCCCTTACTGAGGATGGCGGGATCGGCCTCGGGGGGGCTGACATCACGGGCGAGTAGGACAGATAAGTGTCCTTATTAAAAGTCAGCAGCTACAGTGTTTGTAGCTGCTGACTTTAAAAAAAAATAATCGCGGGTGGAATCCCTCTTTAAAACAATACAAATTCAATTAGGCTTAATGTGATAGAAACAGAGTTCACTCACACATTTTAATTATATGTATTTTTATTGGAGACACTTTGAAATAATAATGCAAAAATTGGCACTCTTTTTTTGTTTTTAGTGTAAAAAATAAAAACCGCAGAGGTGATCAAATACCACCAAAAGAAAGCTCTATTTGTGGGAAAAAAGGACATAAATTGCATTTGGGTACAGCGTGTCGCACGACCGTGCAATTGTCAGTTAAAACAGCGCGGCGCGGTATCGCAAAAAATGGCCTGATCATTATAGGGGTAAAACCTTCTGGAGCTTAAGTGGTTAACACATACAAAACCCTCTCTTACCATTCTGGGGTGGGTGACCGTGAGTTAGCCAAAAAGTTATTTTGAAAGACTGACTGGAGATCAGCTTGAAAACTTATGGCTGGGAAGTTGTCCACTATTTTAATAATTTATTTGGCTAGTTAGACATAATAGCAGGATTACAACAAAGTATTACGTAAATACAGCAATGTATTCTGAATGTGAGCGAAGACTGTAGCTGAAATACTTTCAGAGGTAATATTATCCATTAGATAGAGAGTCAGAAAACTAAATGTTCTATGTTATAATTAGAATCCTCCTCTCAGCCAGCCAGACACCCCGCCAGCACCACCACAACCCCCCCTGACCCCCACCAAACCCCCCCCGCCCCCCTTCAAAACCGAAACTAAGTCGTTGATTTACTAATATGTATTAATACAAGTATGGGCTTACTTGCACGTTGCAGAGCTTAGTCCCTCCTCCTCGGCTCCTCTAGGTTGCGGCTCAGGCTGCGCTCTCTATTCCTCCCATCACGCTACGCTCTCTGCTCCTTCCATCATGCTGCACTCTCTGCTCCTCCCATCCCGGTGGGAGGTCTGATCTCCTGCTCCTCTGCACCTCCTCCCATCACGCTGCGCTCTCTGCTCCTCCCATCATGGTGGGAGGTCTGATCTCCTCCCTCCCATCACGGTCGGAGGAGATCTGCTTCTCCCAGCTGGTGAAGTCACACCGAGCCGGGACTACAGTACAGAGCGCCTGTCATGGGGAGAATCTCCGCTGACAGGGTGCAAGGCAAATAGAAAGCTTGTCTGTGTAGGCTTGTGTCGGGTGTGCAGGACTCAGCACACTCGGTACATTGTTACAAGTGCAGGCTATAGCGGCTGGAGCCTCCGAGCAATCACTCCAGTCCAGCCACCTTTTAGAAGGACACTTCACTGCGCCCCCCCACCCCCAATAAATTGTACCGCCCAGGGCATCCGCCCCTTCCGCCCTCCCCCCCCTGTCTTGGCTCTGGTTACATTGCTTGAACTCAATGTTTTGCAGCGTTTTTGTGCAGGCATTTTGAGTTGACAAGTGACCAATGAAAAGCAGTAACACACCTTTAGGCTAGGTTCACACTGCTGCGAATTCAAAATCGCATGATTTTACCGCGATTTTGCGGCCGCAATTTCAGGGAATGCCAGTCTATAGAGCTAAATTTGCATTGCACACAGATCAAACTCGCACAGGACCCTTTTTTCCCGCAGCTTAGATTTGCAACGCATTGATGTGAACGGCACTAATGTAAAACAATGTTATTTAAATGACTTGCGAATTTGAGCAATCGCAAAAAAAATTGCAATAGAATTCGCAGCAGTGTGAACCTAGGCTAAATCTGCTAAAAAAAAGCTTGTGTACTTTTTTGAGCGACGGGCGTTTTGCTTAAGGCTATGTGTGAAATATGTGAGTGCTAAATACGATCCTAATTCCTAGGAAAAGTGCCTATATAGACATATAACAACAAATTATCCACAGTGTTGTTATGTCTGTGAAAATCACAAAAAATCACAAAAGATTTATTTTATGTATCAATGATGCATGATCAATGATAACAACTAATAAATATGTGTGCACAAATTCTTTACAAATAATGCAATCTTATACTTAATCCGTGTCAAAGTGACCAAAAACAGAAAACAAAATTTAGATCGCACTCTCAAAAATACAGGGTATGTGAACCTCTATATGAGTGAGAAAAAAAGCTGTGAGCAATATAGCTTATCATGAGATATAAATAGAGGGACAGTCTATAAAGTGCATATCTGACATGAAAACAACAAAAAATAAAGTCTATAACTTGTATCCACACCGTCAGGTATATATCCAGTGTTCCCCAAATAAATGTCAATCACATGGGGGTACTGGGAAACCCTAGATGTGGGTATAATGTCCACTTGGAACTTCCTGGGATGTATTGTGGATAAATCCTATTCCTGCAGGTGTAGAAACACCAGTAGTGGGAAGGAAGAAAGTACTTCAAAGTTTTCAGCTGATACACGGTGATAACATCATCATTATAAGCATTGAAGAGAATAAAATACTCTTACCGCAAGACTCGGACCCAAGCCACCATACGATGCTGGGTCATGCAGGCTTATGTCCTCACAGGGACTCAGGTTGTGGTGATGTGATGTCGTGTTGTCCTTATTTGATCCACGAATGGAAGTCTACACCGGATCAGATCCTTCAGCTCAAACCACGATCAGATGTCCAGGAAAGGAATCAATTCCAAGAAAAGAAAGGAAAATCCTCCGCATGGTGTAAAACCAAATAACTGGGTTTTTATTAAAACTAAAAAGGTACAAAAGGCAAAAAACCACTGCACAAAAAAATATTTTTTAAAATGAATAAAATAATATCCAAAAATCCAAAATACTGGAAAAGCAAACCAGCGAATATAACAAACAAGCGTGGGCTAGGTGAAGGATCTGATCCGGTGTAGACTTCCATTCGTGGATCAAATAAGGACAACACAACATCACATCACCACAATCTGAGTCCCTGTGAGGACATAAGCCTGCATGACCCAGCATCGTATGGTGGCTTGGGTCCGAGTCTTGCGGTAAGAGTATTTTATTCTCTTCAATGCTTATGATGATGATGTTATCACCGTGTATCAGCTGAAAACTTTGAAGTACTTTCTTCCTTCCCACTACTGGTGTTTCTACACCTGCAGGAATAGGATTTATCCACAATACATCCCAGGAAGTTCCAAGTGGACATTATACCCACATCTAGGGTTTCCCAGTACCCCCATGTGATTGACATTTATTTGGGGAACACTGGATATATACCTGACGGTGTGGATACAAGTTATAGACTTTATTTTTTGTTGTTTTCATGTCAGATATGCACTTTATAGACTGTCCCTCTATTTATATCTCATGATAAGCTATATTGCTCACAGCTTTTTTTCTCACTCATATAGAGGTTCACATACCCTGTATTTTTGAGAGTGCGATCTAAATTTTGTTTTCTGTTTTTGGTCACTTTGACACGGATTAAGTATAAGATTGCATTATTTGTAAAGAATTTGTGCACACGTATTTATTAGTTGTTATCATTGATCATGCATCATTGATACATAAAATAAATCTTTTGTGATTTTCACAGACATAACAACACTGTGGATACATTTGTTGTTATATGTCTATATAGGCACTTTTCCTAGGAATTAGGATCGTATTTAGCGCTCACATATTTCACACATATCCTTTTTACAATTAGTCAATTGTTATGTCAGCAGCTTATTAGAATATTCACTTTATTAGCAATTTTGATATCTATATTATTTTTGCACTTGTTGACAGGCGCAGTATTACTTATTTATTTATCGGTTTTGCTTAAGGCGTCAGAACGCTTAAATATGAACAGGGGCCATTGAAATGAATGCAATTTGTCTTGTTGGGTGTTTTTACAACGGAGGCTTAGAGCAGAAAATCGCCCAAAAATGTCTAGATGTGAACGGAGCCTCACTGTCTGTGCTCATACTAAAAATCTACGGGGTTGTTTTTCTAAAGAAGTGTAAATGTTTTTTTTTTTGCAAAGTAAAAAGTTGTTAGTTTAGTAAATAAGGTGAAGCTGTGTTCAGTTCAACCATTCAATCATGTCCCCATTGGGGAGATTCTCTTTGCTTCTACTCCTTTACCCAGGTTCACACTGGGCTGCGGGAGTGAAGCCGTGCGAGTTCAGCTGAACTCGCACGATTTCACTCTTGCTGGAAGTCCCGATTTCAGCCGCGATTACGAAGACATCTGTGCAGGTTTCTGCACAGATGTCAATGTAAATCGCGGCCGAAATCACAAAAAGTAGTACAGAAACTACTTTTTGAAATCGGTGCAACGCCGCAGATGTGGCGTTGCACCGATTAGGACGGTGTAATTGCCGGCAATTTGCGGCAAATATCGCCGTTTTGACATGCGATTTGACATGACAAATCGCATGTCAAAACGCACCAGTGTGAACCAGGACTAAGACAAATCACTAGTGATAGGAAACCTCTCCTGAGTGTGTGGAGATATCCCTTCTTAGACAGTTGTCAGCAGAACAGGTGTCCTCATTGGAATAGTTTCCCTCAAATCCTGTTAAAGGAAAATGTTAAATTTTCCGTTACTAACTATCTCAGCGGCAGTAAATACCTTGGGTAAATCTTACCAGTGATTGCACAGTCAAGAAAACCTGCACAAGGTTCTAACTTACTCATTAGGTAATTGCTAAGTGAATGGCATTAAGGGTATATTTTTAAAGTAGTGAATATGGCAACCAACATTCATCAGTTGTTAATGTAATTTAAAGCACATGCCTGACGAGTCGCGTCCCATTCTGTACAATGGAACCGTTCTAAGCGGAGCGACTGAAGTCGCTCCGACTTAGAATAAGGTTCCTGTACTACTTCAAGACGACTTCCATTGACTTAAATACAGAAGTCATTTTGGAAGTCTCCTTTGAAGTCGTCTACAGATCACCCAGCACAGTCGCGGCACAAGTCGTGCAGCCCCTGTGTGAATGGGCTCTTATATTGGCCATAACTATACAATCTTGTAAGCAGGTGCTTCCAAGAGGGTTCTAAAGCATTACAAGTTTTTTTTCTACAGTATTCATGCTTTGGGGTATCAAGTAAACTATGTTGCAAATTGTTACAATGTATTCATGTTGCACTCTGCCCCTAGGTTAACCTGCTGAGATGGTAGTCTCTGAGAAGGAAGGGTTAATGCTGCTGGACAGGTCTTCTCGCTTTTTTCAGGGAGGTTACAGCCCCATGCAGGTCATACCATCTAAATAAAGGCTCATTAGTGCGGAGATTAGGGGAAAGTCTGCCAAAGTCTACCAAAATGTAGCTGTAACTCTGCTGAATTGGACCACCGAATGGGGGGGGGGCCCAGCTGGGGTTCCCAGTGGGGTCTGGAACCTATGGACTTATCTTTGAATTGTGCTACTTCAACTGAACTGTTATGTATTATTGCTACCTCTTGTGAATTTACTGCCTATTATGGACTCTTGCCTTGAGAAGGACTGTTTATGGATTTGGTCATCTGCCTAAGCTATGACTACCTCGTGAGACACTATTTAGGGGCACTAGAGAACATTGTATAGGAAAGTGTGTGGAAGATGTCTTTGAGATACTTGTTACCTGCCACTACTTCAGTAGAACATCCGATTGTTCATTTGAATTGGTCTGATGTCCCTAAAGGGGTGCATGTCAGGTGTATTAAAATAACAAGGCTTACAACAGGGAACTGAAGAAGTTAGAGAAGATACAGTGCAATGGGTCTAACGAGCAGAATGCTGTCCAGAGGACACTATATGGCCATTGCTAATGACTACAGTCTGTTTCTCAGCCATTCAGGAGGGAGAATCTTGGACGGCTGAGACACTCGCTGGACAGAGAGGGATCTCAGGTATAGAATAAAATGCATTAGGATAAAAAACCTTCTGACTTTACAAACCAAAGCCTTCTGTGTGCAGCAGCCTCCCCAGCACAGTGGTGTAGTGGTTAGCACTTTCACCTAGCAGCAAAAAGGGTTGCTGGTTCGAATCCCGACCACGACACCATCTGCCTGGAGTTTGCTTGTTCTCCCTGTGTCTGCGTGGGTTTCCTCCCACACTCCAAAGGCATGCTGGTAGGTTAATTGGATCTTGTCCAAATTGGCCCAGTATATATGTGTGTACGACTGTGTGTCGAGTTCCTATGGGGTAAATGACCGCACCAGCCAAGCAGACACTGGCTGCAAAAAGCACCTAGAGGCGATTCAGTTTGCATGTGTATCGCTATACAAGTCGCTCATTCATTCATTCAGCACCCCCTAATACTTACCTGAGCCCCCTCTCTGTCCACGAGTCCCTTGGCCATCCGGGACTCTCATCCTGATTGGCTGAGTCACAGCAGTGGCCCCATTGGCTCCCACGGCTGTCAATCAATGTCAGTTAGCTAATCAGGAGAGAGGTGACAGGGCCAAAATTCAGCTCTGTGTCTGAATGGATACACGGAGCTGCAGCTTGGCTCAGATGTCCCCATAGTAAGCTGCTTGCTGTGGGGGCACTTAACAGGAGGAAGGGGCCAGGAGCACAGAAGAGGGACCCGAGAAGAGGAGGATCCAGGCTTCCCTGTGCAAATCCACTGCATGTTTGTTATTTTTTAAAAAAACAAGACTTTACAATCACTTTAATGAAAGACTCAAACATTAATCTTTTTTTTTTTTCAACCAGCAGATTGAATGAAAAAAAAATGATCTGATTCCCCCATACACACATTCCTCTCAATGTGGTATTGTATTCTGTATACAAAAAATGTAGCGCTATGTGTAAAAATAAAAATAAAAATAACACCCAAGTGCAGTGCTCTAAATGACTTAAATCACAAAGATTCTATAAATGAGTCCAACTGTGAAAAATAGTAAGTTAGAAAAAGTCTCTGATGACCAAAACGTGGATGTTGCTGAAACTTCCAAAACAGAATGGTGACCTTTCAAAAAACAAGTGACTTGTAACGTAACCACCACCACATGGAGGGGAGGCTTACCGGATGAAATGGACCCAATAGACGTACGTCCGTAGGGTCAAACAGGCTTGGTATATGTATATCCGTACATATGGGATCCCAGTTGGCACTGCACACATATATATCCAAAATCCGGAACAAGTGATGACACCAGATATCCAAGCTCGATGGATAGTAAAATGGCTCACATAGGAGTCATGGAGGAAAAAAGAAGGAGAGGGCACATAGCGTAATACCGTAAAGGATATTTAATAAATGTGGGTAAATACACTTACATTCAATCCATGAACATAGCGCTTTGCAAAACACTCAGTGGCAGCAGTGGAGTCTCCCGACGCGTTTCGCAATAACTTGCAAGTTATTGCGAAACGCGTCGGGAGACTCCACTGCTGCCACTGAGTGTTTTGCAAAGCGCTATGTTCATGGATTGAATGTAAGTGTATTTACCCACATTTATTAAATATCCTTTACGGTATTACGCTATGTGCCCTCTCCTTCTTTTTTCCTCCATGACTCCTATGTGAGCCATTTTACTATCCATCGAGCTTGGATATCTGGTGTCATCACTTGTTCCGGATTTTGGATATATATGTGTGCAGTGCCAACTGGGATCCCATATGTACGGATATACATATACCAAGCCTGTTTGACCCTACGGACGTACGTCTATTGGGTCCATTTCATCCGGTAAGCCTCCCCTCCATGTGGTGGTGGTTACGTTACAAGTCACTTGTTTTTTGAAAGGTCACCATTCTGTTTTGGAAGTTTCAGCAACATCCACGTTTTGGTCATCAGAGACTTTTTCTAATTTACTATTTTTCACAGTTGGACTCATTTATAGAATCTTTGTGATTTAAGTCATTTAGAGCACTGCACTTGGGTGTTATTTTTATTTTTATTTTTACACATAGCGCTACATTTTTTGTATATTGTTTGTTTTTTGCCCTTCTCCACAGGTATTGTAGCTGCTTATATGTGTTAGTAGCGCGAATATTGTTTGTATTTTTGTATTTTTGTGGTATTGTATTCTGACAGTGGGGAGCCTTTCCTGCAGTCAGAATACAATGATCAGTGTTGCTGGCTGTAGCCGGTGTCACTGATCGCTCCGGGAAAATGAAAAGGCTGGTTGGTACACAAGTCGAATTAATACGATCATGTGACCACTATGACAGTGGTCTCATGACTGCAGTTCCTTCCTGTTCCTCGCGCATTTTGAACTGTTTAAATTGTCACTGGGGTGGACGGGAAGGGGTTAAGATATACTTTAAGCAAACTAGTACTTTCAGTATTTCTACTTTAGTTTGCAAGAGGGCTGTGATTGATATAGGCTTAGGCTCCCACGTGTTACTAATCAACTCCCCAACACATATTTCTATCCTTCATTATTATTAGTATTACGTTGTATTTTTATATTATTGAGATAGCTAGCATATCTTTGAGAATAACAGAAAGATGAACGCCATGTTTCTTTTGTGATCAGCAGATGATAGTATAATAGAGCTGAAATGTAAATTTCATTCATCTGTCGTCTGGTCCCAGTCTCCATTCATGTCACATCTCTATATATCCTAATAATGGCTAAGTTGCTGTAGTGTGACACTGAACACTGATATGGACCGGAGGCCCGACAAGGGACATTTAAAAGCAGACTTTTTATCTTGCTTGGAAAATGTTGTGTGGACAGACAAGGATCAGACTTGTGCTGCATTCAGAAACCAAAATCCTTGCATCCACTTTTAAACGTGCCACAGCAGGCCATGTCCTTATCTGGTCTATTTCAAGTGGAAGTCATCATGGCATTTTCCTCAACTCATTTTCTAGGGTTATTAATTGCTTTTTTTTTCCATGTTCCTATAAAAAAAAAAAAAAAAAAATGATAGAATGGATGTAAATGAATTTTCACATAAATAAGAAAAAATGTTGGTTGACTAGTCTTATTTGCCATAAATAGTAACTGAAGTAGAGCTCTGGGTCAATGACCCTCACATGAAATCAGGAAATGACTAATTATAGATTTCCAGCTATCATTTCACAGGGTCATTTACTGCAGAAGAGTTCAGGATTGAGCCATGAAGCTGCCGTGTTGTCCTGATGTACAGTCAATTTATAATGCTTACTTGTCATGCATGTTTAGATAAATACTTTGCAAGACTCCATGTATGTAGGAATTAGTGAGATTAACAAATCACACACAAATGTTATAAAAGAGGTGTTTTTAATTGATATTTTAGCATTTATTTGAAACGCTTAATAGTAGTTTTTATTTAATATAATGTATAAAATGGTAATTTCTTTGCTGTTTTCTCAATGTTTCACCCCAAAAAATGCCCTTGGTAAAGTAAGTTTGGTGCCTTTCATCATTTTATAAAAAAGGTTCAATTAGAATACTTTCGTTGCACTTACTACTGAGAATTCATGGTGAAGAAAAGGGAGGACATATTCCGTTTTTTTAGTTCTTTCTTACAAGGGACCTGTTACCGTGATAAGTGGTGAAAAGTGTTATCATCAGCTTTCACAATTTATTAAATGTATACCTAAACCATTCACTTTGCATATTGAATTCTGTATCTGAGTGGGATAAAACAGACATTTATAGACTACTATGCAGCGCATGATGAACAACACTACAGCTATGCAACTATCTGCCAATCACAGAGCCTCAAAGCAAAATTTTGATAGTCTCCCTGCACTTACCACCCACATCCGCGTTCTAACCTGGTTGTCTCTCATAAGCAAGTAAATCCTTCTTCATGGTTATAGATGAGATATTTGCTGATCAAGTCCCCATGTATGGCTACCTTTAGGACAAGATTCACTTACACTTTATTATGATTATAACTATGAAATTAAGATAGTAAACCTACTATAATCCTTTATGTTTTCTTTTTTTGCAAATTCATAAGCATATGTCTGATACATATCACTATCAGATTACAGTTTGCCTTGTGTTCCGATGACCACCATCCAAGTTTTCTGCAATGTTAATGATTATCCAGTTTGTGAAAAAATGAAGAGTCAAAGACAAAGACTTTGTAGGCAAGATGGACGAAAGTATAATAAAAAATAGTTTTTTATTAATAATGAATCGCTCACAAACAGATCAAGTATAGAAAGAGTTAAAAAAACATACATTAAACACAGAAAGATACATAAAACTATGATGTGAACAGAAAGTTGACACCAAATGGACAGCAGTGAGCCCCTGTGAGTCAACGTGTTTCACTATTTCGCTTCGTCAGGACACACTTGGGGATGATCGAAAAGAACAGGTCTCACTATCTTATCAGCACACAATTAACCCGTATGGAAGACTCCAGATTGGACCTCAAGGCTCATCATATGAAGAAGAAAGAGAAAAAGGTATTCTACCGTTGCTAGCGGACAAATATTGTGTAGCAAAGGAACGAAAATATTTCTTCCTATAGGGTTTATTGCAGAGTAACGTATATCAAAATGACATGATAAACACCGGATGATTAAAAAGTAAGAAATAGGAAAAGGGGGGTGGTATATCCAAGGCCTTTCAAAACTGTGTTTGGTCCGTAGTATCAGAGACACTTGAAAATGCACCCATTTAGACAAATATAGGTCTTATTAATATAAGTAACAGCCAAACCCATCTCTGTCACAGAATGGTGCGGCTGTATATAGTCCAAGAATCTGTAGGACAGGCATGGATAGAATAGGATTCAGTATACTCCCCAGGGAAGCATCAATGATTAATCATATGTTGTATGCGGAGTACAGAATAATATGCATAGTTTTTCCAGTAAGCTTGAGGTCTTCGTAAAGTGCAGTTCCCCGTAACCACCATTTAAAATCAGTTTCATATTGGTCTGAATTTATTAGTGGATTCTAGTTCGTTGCTACGACAGTGTATTACTCAATTTTGTTTTTATTTGCATAAAATAGGGAACAGTTTTAACCCCTCCTAAGTTTTTTTTAATGTCTGTCTCCCATTGGGAAGATTTCATATAACATCCAGTCCCCAAAAACACAACAGGAAGTGAATAGAAATATCTCTGAAGTGAAATCCCCTCTTAAATTGTTGTCGCCGTAATAGCTGTAAAATTTTGCATTTCGGGTCTCAGTGACAAAGATTGCCAGAAGAAATAAAAAAGTGAATCTCCTGAGCAGGGACACAGACAGCAAAAAAAAAAAAAGTGACCGTGATTCTTACTCTCCCCCGGGTAAAAATCGCTTTGGATGTAAATACATTTTATTATCAGTTTAATCAATTTGCCAGGTTAATAGCAAACAAAAATGTAATGAACTATGGAAAAAAATAAATATTATACCGTAATTTAAATAACTGAGTATACTTCTTTTTAGCAAAGGTCACAGGTTTTAGGTTTACACAAATGCCACATGTCCTAGAATTTTTCGTTTACAAAAAAAAGTAAATTCTTATATGTAATACTATACCATTCCTACATGTATACTGTGGACTTATATGTGATAAGCAAATATCCTGCAGAAGTAACAACTTTACCCATAACTAATTTAAAATTTCACCCTGGATTCAATAAAGACACAATTAAAGGATTCATATCTAGATAAAAACAGATGGCAAAGTCAGGTTAAAATCCACTATTATTTTTTTTCGGCCAAAATAATGCATTTTGTGTGTGAACATTAACAGATACACAGTACAGAATGAGAAAACAGTTCATGATGATTAGTTGTTTGCGTGCATTAACTTAAGTAGGTATAATTAATGCTAAATTGATAATTTTATCACATTCAAATGTTTCTTGCTTCTTTTTGCCCAAAAAGAATCAAATTTGACTAAACATTGCTCTGGGATTCTTTAAGAAGGAAACTAATCTTTATTGATTGAACTGTTCATTTCGTTTTTCAAAAATTTCATTATTTTATTGACACAATTTCTATAAGTCATATCCTTGTATGCATGGTAAGCAGTACATAGAATAATCTGACCAACTGATTTGCAATAGTCAGATATTTTCAAGGTACCCAAAGAAATCAGATGACCGTTACCTGATCAGGCTGATTGCACCCTACTTGGTATGTGATTTCATGTTTATTAATCCACTCTATGCCTGGCTACAGACCTGGCTCAATAGAGTAAGGATGGCCATACATTATACCGATTTCTTGTACAATTTTCATTTAGATTTGCCAAAACCATATAATATGAGTTCAAACCTAAACACTTTCAATTTGTATGCAGTCAGGCAGGCCCTTGCACTGAGTGAAGGTAAATCTAAAGGAAATAGAATAAGAAAATTGTATAATGTATGGCCAGCTTAACGAATGAACAGCAATAGGAAGCTTACAGACTGATACATTTATATCTAATCATTGACAATCTCGACATAATATTTACAGTGCTTCTGGCCTACAGAAGTAAAGCTGTATTCACTACTGAAAAACGGTACTTGCACACTCGCTGTTTACCACAAATTCAGTAAGGGAGTATTATGACCAAAGATGCCAAGCAAAATCTAGCATATCTTCTTGCTGTGCTCTCCTCTTCTTACTTTACTACTTTTTATTTCTTCCTTTTTTTATTTTCTCCCTTAACCACTTGCTTACTGGGCACTTAAACCCCCTTCGTACCCAGACCTTTTAGCGCTGACGCACTTTGAATGACAATTGCGCGGTCATACAACGCTGTACCCAAATGATATTTTTATAATTTTTCTTTTGGTGGTATTTGATCACCTCTGCAGTTTTTAGTTTTTGCGCTATAAACAAAAAAAATACAGAAAATTTTGAAAAAAAACACAAAATTTTTCTTTACTTTTTGCTATAATATTATCCCATTTTTTAAAAAAAAAACTATTTTTTTTTCTCAGTTTAGGCCGATACGTATTCTTCTACATATTTTTTGGTAAAAAAAAAAATTGCAATAAGCGTATAGTGATTGGTTTGCGCAAAAGTTATAGCGCCTACAAAATAGGGGATAGATTTATGACATTTTTATGAATTTTTTTTTTTTTTTTTACTAGTAATGGCGGTTATCTGTGATTTTTGGCAGGCCTGCGATATTGCGGCGGACATATCGGACACTTTTGACACTATTTTGGGACCATTCACATTTATACAGCGAACAGTGCTATAAAAATGCATTGATTACTGTATAAATGTGACTGTCAGGGAAGGGGTTAACACTAGGGGCGAACAAGGGGTTAAATATGTTCCCTGTGAGTGATTCTCACTGTGTGGGGGAGGGGACTGACTGGGGGAGGTGACCGATCTGTGTCCCTATGTACAAGAGACACAGGATCGGTCTCCTCTCTCCCTGACAGGACGTGGATCTCTGTATTTACACACAGAGATCCACATCCTG
The DNA here is from genome assembly GCA_029206835.1 of Rana muscosa. Taxonomy (NCBI): domain Eukaryota; kingdom Metazoa; phylum Chordata; class Amphibia; order Anura; family Ranidae; genus Rana; species Rana muscosa. The sequence goes on from CM055118.1 coordinate 881,229,035, forward strand.
CCTCTGTAACAGCCGATCCAGGGACGTCCACTTAGCACTTGAGAGCCACGCTGCAGACGTCTTTCATCTATAGCGCGGGTCTCAAGTGGTTAATTTTCCCCTTTCCTGTTCCCCCTTAAACTATATTTGTATGACTCACCCAATATTGAGTTGGGCACTTTTCCTGATGCTATTTACTGATACATAAGCCCATATTGCTACCCCACATAGTAGAGTGTGTGTGTTCTTTATGTGCCAATTCATTGCGTTTGCTATGTGATGGCATAGTCTTTGGAGGCATTGTATTTGTTACGTAATGCACATGTAACCTATGATTTATGGTTGGATTGTGTATCCTAACTTTATGCACAACTCTATATTGCTGCTTCTCTCTATCTGCCTATAAGGAAAATACAAATATCTGAAATGTAAAAAAAGACATAAACAGGGAGGGGCACAAAAAAGTCTCTAGATCACTACAATAACATTGCAACGCTTATACTAGATCACTACAATAGCATTGCAACGCTTATACTAGATCACTACAATAGCATTGCAACGCTTATACTAGATCACTACAATAGCATTGCAACGCTTATACTAGATCACTACAATAGCATTGCAACGCTTATACTAGATCACTACAATAGCATTGCAACGCTTATACTAGATCACTACAATAGCATTGCAACGCTTTATTGGTTTAAGTACACATAGAAACAAACACGGTGGAGGATTTTTACTCCAAAGTGCATTGCCAGAATTCTTGTGACCCAAGACAAGCAGGAAGAAGCAGGAACAGTAACCCTTGGTGTAAATGTGTCCTCCGTGGTCTAGTTCTCCGTTCCCCCATGGTGCAGCAGGGATACCTGAACATCCAGAGACAGCGGCATAGGTTCTGAGGTGATTGTTATATCCAACCTGCACCTTACCCTGTTTATGTTTTTCAGGCTCACAATCTGGTTCCAAATGGCAGCACAGCTATTGGCTATTAATAGTGATTTAATATTTAGCACACAGCATGACCTCTGGGATTTGTTACAAATTTTTTGGTGGCTATATACATTTTTTTTTTGTGTATGTGTTTCCCTCAAAGTAGAGATGAAAAGTGAACGTAGACCACAGTCCCCTCTTTTTGAGATGTGTTAGGGTGTCAAGACGATCTCTTGCTAATGCACACCGATCTTTAATTAATGGTGCTAATTGTTCGTATTAGGAGAGCTGAGAGCAGAATCTCAGGCTCTGTTCTGTGCACCTTGGACATTTTTATTTTTTTAAACATAAATAAAATGCTGAGTAAAGAACAGTTACCCATAGTACCACAACAACTGAATTTCAGTTTGGTCCAAATCATTTAAAGATAAAGTGTTTTTTTCAGTAAACAGCTGGAGTTTGTCTAAATGAGGCTGCCATGAGCAGGAAAGCGAACGTAGACCACAGACCCCTTTTTTGACCTTTGTTTGGGTGTCAAGTTTGTCTCGTTATATCATGGCTCCTTGTACTAGTCTCTAAATATCTTCCTGATATTACCTCTAGCAATGGCTGATGATCATCTTTGGCTCTTGACCCTGGTTTGGTATCCCTCTCCAGCTTTTTGACCTTGGCCTGGCTCTAGAATAGATCTCTTGTAATCCATCTGCCCTCTTTGATGGTAGTTGTGGCTCATGGAGCCTGGAGACCACAAGCTTGTCAATGGTGATGAGCGCTGTTTCAGTGATCATGACATTAATACTGCAAGTTGATCAGGCTGCCATACTCTTCAATGCTCAGAGGTGATGCAAAGCTTAGAAGCTGTTTAAAGATGTAATCTGTCAACAAATACATGGATCTATGATATGCTAGGCTGACTCAGATGAATGCACACAAGACGCCGGTGCAAACTCTGCTGAACGCACGTTTTTAAAGGCTGAAACCGGCGTTTAGAAATGCCAGTTTTGCCGCTTTTGTAGCCGCGTTTAGCAGCGTTTTACCGCGTTTGCGTCTATAAGTGTTTAGTTAAGAAACATCATAAGACCCTCCCTAAGCTCAAAAAACAGTATTATTTACCCATTTCAGCCATTTTGTGAGACCAGAGTGAGTAGCAGCAGCTGAGAGAGCAGCAGTGTACTTGTATTTAGCGTGTCACTTGCCACATCACCTGCCACAAGCTGTGGACTGTCCACTTGCCATGTCACCTGCCACAAGTTGTGGATTGTCCACCTGGCCACGTCACCTGCCACAAGTTGTGGATTGTCCACTGGCCACGTCACCTGGACACGTCACCTGCCACGTCACCTGGCCACATCATCTGCCACGTCACCTGCCACAAGTTGTGGATTGTCCACTGGCCACGTCATCTGCCACAAGTTGTGGATTGTCCACCTGGCCACATCACCTGCCGCAAGTTGTGAATTGTCCACTTGCCACGTCACCTGCCACGTCACCTGGCCACGTCACCTGCCACAAGTTGTGGATTGTCCACTTGCCACGTCACTTGGCCACGTCATCTGCCACATCACCTGGCCACGTCACCTGCCACGTCACCTGGCAACGTCACCTGTCACAAGTTGTGGATTGTCCACTGGCCACATCACCTGCCACGTCACCTGGCCATGTCACCTGCCACAAGTTGGGGATTGTCCACTTGCCACGTCACCTGGCCACGTCACCTGGCCACGTCACCTGCCACAAGTTGTGGATTGTCCACTGGCCACGTCACCTAGCCACGTCACCTGCCACATCACCTGGCCACGTCACCTGCCATGTCACCTGGCCACGTCACCTGCCACAAGTTGTGGATTGTCCACTGGCCACGTCACCTGCCACGTCACCTGGCCATGTCACCTGCCACAAGTTGTGGATTGTCCACTTGCCACGTCACCTGGCCACGTCACCTGCCACAAGTTGTGGATTGTCCACTGGCCGCGTCACCTGCCACGTCACCTGGCCACATCACCTGCCACGTCACATGCCACAAGTTGTGGATTGTCCACTTTCAATGTCACCTGGCCACCTCACCTGGCCACGTCACCTGCCACAAGTTGTGGATTATCCACTTGCCATGTCACCTGGTCACGTCAACTGCCACGTCACCTGGCCACGTCACCTGCCACAAGTTGTGGATTGTCCACTGGCCACGTTACCTGGACACGTCACCTGCCACGTCACCTGGCCACGTCATCTGCCACGTCACCTGGCCACGTCACCTGCCACAAGTTGTGGATTGTCCACTGGCCACGTCATCTGCCACAAGTTGTGGATTGTCCACCTGGCCACATCACCTGCCGCAAGTTGTGAATTTTCCACTTGCCACATCACCTGCCACGTCACCTGGCCACGTCACCTGCCACAAGTTGTGGATTGTCCACTTGCCACGTCACCTGGCCACGTCACCTGCCACATCACCTGGCCACGTCACCTGGCCACGTCACCTGCCACAAGTTGTGGATTGTCCACTGGCCACGTCACCTGCCACGTCACCTGGCCATGTCACCTGCCACAAGATGGGGATTGTCCACTTGCCACGTCACCTGGCCACGTCACCTGGCCACGTCACCTGCCACAAGTTGTGGATTGTCCACTGGCCACGTCACCTAGCCACGTCACGTGCCACATCACCTGGCCACGTCACCTGCCATGTCACCTGGCCACGTCACCTGCCACAAGTTGTGGATTGTCCACTGGCCACGTCACCTGCCACGTCACCTGGCCATGTCACCTGCCACAAGTTGTGGATTGTCCACTTGCCACGTCACCTGGCCACATCACCTGGCTGCGTCACCTCCCACAAGTTGTGGATTTTCCACTGGCCGTGTCACCTGCCACGTCACCTGGCCACATCACCTGCCACGTCACATGCCACAAGTTGTGGATTGTCCACTTGCAATGTCACCTGGCCACCTCACCTGGCCACGTCACCTGCCACAAGTTGTGGATTGTCCACTTGCCATGTCACCTGGTCACGTCATCTGCCACGTCACCTGGCCACTTCACCTGCCACAAGTTGTGGATTGTCCACTTGCCACGTCACCTGCCACAAATTGTGGCTTGTCCACTTGCCACAAGTTGTGGATTGTTCACTTGCCACGTTACCTGCCACAAGTTGTGGATTGTCCACACTGCAATGCAAGGAATTACAGTTTTTTTATTACTTTTTTATGGTTTTTCATAATTTGCCATAATTTTTGGGATTTCTAATGTAAAAAAATAGGTCACCTTTAAAAATGCTTATAAACTAAATCACGGCAAAACGCCGGTACCGCGTTTAGCCGCGTTTTGCGTCTGAAACGTGGAAAACTTTTGCGTCTGAACCCATTTTTTTGCTTCTGGAAAAACGGGGTTAAACGCAACTGCTTAAAAACGCCAAAAAACAAGACTGTGTGCATGGACACATAGGATAACATTGAATGAGTTCAGGGGCAGTTGAAAAAAGCGTCCAACTGCCTCTGAACGCGCGTTTACCAGCGTCTTGTGTGCATGGGGCCTTTGTGTCAGATGCAGTTTTTGTAAAAATTGGTTTGTGTTTGTAATGGACTATCTTTCTCCTATGAAAATAGAAAAGACAAAACATATTTATTTAATGTAAATGGACTGATTTACAGATCTTACGCGAGGGAAATTGGAGCAAAAGTGAAGCAGAGCAACCTTTTACCAACTTAAGCCAAATTTCTTGTTTGTTTGCATGGGCAATAGTGATATGTTTTGAACTTTTTATTTATATCAGCTCGAATATGTGTTTGTTATGGTAGCTCATTGGTACCCTAATATTTCAAAATAAAACTTCATTTCAAAATGTCATTGTTTGGAGGCTGATTCAGTAAAAAGAGGATTAACGCCAATGAAATTAAGCTGTTTTCACTTTAATTCATGTGCAATAGAATAAAAAAAGAAAATAAATGGGGGGGGGGGGGGGGTTGCCTCATACCTGAATGTATAATTGAATGGAGCACAAGTTTACTAGGATTTATTAAATATTCTGTACTTTAATAAATCAACCCTATGTTTTTATAAAAAAACACGTAATTTTATCTCTCAAGATTAATCACAAAAATACTCTTACTGGGAATTCCAGATGTATTCTCTAATACAGTTATTACCAACTTAGTTTTATTCAACAGAAATTAATAAAGAATAGCAGGGGCACCTGACACCAGTTGCAGATGAGGACACAAGTTGCATTGCATGTGGGAAGTACGGTATCTTTTGCTGAAATCAGAATAATGGAAGCCAGGCAAGGCGGCTGCACTGGGTACAGTGAAAGGTTGTATTTATTTATTTTAATTACCACCTACTTGCAAGTAGGGATGAGCTCGGTGTTCGAGTCGAACATAAGTTCGACTCGAACATCGGCTGTTCGACCGTTCGGCGAACATCGAACGATTTGGGCCGTTCGCTCCAAATTCGAGTGACGCGAACGGCCCACAATACACTGCGCCATCACAGTGAAATCCCGGCGCTGTGATTGGCCAAGCATGCACTGTGACCCCGCATGCTTGGCCAATCACAGCGCCGGCAGCTAGGAGAGCCATAATTGGCCACAGGCAGGTTGCCTGTGGCCAATTATAGCTCAGGGGGTTTAGCACACGCCCCACACTATAAAAGGCCGCCAGCGCGGCGGCCTTGTGTAGTGTGTTCCGGCGCAGGGAAAGAGTTACATAGGCAGGGACAGTGTCAGTGCTATTTGTACCTCAAACTTGTGTGTAGGGAGAGAGAAGGATAGGCAGGGAGAGTGTCAGTGTCATATTCTTTGCTAAACCTTGTGTGCAGGGAGAGAGAAGGATAGGCAGGGGACAGTGTCAGTGTCACATTCTTTGCTAAACCTTGTGTGCAGGGAGAGGGAAGGATAGGCAGGGAGAGTGTCAGTGTCATATTCTTTGATAAACCTTGTGTGCAGGGAGAGAGAAGGATAGGCAGGGAACAGTGTCAGTGTCATATTCTTTGATAAACCTTGTGTGCAGGGAGAGAGAAGGATAGGCAGGGGACAGTGTCAGTGTCATTGTTGCTAAGCCTCCTGCACATTATACACCTGAAGTTAGCCCGTATTGCTGTGTTTTCCTGGTGTGTTACACCAACAGGCATTTGCAGCACTTACAGCGGGCGGAGTGTGCCTCCTGATCATATTACACCTGAAGTTAGCCCGTATTGCTGTGTTTTCCTGGTGTGTTACACCAACAGGCATTTGCAGCACTTACAGCGGGCGGAGTGTGCCTCCTGATCATATTACACCTGAAGTTAGCCTGTATTGCTGCGTTTTCCTGGTGTGTTACACCAACAGGCATTTGCAGCACTTACAGCGGGCGGAGTGTGCCTCCTGATCATATTACACCTGAAGTTAGCCCGTATTGCTGTGTTTTCCTGGTGTGTTACACCAACAGGCATTTGCAGCACTTACAGCGGGCGGAGTGTGCCTCCTGATCATATTACACCTGAAGTTAGCCCGTATTGCTGTGTTTTCCTGGTGTGTTACACCGACAGGCATTTGCAGCACTTACAGCGGGCGGAGTGTGCCTCCTGCACATTATACACCCGAAGTTAGCATGTATTGCTGTGTTTTCCTGGTGTGTTACACCAACAGGCATTTGCAGCACTTACAGCGGGCGGAGTGTGCCTTCTGCACATTATACACCTGAAGTTAGCCTGTATTGCTGTGTTTTTCTGGTGTGTTACACCAACAGGCATTTGCAGCACTTACAGCGGGCGGAGTGTGCCTCCTGATCATATTACACCTGAAGTAAGCCCGTATTGCTGTGTTTTCCTGGTGTGTTACACCAACAGGCATTTGCAGCACTTACAGCGGGCGGAGTGTGCCTCCTGATCATATTACACCTGAAGTAAGCCCGTATTGCTGTGTTTTCCTGGTGTGTTACACCAACAGGCATTTGCAGCACTTACAGCGGGCGGAGTGTGCCTCCTGCACATTATACACCTGAAGTTAGCCTGTATTGCTGTGTTTTCCTGGTGTGTTACACCAACAGGCATTTGCAGCACTTACAGCGGGCGGAGTGTGCCTCCTGCACATTATACACCTGAAGTTAGCCTGTATTGCTGTGTTTTCCCTGTGTGTTACACCAACAGGCATTTGCAGCACTTACAGCAGGCGTAGTGTGATTCCTGCAAAATATACTCCTGAAGCTAGGCCTTATTGCTGGTTTTCCCATCTCCCTGCAGGCCATTAGAATGTCTGGAAGGCGAACAAGGAGAGGCAGACAGTCAGGAGCCAATAAAAGAGGGCAAGCAGGCTCTGTGTCTAGAGACAACAGTGCTGGTCGTAGACGCGGTGCATCGCCATCAGCACGTGGCCATGGGACACGCTTGTCCTTCTTTTCGGCAGCTGGACGTGTTGAGCCGCATCATGCCGAAGACTTGGTAGAGTGGATGACCAAGCCCTCCTCATCCTTTCTCACCCAGGCTCAGGGTACTGGCAAAGCAGCTGCCAAAGCATCCTCTTCCCTGGTATCAATGTCATCATCAGTCACTCCTTCCCTAGACCAACCATGTCCTCCTGAGGAGTCCCCCAAACTGTTTGAGCACAGTGTTGGGTACATGCTCCAGGAGGATGCCCAGCGTTTCGAAGGGTCTGATGATGATACCCAGCTAGAGGTAGGCAGTAGCGTGAGAGCAGAGAGAGGGGATGCTCAAGAAGGACACCAATCTGGCAGTCATGTTCCAGCAGCTGCAGCATACTGCCAGATTGGCTCCAGTGATGAGGAGGGAGGGGATGATGAGGTCACTGACTCCACGTGGGTGCCTAATAGGAGAGAGGAGGAGGAGGAGGAGGATGAGGAGGAGGCACATCTCCAACGAGGCAGATTGCCCTCGGGGGGCCAGCGTAAGTGCAGCACACCGACGGAATCACACCGCAGAGCTCCGCCTGTGCAGGGCGCTGCCTCTGCCCGTTATTCAAAAAGTTCTTTGGTGTCGGCCTTTTTTAAACGGAGTGCATCAGATCGCACAGCTGCTTTTTGAAACATATGTCTCAAGCGTATATCGCGTGGCCAAAACATCACCCGCTTGGGCACCACATGCTTGACCAGACATATGTTGACCTGCCATGCAGCTCGTTGGCAAGCCTACCCTAAAGACCCACACCAAAGAACAAAGCGGACCTCTCCTTGCACCGCATCAGCTGGGATCTCCAACCCCACTATACCTTCAGTCTTCTCTGAAACCTGCACTGAGAGGAATGAAGGTGTAGAATTAGGTGTGTCACAGCCAAGTACTTGCGGGCACTCTGCTAGCAGTACACCGATGTCCGATTCTAGCAGGCAAATTTCCCTGCCCCAGCTGCTGGACCGTCGAAAGAAGTTCACTCCCAGCCATCCACATGCCCAGCGGTTGAATGCTAGCTTGGCTAAATTGCTAGCGCTTCAACTGCTGCCTTTTCAGTTGGTAGACTCGGTCCCCTTCCGTGAGTTTGTGCAATGTGCGGTTCCTCAGTGGCAGGTTCCCAAATGCCACTTTTTCTCACGGAAGGCGATTCCGGCTCTCTACCGGCATGTGGAAGGCAATGTCTTGGCCTCGCTGGACAGGGCGGTCAGCGGTAAGGTGCATATTACCGCTGACTCATGGTCCAGCAGGCATGGACAGGGACGTTACCTTTCTTTCACGGCCCATTGGGTCACTCTTTTGGCAGCTGGGAAGGATGCAGGACAAGGTGCAGTAGTGTTGGAGGTTGTTCCGCCGCCACACCTCCAAAATGCTACTACTGGTTGTGACACACCTCCCCTTCTCCACCCCCTCCTCTTCTTCTTCCTCCATGGCCTCTTCCTGTGCTTTGTCCTCGGAACCAGCGTTGCTCCGTAGGCGTTCAAGGGGCTACGCAAGTACGCAGGCAAAAAGATGCCATGCCATGCTTGCGCTGGTGTGTTTGGGGGACAGGAGCCACACTGGGGCAGAGGTTCTGTCTGCTCTGCAGGGGCAGGCCGAGAGGTGGTTGACGCCACGCCAGCTTAAGCCAGGAATGGTGGTTTGCGACAATGGCACCAACCTCCTCTCCGCCCTCCGACAGGGACAACTGACCCATGTGCCCTGTGTGGCTCACGTCCTTAACCTGGTGGTGCAGCGGTTCTTGGGCAGGTACCCGGGCTTACAGGATGTCCTGAGGCAGGCCAGGAAAGTCTGTGTGCATTTCCGCAGATCTTATAATGCCAGTGCTCGCCTGGCTGAGCTGCAAAAGGAGTTGAACCTGCCCAAGAACCGCCTTATATGTGACATGCCCACCAGGTGGAACTCAACGTTGGCCATGCTGCAGCGGCTGCACACGCAGCAGAGGGCCATCAATGAGTACCTGTGCGACTACGGCACCAGGACAGGGTCAGGGGAGCTTGGTTTTTTTTCACCACACCAGTGGGGCATGATCAGGGATGCATGCACTGTCCTGGCACCATTTGAGGAGGCCACGAGGATGGTGAGCAGTGACAGTGCATGCATCAGTGACACTGTACCTCTTGTCCACCTGTTGGAACATACACTGCGTGGAATAATGGACAGGGCACTTGAGGCAGAACAGAGGCAGGAAGAGGAGGACTTCCTTGCCTCTCAAGGCCCCCTTTACCCAGACAGTGTTCCTTCTGTCCCACCCATCGCACAGGAAGAGGAGGAGGAGGAGGATTGTGTCAGCATGGAGGCGGAGCCTGGCACTCAGCATCATCAGCAGCAGTCTTTTAGGGATGATTTACAGTCCCAAGAAACCAGTGGACTTGTACGTGGCTGGGAGGAGGTGGCTGCGGATCATGTCGTCCTTAGTGACCCAGAGGACTCCGGACCGAATGCCTCAGCTAACCTACGCTGCATGGCCTCCCTGATCCTGCAAAGTCTGCGGAAGGATCCTCGTATTCTTCGGATCAAGGAGAGGGACCATTACTGGCTGGCCACTCTCCTTGATCCATGGTACAAGGGTAAGGTTGCGGACCTTATCTTACCGTCGCAGAGGGAGCAGAGGATGAGACAACTCCGGGAGGCCTTGCAGAAAGGTCTGTGCAACGCGTTCCCAGAGACTGGGAGGTTACAAACTCCTGGTCCTGGACAACGAGTTGCTGAGGCTTCGGTCAGTCAAAGAAGGAGCAGTGGGGAAGGTGGCCGTCTGACCGATGCGTTCAGACAATTCTTTAGTCCGCAGCCCCAAGGTATGATCGGTTCCAGCAACCATCGCCAGCGTCTGATATACATGGTGCAGGAATACCTAGAGGCAAGGTTAGACTTGGACCTTCCCCACCGAAAATCCTCTGGCTTACTGGGTCTTGAGGATGGATCACTGGCCAGAGCTTGCACAGTATGCAATTGAGCTACTGGCCTGTCCTGCATACAGCGTTCTTTTAGAACACACATTCAGTGCTGCTGGAGGATTTGTCACGGATCACAGGGTGCGCCTGTCCACCGACTCGGTTGATCGACTGACCTTCATAAAGATGAACCAGTCTTGGATCACCACCAGCTACCAAACACCTGAAGCTTATATAACAGACTAATTTATTTTCAAATGTCACATCCCTTCAAGACTGATGCTGATGCTGAGAGACTGTCCTGTTATGTTGACTGACTATCCTCCTCCTCCTCAATGATCCGATTGATGATGATAGCTTGGAAGAACATTTTTGTTTCTGGGTGCCGCCACCAGTGGCTAAGGCCCAATTTTTCAGCCCCTGTTTAACAGGGGCATGTAATTACAATTCTTGATCTAATAATTCACAGCAGGGCCCATTCCTGCGCCCACCAAGAGTAACTGTGAGGCCTTACAGTGTTGTGTCAACACCACCACCACCACCACCAAAGGCCCAATTTTTCAGCCCCTGTTCAACAGGGGCATGCAATTACAATTCTTGATCTAATAATTCACAGCAGGGCCCATTCATGCGCCCACCAAGAGTAACTGTGAGGGCTCACAGTGTTGTGGCAACACCAACATGTAAGGGGCAAATTTCAGCTGAGTATATACGGCAGGCCCCTACTTTCAAACATCCAATTTACAAACGACTCCTCCTTGCAAACGGAAGGATACAATAGGAAGTGAGAGGAAATCTACCCCTAGGAAGGCAAATTCTCTCCTGTAAGAGTTAATATGGGAAAAAAGTGTCTCCTCTCCACTGATGCTTTATCACCAATTCTTGTTTCAATAAAAACCCCAAATTTTCAAAAAACATTTGTCATTAGGACGGAAAGTGAGGTGAACTGTTCTGAACAGGTGCACACTGCACAGACAGCAAAACAAATGTTACAGGGGGTGATAACCCTTCCCTATGTTTTCCAAAAAGCTTAAAAATAGTTTGTTTGGCTGGAGCTACACTTAAACAATGTACCTGTTCAAAATTACAAACAGATTCTACATAAGAATAAACCTACAGTCCCTGTCTTGTAGGGCCTTTTTTATTTTGTGTGCGGGGTTCCCCTTAATATCCATACAAGACCCAAAGGGGCTGGTAATGGGCTGGGGTAGGGGGGGGCTGTGATGGGGTAGCTATGCCATTTTTCTTAAAGATTTTCATCCATATTACCAGGACCAGACATTACATTAAAGCCGCAAGCAGTTTTAAATGGCTTTTTTTCCTTTAGAAATGTCATTTTGTGCAGGGACAGTTCTAAACACGGGAAACACGTGGCACTTCACAGGCATACTTTAGACACCCCCCAGGTACGATATTTAAAGGAATATTTGACTTTTTTTTTTTCAATTTATGCATCATTAAAATGACTGCTCCCGAAAAACGGCCGTTTTTAAAACTTCTTTTTGCATTGATACATGTCCCCTGGTGCAGAACCCGGGTCCCCAAACCCTTTTTAGGACAATAACATGCATAATAGTCGTTATAATTAGCACTTTAGATTTCGAACGTTCGCATCCATTGTATTTAATAGGGTTCTAAAGTTCGTGCGAACTTTCGGTCCGTTTGCGGGTTCTGGTGCGAACCGAACCCGGAGGTGTTCGGCTCATCACTACTTGCAAGCTTCCCACTTTAGTGTGCTTAGGCCAACACACAGGCCTTGCTAATGCTAACAGGATAACAGGCCTCATGTTCATTGAAACTGCACTGTTGTTAAGAGGAGGTGCATATGCCACAAATTGACTGTTCCCCTTTCAATAAAAGCTCACAGATCATACAGAATTCTAAGTATGTGAGTAAGCGTGCCTTCATTTTTATCAATGCCAAAGATTATCCAAACAGGCTGTAATAATGCAGGGAAAAATATTTCTAGACAGGGCCCACAAAGGAAAGCAATAAACAGAAATACACCACAAGAGCAATATAAACTTACTGCTTTGGTAACCATAGACAAAACTTTAAAAAGGAACTCAAAGCAATAGGTACCAGCCAAAGAATGTCATTTTTGCCACCAGTCTTTTGATTGGTTCTTACACCCATTCACAAGGTCCCTGGGTCAGCTCCCTGCCCATAAGAAGCTGAATCACGAAACCAGAAAAATGTACTGCTTATCTAGAAACTACACGTGTCAAAAGACTGACCGTACAGGATAACAATTCTTTTGGCAGGTAAAATGCCAAACCTACTTTATATGCCTTTCAACTGTAAATGTAGCTGTTTACCTGGAGTTTCTCTTTATGTAACATTTTTAAAGGCTATATATACGTAGGTTAGATATAATAGCTATTACAATCCATCTGACCAAAAACTGTAGAGGATAGAAACTTGTCCATTAATTTGAGAGAGAATAAACATCCATAAGCATATGAAAAGCCTATATGTAGAAGGAGTGAGACCCTGCACAATGTGTGATATTTCCAATTCCCGTATTTATCGACGTATAACACGCACAGGCGTATAACACGCACCCTAACTTTAAGAGGGAAGTTAGAGGGAAAAAGGCACAGTTTACCCTCTATTTTCAGGGTAAAAAAGTGAGTGTTATACGCCAATAAATACAGTAGTACTGAATTTTCTCTGACAAGGTTATATAGTTACATGGGGAATTGGGTTATAAAAAGACACCATGTCCATGGATTTCCTTGTCAACGTATTTTATTGGACATATATATTAGTCACATACAGATCATATGTAATACATGTTGTTGATATTTGTTCAATTATTACAAATATAGAAAAATAACAAATAATAGGGTCTACAGAATATATCCTAATGAAAATTATAAGGACTTAAATGAGATAGAAAGTAAATAAATCCTTGTACTAATATATTCAAGACTGTAGTTGAAAGAAATATTTAACATATTAATTATAAATTGATCTGTATCTTCGAAAAAAGTAATGTAGAGTAATACTGTAGCTTCAATAAGGTGCGTTATGAAGTAAGAATAATAGAGAAAAGAAAAGAGAAAAAGAAGTAAAGATATCAAAATAAAATAGGGTAAAATAAAATTAAATAGATAATATAAAATAAAATGGATGGAATAGAATAGTAGGAAACCAGAGGGGGGGAGTGTAGGAGTCCACCTGAATGGCCTGAATGAATCGGTCCGCGGCTTGAGGGTTTAAGTAAAACACAGTGTTCACTGTATTGAGCAGGGTAGCTCCCAAGCTTCAGAAATTTGGTTTAGTAGCTAGTTTAACCGATTGAGTCCTCCGGCTACCATGGCATGAGAATCGAGTTGTCACTAATAGAAGGTAGGTGAAATTTAATCCAAGGATCCCAGATCTTTTCAAAGATTGGAATTTGATTTCTTTTTATAGCTAACATTTTGGCGTGAGACATAAAGTCATTTACTCTATTTATGGTCTCGGATATCTCCAATTTAGGGGTCGTCCATGCCTTTGCTATTGTTTGCTTTGCTGCTGTAAGAAATTGAATGAGGAGTTTGAATTGTTTATGTGTAATGAGATCAGGTTTTAGATTGAGCAAGGCTGTGGCTAGGTCTGGTTGCACAGTGAAACCAAATATCTTGGAGGCAGTTTCAAATATCTGTTCCCAAAATAATTGCACCAACGGGCAGGACCACCAAATGTGTAAGTGGGTGCCCGGATCTGGGCAACCCCGAAAGCATAGGCCTGTTTGGTTTGGTGTGAATTTGGCCAATCTGGAGGGAAAGAGGTACCAACGACACAAAACTTTGTAATTGGTTTCAACCGCCAGGATATTTGGTGAAGAAGATTTTGTTACAGACCATATTTTGGACCAATCATTCGTATCGAATGTTCTCTTCAGGTCCTCCTCCCATTTACGTGCATAAGGTGGTTTATCTAAACCGGGATAAGTGAAAATGTGGGAGTATATAGAAGATATAATGCCTCTTAAGTGAGGATCTTTCATGCATGTAGATTCAAAAATCATAAGTTGGGTTAAGGAGACATCTGTATTTAGCAAAGGTGCGTAAAAGTTTTTAATTTGGAGGTATCTGAAAAGTTCAGAGTTCGGTAGGTTGTAGGTGTCACAGAGTATAGGAAATGTATGGAAGGATGAAGGAGAAGTTAAGTTACTAAGCCGAGTAATATTTAATGAATTCCAGACCTTAAATGATTTAGGAGAGACCCATGCTGGGTAGAAAGCAGGGTTTTTCAGAAATGACAAGAGAGGATTGTGAGAAGATTGTAACTGATGTTTAACTCTAAGTTTGTCCCATATAGATAAAAAGTATTTAGTAATGGGGTTACGTAGGGTTTTCCGTTCCTTGGGTAGGAGCCATAATAGATTGGAAATAGAAAGAGGGTCACATTCTGCTGCTTCTATCATTACCCATAGGGGTATTTCATATGTAGCATGATATTTAGTGAGGCTAGCAATGTGTGCGGCTCTATAATAGTTAGCGAAGTTCGGGAACCCAAAGCCTCCTTTGAGTTTTGGTAAGTGTAGTGTATGAAGCGATACACAGGGTTTTTTGGAGCCCCAGACAAATGTTGATGTTCGTCTTTGGAGAATTCTAAGATAATAAGGTGGGATAGGGATCGGTAAGACTCTAAATAAGTACAGTAGTTTTGGAAGGATTGTCATTTTGATTGCATTCATTTTACCTATCCATGAAATTGGGAGATGTGACCATTGTTGTAAAAGTGTTGTTATTTGTTTGAGGAGTGGGGGATAGTTTGCTGTAAAAAGATCTGAATATGAGGCTGTCAGGTGAATCCCTAAATAGGGGATTGACCTCTCAGTCCATATGAAAGGAAGTGCATTTTTGGCCGAGTCGGATTCCACTTTGGAGAGGGATATATCTAAGGCTTTGGATTTTTTGAGATTTATTGTAAGCCCCGAAATCATTGAAAATTTGTCTAAAATGAGCAGTAGGTTGGGACCAGAAACTTGTGGGGATGGTATCCAGCAGTTTCTATGCCCGTAATTGTTGGGTCTGTGCGGATTCTTTGGGCTAGGGGTTCAATTAAGAGGGCGAATAGAAGGGGGGAAAGTGGGCAGCCCTGGCGTGTTCCTCTTTCTATATTAAATGAATTAGATTTGTATCCTGCATATTTATTATATGCGATTGGTCTGTTGTAAAGCGCTGCGATCCATGTTAGGAAGTGAGGGCCAAAGCCCCATCTTTGCAATGTGTAGTGGAGGTAAGGCCACGATATGGAGTCGAAAGCTTTTTTTATATCAAGGGATAGAAAACAGGAGGGTATACAACGGTTTTTAGCTATGTGAGCTAGCAATACAGCCCAGCGGACATTGTCACTCGCCTGGCGCTTTGGCATGAATCCTACTTGATCCTTGTGGATAAGCTTACCTATTATGCTATTTAGTCTTTTGGCTAATATTTTGGCTAGAAGTTTAATGTCTAAGTTCAGAAGGGAAATAGGGCGAAAATTTGTACATAAGGTATCATCAGTAAGAGGTTTAGGAATCATGCAAATAATGGCGGTTAAAGTTTCTTGTCTAAAAGATTTCCCTTCTAATAATACATTGAAAGCTTCTGCTAAGATTGGTGATAGTATGTCTGCGTAGGTTCTGTAATATAAGGTTGAGTAGCCATCTTGGCCTGGCCTCTTATTAATTTTAAGATCTTTGATAGCTTCAACGACATCATTAGATGTAATATTATCTTCCAATAACTTCTTTTGGTCAAGGGAAAGTTCTGGTAGATTTATATCAGAGAAAAATGCATCTGCTGTTTCCGGGTTGAAGTTATTAGATGAAGTAATATAATGAGGTCAGATGTGAATGAAATTTCTGAACTATTTTGTTGGGATTGCAAGTGTAGACATCTTTTGCAAGTTTTAGGCGAATTGGTTTGAAGGGTTTGTTCAGAGAATTGAGTGTACGTGCAAGGTAGGTACCCGATTTATTGGCTTTCATAAAATAGTTGTGTCTTGAACGTTTATAGGATTTTTCCACTGCTTCAGTAAGAAATAGATCGTATGCAACTCGAGTCTTGTCTAATCGCGATTTTGTTAATGTTGATGGATTGTCTTGATGGGCTATAAAGGCTGTATTAAATTCCCTTTCCAGTTTACGAGCCAGTGTCTTCCGTTCGCGTTTAAATATGGCTGATTGTTTCTGAATTGTGTTACGTATAACTGGTTTATGGGCTTCCCAAAGAGTTAGTGTGCTAATTTCTGGGCTAGAATTGAGGGTTATATATTCTTTAATGGCTTGTTTAATGGTTTGGCGATGAGATGGGTGTTTGAGTAGGATATCTGGGAGATTCCAAGTAGGGTCGTGGCCTTTGGGTAATGTTGATTTAATGGAAGTAAGTACTGCATTATGGTCGGACCATGGGATAGGGATTATATCTAGAGTTGAGCGGGTAGCTGGATATTCGGGTCCGGCGGGTTCGGCCGAACTTCGGAAAAAAGTTCGGATTCGGGACCGAACTTTAACCCGAACCCGGACCCCATTGAAGTCAATGGGGACCCGGACTTCTGACGACTAAAAAGGCTCTAAAAAAGTAATGGAAAGGGCTAGAGAGCTGCAAATGGCAGCAAAATGTTGTTAAGAACATGGCAAGTGCTCTGCAAACAAATGTGGATAGGAAATAACTTAAAAGAACATAAAAAAAATAAAAAAATATGCTGGAGGCCCCCTTTTCAGCAGAAGAGGTACAGGAAGTCATTAAGAACCTCAGAAACTCAACGGCACGATGCCACACATATGGTGGGAATGCCCCAGAATACGCCCTTTCTGGAATAAATTATTTAATTTAATGGATAAGCTAGTGGGAAAATAAAATACTTTGAAATAAAAATGTAGCGGGGTGCTAAATTTAAGGAAAGTGTTTGAGTGGTAAATAGGCTCAAATACCCTAATTCTGTAGGATTCATGGACCATTTTGTCCTCGGGGGACAGTATTGGTGTGCAGTTCCCTGCGGCCTACAGGTGGCGCCTTTTGTGTCCCCTCTTGGCAGTAGTACAGCGGGGCGGGGAACCTGCTGTGCATGCCGGGAGAGCATATAAAAGGGGCAGACCTTTGGCCTGGGGGCTGATGTCCAGTGGGGTCCGCGCCCAGGTGCCTTCGGCCTGGGTGCATGTGTTCCTGTTCCATCTCGGGCACCTTTAGCCCGGGGTGAGGTACTATCCTGGAGTTCTTGCTGCCCTGGGTATGGAGGCCTAGGGGCGGGAGTAAAGCCTGGAGTCCAGAGCCGCCTCGTGTAGGGGACCCTGTTCCAGGGAAGGGAGGATCATTCTGATGGACCGATGCGGGAGTCACGGTGAAGGAATGGTCTGTTGACTCTCTGGAGAGATGTCTTCCCCTTGATATGGGCTAGGTTCGTAGAAGGAGAAGCTCAAGGTCACCTTGACTGTATCAGAGGCCTTATTCAACCGGCCCGTGGCAGGGGCCTTATACACCCTGGTCTGTGGCTGAGACCAAAGTTCTCCAGGCCCGTGGCAGGGGCCTTGTACACCCGGTCTGTGGCAGAGACCAACCTCAATGTCTGTGGCAGAGACCGTGCGCCAAAAACTGTTTGAGAAACCTAAGCAGTGAAGTGAATGTGCTACGTTTGTGCCTGGACCTCCTCCACACCTTAAGCTGTCCTGTTTCTTTGCTCTAACCTTTTCTATCTGAGTACAGTTTATTTTGCCATGAGAGAATAAGAGTTGGAGTTTCAGCTGGTGTGGACATTGACTTTACTGGCAATTAAAGGACTTGCCTCTACCTACAGTAGAGGTGAGAATCATCCTCTGGAGGAGTTTTGACTCCGGCTGTGGACACGGCCCGTCAAGTACACCGCTCAACCTCTTTATATAGGAGGATACGGGCTGGTAGTGCGGTGTGCCTTTCTCCCTCCTGCGAAGAGCCAACAACATAAAGGCAGGTAAGGGGGAAAGGATCTGTGCGCTACAAAAAAATAAAATAAAATTTTTAATCTTGGCCTAGCAGGACGAGGTCCATATGGAGTAGGAGGTTGAGGTGGCGGTGGATGTGGCTGTGTAGGTGGAAGCGGCGGTGGAGGAGGACGAGGTAGCCAACACTGGTTCAAAAATACAACAATGGCTGGGTAAGGCCGGTGATGTGTCGAATTCTGTCCCCTGTCGAATAGTGTCCGCCCTGTACTGCGCTTGCTGAGTATGTAGGACAAGGGGATTTCAAAAATCTCCCAAGACTAATGGCGCCTGTGTGTTGAGTTCAGGTGAAGGCCACACCATCCGTGGTTCAAGCCGAGCCAAGCAAGGCCGCGATCGAAGCGAGCCCGTGAGGGGCCCTGTTACTATGTGCTACCGTATGTCCTCTTGGATGGTGGGGCTTGAACCTGCACTCACAGCGCAGGCGCCGTTCATCTTCGGAGATTTTGTGAATCTCCTTGTCCTCTGTACTGCGCAAGCGCTGCGCCTGCGCAGTACGGGCCGGGCACAATCCGATGGCCGGACAGTTTTTGTCACAACACCGGTATACATGTCTATTCTGCACAAGGTACGGACAAGTCCTGTGGGATCCATGCCTGGTTCATTTTAATGAACGTGAGCTTGTCCACATTGGCTCTGGACAGGCGGCTGCGCTTGTCTGTGATAACGCCCCCTGCCGTGCTAAATACACGTTCAGATAATACACTGGCTGCAGGGCAGGCCAGCACCTCCAAGGCATAAACGGCAAGCTCAGGCCATGTGCCCAATTTGGAGACCCAGAAGTTAAAGGGGGCAGACCCGTCATCCAGTACGTGTAGGCCTATGGACACATACTGCTCAACCATGTTGGTGAAATGCTGCCTCCTGCTAAGACGTTCCATCTCAGCTGGTGGTGCTGGTTGTTGTGGCGTGCTGACAAAGCTTTTCCACATTTCGGCCATGCTAACCCTGCCTTCTGAGGTGCTGCCGGTGCCCCGGCTGCATTGGCGACCTCTTCCTCCTCCTCTGCCTTCGCCTTGTGCTTCCACCGTACGCCCGCTGTCAGGTGGGAATGCCACCAGCAGCGCGTCTACCAGCGTGCGCTTGTACTCGCGCATCTTACGATCCCGCTCCAGTGAGGGAATTAAGGACGGTACGTTGTCCTTGTAACGGGGATCCAGCAGGGTGGCCACCCAGTAATCAGCACCAGTTAAAATGTGGGCAACTCGGCTGTCGTTGCGGAAACACTGCAGCATGTAATCGCTCATGTGTGCCAGGCTGCCCAGAGGCAAAGAAAAGCTGTCCTCTGTGGGAGGTGTATCGTCTGTGTCCTCTGTATCCCCCCAGCCACGCACCAGTAATGGCCACAAGCTGGTCTGAGTGCCACCCTGCTGTGAACATGGCTCCTCCTCCTCCTCCTCCTCCTCCATCTCCTCCTCCACCTCGTCATCCTCCAGAACTGTGCCCTTTCTGCCGGACAATTGTGTACCTGGCGTTTGTTGGTGCAGGAACCCACCCTCGTAGCCACTTGTGAAAGACTGCCCTGAAAGCCTTTGAAATGATCCCGCTTCCTCCTCCTCCTCCTCATCCTCCTGTGCCACATCCTCTTCCATCATCGCACAAAGCGTTTTTTCAAGGAGGCATAGAACTGGGATAGTAACGCTGAGAACGGCGTCATTGGCACTGGCCATGTTGGTGGAGTACTCGAAACAGCGCAACAAGGCACACAGGTCTCGCATGGAGGTCCAGTTATTGGTGGTGAAGTGGTGCTGTTCCACAGAGCGACTCACGCGTGATTGCTGCAGCTGAAACTCCACTATTGCCTGCTGCTGCTCGCACAGTCTGGCCAGCATGTGCAAGGTGGAGTTCCACCTTGGGGGCACGTCACATATGAGGCGGTGAGCGGGAAGGCCGAAGTTACGCTGCAGCGCTGACAGGCGAGCAGCAGCAGGGTGAGAACGCCGAAAGTGCGCACAGACAGCCCGCACTTTCTGCAGCAGCTCTGGCATATTGGGGTAATTTTTAAGGAACCTCTGGACCACCAAGTTCAGCACATGCGCCAGGCAAGGGATGTGCGTCAAACCGGCTAGACCCAGAGCTGCTACGAGATTTCGCCCATTATCGCACACCACCAGGCCAGGCTTGAGGCTCACTGACAGCAACCACTCATCGGTCTGTTGTTCCATGTCCCTCCACAACTCCTGCGTGGTGTGGGGAT
The DNA here is from genome assembly GCA_029206835.1 of Rana muscosa. Lineage (NCBI taxonomy): Eukaryota > Metazoa > Chordata > Amphibia > Anura > Ranidae > Rana > Rana muscosa. Next base: position 881,249,367 of record CM055118.1, read on the forward strand.
TTTCCCCCAAACAGGAAAGTTTTAAAACTGCCTGCTGTCGTTTACCCCTGGCTGTGCTGAAGTTGGTGGTGAAGGTGTTACGCTGAATGGATGAGGAGGCGGTAGAGGATGAGGAAGCGGAGAAGGAGGAGTTAGCAACAGGAGGCAAACTGAAGCGCCCTGCAATCCTCGGTGGTGGAAGGACATGCGCCAAACCGCTATCTGCCTCAGGCCCAGCCGCCACTGCATTTACCCAGTGTGCTGTTAGGGAGATATAACGTCCCTGACCGTGCTTACTGGTCCACGCATCCCTAGTTAGGTGGACCTTGCCACAGATGGCGTTGCGCAGTGCACACCTGATTTTGTCCCCCACCTGGTTGTGCAGGGAAGGGATGGCTCGCCTGGAAAAGTAGTAGCGGCTGGGCACGACGTACTGCGGGACAGCCAATGCCATCAGGCTTTTAAAACTCTGCGTCTCCACCAGACGGAATGACAGCATTTCAAAGGCCAGGCATTTTGAAATGCTGGCATTCAGGGCCAGGGATCGCAGGTGGCTAGGGGGGTACTTCCTCTTCCGCTCCAATGTTTGGGAGATAGAGAGCTGAACGCTTCCATGGGACATTGTGGAGATGGTTGGTGACCCAGGTGGTAGTGTTGCTGGCAGATCCTCTGTTTGCGGGGTGACAGGTGCCACTGTCACTACAGAGGTGGATGAAGAGGCCGAGACTGCAGCAGAAGAGGAAGCAGGAGGAGCCAGAGACCTTTCTTGGTTTTTGAGGTGTCTACTCCACTGCAGCTCGTGCTTTGCACTTAGATGCCTGGTCATGCAGCTTGTGCTCAGGTTGAGAACGTTTATGCCTCGCTTCAGGCTCTGATTGCACAGCGTGCAAACCACTCGTGTCTTGTCATCAACACACTGTGTGAAGAACTGCCACGCTAGGGAAGTCCTTGGACCTGGCTTTGGTGTGCTCGGTCCCTTGCTGCGTTGGGCAGTAGCAGATGTACTGCCTAGGGGACGAATACTCCGTTTTTGCACCCTGCTCCCTCTTCTGCTGTGCTGGTGGCTCTGTGCGACCACCGCCTCTTCCTCCGAACTACACTGGTCACCTGCATAACGTTGATTCCATGTGGGGTCGAGGACCTCATCGTCCTCCACATCATCTTCCACCCAGTCTTCACCCCTGCCCTCCATGTCTGTCTGCACAATTGCGAAAGCAGCAGCAGTTGGCACCTGTGTTTCGTCATCATCCGAGACGTGCTGCGATGGTCCTCCCATGTACCCATCATGAAACATAAGTGGTTGGGCATCGGTGCACTCAATCTCTTCCACTTCTGGGGCAGGGCTAGGTGGATGGCCCTGGGAAACCCTGCTAACAGAGTCATCGAAAAGCAGAAGAGACTGCTGCATGATTTGGGGCTCAGACTGCTTGGCTGATTTGCAAGGGGGTGAGGTGAAAGACTGATGGACATGGGCTTCAGGTGCCAACTCTGATCTTTCATCAGAAGAGTGGGTGGGAGACAATGTGAAGGAACCCGAGGCACTGTCAGCAACCCAATCTACTATCGCCTGTACTTGTCCTGGCCTAAACATTGGTACAGCCTCATTAGGCGCGACAAAATACCGCCGCAGGCTCGGTCCCCTACTCGCACCTGAGGAAGGTGTTTCACTTGTGCGTGTTGCTGGCACAGATCCACCACGTCCTCTCCCTGCAACAGGAGCTCCACCAGCAGCACCACGACCGGGGCCACCACGTCCCTTTGACCTTCCCCTCATATTTTCCAAATTTAGGATCTTGCCCTAAATGGCGTTTTTTGGAAGACCACAACACACCCACAGTACGTAATGGCTGAAACGCACAGCTACAGAACTGCAGAAAATGCTATTCAAAAAAAAAAAAGGTTGTTTTTTTTAGTATAGCACAGTACAAGGAAAATATATAGAAATTGTTTATTTCACACACCTCCAGATGTGTATTTCACACTGCAAAATATTTTCTGTGGCCCTAAATGGTGTTTTTTGGAAGAGCACAACACAACCACAGTATTTAACCACTGAATCGCACAGCTATAGAAGTGCAGAGAATGCTATTCAAAAAAAATGTGTTTTTTTTTTTTTTGTATAGCACTGTACAATATATAGAAATTGTTTATTTTACACACCTCCACATGTGTATTTCACACTGCAAAATATTTTCTGTGGCCCTAAATGGCGTTTTTTGCCAGACCACAACACACCCACAGCACGTAACCGCTGAATCGCACAGCTACAGAAAATGCTATTCAAAAAAAGGTTGTTTTTTTTAGTATAGCACTGTACAAGAAGAATATATAGAAATTGTTTATTTTACACACCTCCAGATGTGTATTTCACACTGCAAAATATTTTCTGTGGCCCTAAATGGCGTTTTTTGCCAGACCACAACACACCCACAGCACGTAACCGCTGAATCGCACAGCTACAGAAAATGCTATTCAAAAAAAAGGTTGTTTTTTTTAGTATAGCACTGTACAAGAAGAATATATAGAAATTGTTTATTTTACACACCTCCAGATGTGTATTTCACACTGCAAAATATTTTCTGTGGCCCTAAATGGCGTTTTTTGCCAGACCACAACACACCCACAGCACGTAACCGCTGAATCGCACAGCTACAGAAAATGCTATTCAAAAAAAAGGTTGTTTTTTTTAGTATAGCACTGTACAAGAAGAATATATAGAAATTGTTTATTTTACACACCTCCAGATGTGTATTTCACACTGCAAAATATTTTCTGTGGCCCTAAATGGTGTTTTTTGGAAGAGCACAACACAACCACAGTATTTAACCACTGAATCGCACAGCTATAGAAGTGCAGAGAATGCTATTCAAAAAAAATGTGTTTTTTTTTTTTGTATAGCACTGTACAATATATAGAAATTGTTTATTTTACACACCTCCAGATGTGTATTTCACACTGCAATTTATTTTCTGTGGCCCTAAATGGCGTTTTTTGGAAGAGCACAACAACCCCAACAGTATATAACCGCTGAATCGCACAGCTGCAGAGGCCAGAGAATGCTATTCAAAAATAATGTTGTTTTTTCACACACCTCCAGATGTGTATTTCACACTGCAAAATATTTTCTGTGGCCCTAAATGGCGTTTTTTACAAGAGCACAACAACCCCAACAGTATATAACCGCTGAATCGCACAGCTGCAGAGGCCAGAGAATGCTTTTTAAAAATAATGTTGTTTTTTCACACACCTCCAGATGTGTATTTCACACTGCAAAATATTTTCTGTGGCCCTAAATGGCGTTTTTTGGAAGAGCACAACACAACCACAGTATTTAACCACTGAATCGCACAGCTATAGAAGTGCAGAGAATGCTATTCAAAAAAAATGTTGTTTTTTTTAGTATAGCACTGTACAATATATAGAAATTGTTTATTTTACACACCTCCACATGTGTATTTCACACTGCAATTTATTTTCTGTGGCCCTAAATGGCGTTTTTTGGAAGAGCACAACAACCCCAACAGTATATAACCGCTGAATCGCACAGCTGCAGAGGCCAGAGAATGCTATTCAAAAATAATGTTGTTTTTTCACACACCTCCAGATGTGTATTTCACACTGCAAAATATTTTCTGTGGCCCTAAATGGCGTTTTTTGCAAGAGCACAACAACGCCAACAGTATATAACCGCTGAATCGCACAGCTGCAGAGGCCAGAGAATGCTTTTTAAAAATAATGTTGTTTTTTCACACACCTCCAGATGTGTATTTCACACTGCAAAATATTTTCTGTGGCCCTAAATGGCGTTTTTTGGAAGAGCACAACACAACCACAGTATTTAACCACTGAATCGCACAGCTATAGAAGTGCAGAGAATGCTATTCAAAAAAAATGTTGTTTTTTTTTAGTATAGCACTGTACAATATATAGAAATTGTTTATTTTACACACCTCCACATGTGTATTTCACACTGCAATTTATTTTCTGTGGCCCTAAATGGCGTTTTTTGGAAGAGCACAACAACCCCAACAGTATATAACCGCTGAATCGCACAGCTGCAGAGGCCAGAGAATGCTATTCAAAAATAATGTTGTTTTTTCACACACCTCCAGATGTGTATTTCACACTGCAAAATATTTTCTGTGGCCCTAAATGGCGTTTTTTGCAAGAGCACAACAACCCCAACAGTATATAACCGCTGAATCGCACAGCTGCAGAGGCCAGAGAATGCTTTTTAAAAATAATGTTGTTTTTTCACACACCTCCAGATGTGTATTTCACACTGCAAAATATTTTCTGTGGCCCTAAATGGCGTTTTTTGGAAGAGCACAACACAACCACAGTATTTAACCACTGAATCGCACAGCTATAGAAGTGCAGAGAATGCTATTCAAAAAAAATGTTTTTTTTTTTTAGTATAGCACTGTACAATATATAGAAATTGTTTATTTTACACACCTCCACATGTGTATTTCACACTGCAATTTATTTTCTGTGGCCCTAAATGGCGTTTTTTGGAAGAGCACAACAACCCCAACAGTATATAACCGCTGAATCGCACAGCTGCAGAGGCCAGAGAATGCTATTCAAAAATAATGTTGTTTTTTCACACACCTCCAGATGTGTATTTCACACTGCAAAATATTTTCTGTGGCCCTAAATGGCGTTTTTTGCAAGAGCACAACAACGTCAACAGTATATAACCGCTGAATCGCACAGCTGCAGAGGCCAGAGAATGCTTTTTAAAAATAATGTTGTTTTTTCACACACCTCCAGATGTGTATTTCACACTGCAAAATATTTTCTGTGGCCCTAAATGGCGTTTTTTGGAAGAGCACAACACAACCACAGTATTTAACCACTGAATCGCACAGCTATAGAAGTGCAGAGAATGCTATTCAAAAAAAATGTTGTTTTTTTTTAGTATAGCACTGTACAATATATAGAAATTGTTTATTTTACACACCTCCACATGTGTATTTCACACTGCAATTTATTTTCTGTGGCCCTAAATGGCGTTTTTTGGAAGAGCACAACAACCCCAACAGTATATAACCGCTGAATCGCACAGCTGCAGAGGCCAGAGAATGCTATTCAAAAATAATGTTGTTTTTTCACACACCTCCAGATGTGTATTTCACACTGCAAAATATTTTCTGTGGCCCTAAATGGCGTTTTTTGCAAGAGCACAACAACCCCAACAGTATATAACCGCTGAATCGCACAGCTGCAGAGGCCAGAGAATGCTATTCAAAAATAATGTTGTTTTTTCACACACCTCCAGATGTGTATTTCACACTGCAAAATATTTTCTGTGGCCCTAAATGGCGTTTTTTGGAAGAGCACAACACACCCACAGTATATAACCGCTGAATCGCACAGCTGCAGAGAATGCTATTCAAAAAAAAGTTTTGTTTTTTTTTTTAGTATAGCATAGTACAAGAAAAATATATAGAAATTGGTTATTTCACACAACTAGAGATATACACTGCAAAATATTTTTTTTGCCCAAAAATAGGTCTTTTTTGCGCACAACAAAGTGCATTTTTTTTTTTTGCAACAGCACAATAAAGTGCTTTTTTTTTTTTTTGGGGCCCAAAAATGGGTCTTTTTAGCAAAAGCACAATAAAGTGCCTTTTTTTTTTTCTGCCCGAAATGGGTCTTTTAGCAAGAGCACAATACAGCCACAGTATGGAATAGGTGTATCACTCAACGTAATGCAGTGCTGGTGCACTGAGCTTGCAACACAAACAGATAAACCTATGCAGATCGCTGAGCTATTATATCTCTCAATCTGGACTCCTATCTAAATCTCTCTCCCTGAAAGCACAAACAGGATCCTGCCCCTACACTACACTACACTGTCTCTCTATCTTTTCTATCAGTAGATTGCAGAATCAGGACTAACTCCTATCATATAATTCTCTCCCTCACAGCAACAGCAGCCAGGATCCTTTCCCTACACTGTCTAAAAGCAGAGTGACGATCTGTGCTGTGTGCCTCTTGCTTATATAGAAGCTGGTCACATGCTGGGTCACATGTTGCACTGACCAATCACAGCCATGCCATTAGTAGGCATGGCTATGATGGCTTCTAAGGGCACACCAGCTAATCAAATGGTGATTGGCTGGCCCCTGAAGCATTTCTAACTGCGCCATTAAATTCCCGAATCCGGACCCGAACCCGGACTTTAGCGCAAAATCCGGGTCCGGGGTCGGGAAAACGCCAAAATTCGGTACGGACCCGAACTTTACAGTTCGGGTCCGCTCAACACTAATTATATCTGCTGCTATGATTTCAGGGAGCATACCTATGGTCAGGAATATGTGGTCAATCCTTGAAAATGTTTTATGTGGGTGGGAGTAGTAGGTATATTTCCGTTTAGTTGGATTAACTTCTCTCCATGAATCAACCAAGTTATATTTGGATAGAATTTGTGAAAAAGATTTTTTAGATGTAATTTGGGATGGTGTGTATGGGGATTTATCCAGAAATGGGAGGAGGACCTGGTTAGAGTCACCACACAGCATAACTGTTCCTATCTTATGATCATTCACAACTTGTAGTAAATGTGACATAAATGGATTAGGTTGTTTATTTGGTGCATAGTAGGAAACTACTGTTATTGCCTGGTCAACAATGTGGCCCGTAAGAATTAGATAACGTCCTTCAGGATCTTTTATTTGAGATTGAAGTGTAAATGGGGTAGAGCGATGAAAGGCTATGAGAGTACCCCGTTGCTTGGAGGCAGCCGAGGCCGTATATGTTTGCAGATAGAAATTGGAAATAAATTTTGGTGTGGAGGTATTTGTGAAGTGGGTTTCTTGTAAGCAAACTATGTGAGCCTTTTTGGCATGAAATATACGGAATGCCTTGGTTCGTTTCTGGGGGATGTTTAGTCCCTGAACATTCAGGGACAGAATGTTTAATGGTGCCATGGCAGTCGGATGGACAAAGGGGACTTACCCGTTACCAGGTTATTCAGGTCATTTGATGCCATCCAAGTGAACTCGAAGAGGGGGAGAAAAGAAGGATTGAAGATGAGTACTATAATCGGGCTGCTCAAGTCAGTTTATACAATCCAGGTGGACTTGAAGGAAGAGGAGAGAAAAGGAATAGAGGTGAGTATTGAAGTGAGGAAAATAAATAAAACAGAAATGGTTAGAGAAAATAATAAGAAATTCAACAGAAAAACACATTCAAACATATCCCGTGAGTGGGGACAAAAATCTCCCTCAGGGGAAAGGGTGCTTCCGTCAGACTTCCACATATTATGTGGCTGAATGAGGGAGGCAAAATAGGGCGCATGGATCTCCCGTTCGTGGGAGGAGAGCCTTCTAATGAAAGCTTCTTAATAATGTACCTAACTGTAAACCACACGACTTATAATGAAAACTATTAAAGTTAACTATAATTAGTTAAAAAGGGGGCAACAGGGGAAATGGGAAATAAGAGAATGGCATCTGACTACCCCAGGGTTTCCTGGTATGGAAGTAAGATGTGCTAAGGTAGTGATTAAGGGATTTGGGGGGTGAAAACTGGATCAGTTAACAATAAGGGTATAACAGAAGGATCTACCGGGAAAGGTAGAGTGAGGAATTCCTAAAATTACAGTGCCAAAACTACCTTAAAACTTCCTAATGATAGGCTAGCGGTCAGCAAAGTCATAAAAATTAAAACGAATGGGACCTTTGGTCATAATACTTCTTATGAATGCCAAAAGACCTTACAGTTATGTCCATTACTTGGGACAAAAATTATCTAGGATATAAAATATACACATATATATATATATATATATATATATATACATACACACATACATGCATGTGTCCATGGATTTCAACCAATAAAGGTCAAAGGGACTTTTCTGCTTTAAATGTACATACACTGTATGTATATATTGATTCAGTTGTATGTGACTCTTGGCAATTCTATAGGCCTGCACTCTGGGCACCATGTCTGATACCCTTGAATACCTTGAATGCCTTTTTCCATCGAATTTTCCTGGCAAATTTTTTTGTTTGTTTTTGAGGTAGGTCACCAGGTTTTTCCTCAACCTTTCCCTATTGCTTGGTCTTTCATGCAAAATGTGATAAACTATGTGCATATCCAGTTTGTACAAACTGAACAAACATTGCCATTTGCCTACAAATTCTATATTATCATTAAATGATTGGTATCTAAAGCAGATTAATTCAGTAATAAATACCTTTTTTTGTGCTGAAAATGCCCCCCTCATCTTATACTTGAGTCACCTTTTTGCGCCTGATCTCCCCGATTTGGGGACCCGGTACCGGATTTCCGTAGGTCCCCTGGACCCCAAACTTGGCACACATGTAGCTTCACTCTTCCTCTACAAGTGCAAAGTTTGTTGGCCGGGGAGAACCGATTTTTCAAAGCCGGGCACCCCTTCCATAGACTCCCATGTTAAACGGTCATTTCTCTGGTGATTTTGGGGACCCAGTACCGGCCGGTCGTAAATCCTCTGGACCCGAAACTTGGCACACATGTAGCCCCTTTCTCCTCTATAAGTGTGCAAAGTGTTTTGTCTGGGGGACCTACGGCCGGGGAGCACCGATTTCTCAAAGCCGGGGCACCCCTTCCATAGACTCCCATGTTAAACGTCAGTCTAGTCATGGACACAGTGAGGCATGGGCACAGTGAGGCATGGACACAGTGAGGCATGGACACAGTGAAGCATGCACATGGACACAGTGAGGCAAAGTGAGGCACAGTGAGGCATGCAGATGGACACCCTAGGCTTATACTCAAGTCAATACGTTTTCCCAGTTTTTGTGGTAAAATTAGGTGCCTCGGCTTATGTTCGGATCGGCTTATACTCGGGTATATACGGTAACTGTAGATTCAGAGACTAAGGGTAGTTTGTCTTAACCAGTGGTCAAAATGACTCTCTTACTAGTAGTAAGGAGAAATAGAATTATAATATTAAAGGCTGAGGCAGAAATTGATTAAATAGATGAAAATTGTAAAGAATATTTTTTTTGGAGTTTGGGAACTGTCTTTCCTAAAACAGAGATAATATTTATTATTTATTTATTTATTTTCCCTAACAAGGTATTTTTATAAGACTATACACCAAGAACGAGTGTCAGATATAAGACACTATGGACATTTAGAAGTGTATGAAAAGTTCTATGTTGTCTAAAAACTAAAACAATTAATAGGAAGCTGACATATTTTAAAATGTTGTTACCCGTAACAACATTTAAAGATATGTCAGCTTCCTATTATTTGTTTTAGTTTTTATTTTATTTTTATTTGTTAAACATATAAATGCCTTTTTTTATATCCCTGAATGCAATATTTGTTGGCAAATCATTGGACCATTTTTCAACGGTACTTTATAGGGGGTTTGTATAGTGAGAAGCTTTAAAGGAGAAGTCCAGCCTGAGCTTTTTAGGCTGGGCTTCTCCCAAGGGTCACAGGAGTGCAATTCGTTTTGCACTCCTGTAACCCGTTTTCAGCAGAGAGTGGTCTGAAGTCTGCTCTCCGCTGACGTCACTGCAATCAGTCGAGGCAGCACGTCATCCCGACTTAGGAAGTCTGGATACACCAGGTGCCTGGACTGATGGCAGTCTCAGCCTCTCATCGAGCTGCTGAGAGGCTGAGGCGGCCACACCCTGCCCCTCATTGGAGCTCAGTGCTCCAATAAGCGTGGAGGAGCAGAGCAGGAGAGATGCTGACTGACAGTCAGCAGCTCTCTGCTCAGGGAGGTGAGAGAATAAAGCCATCGGCGGTGTTCGGTGGCTCAGTTCTCAGTGCAGAGATGCCGGGGGACAGCTGCAGCATCGGTCTGATGCTGCATCCACCTTGGTAAGTATAAATATCCCAAAAAACAAACAAACCTATACTTCTCTTTTAATATGGGTAGTAAAATAATAGTCATCCCAATTTTAATGGACAACATCAACTTCTTGTTTTCACGTGAGAGTTAACCTCTGTGTGGCCTAGATGTTGCAAGTGATACTGAACGCAGTTGCATTGCTTGCAAAATTCTAGGCTGTTTAGCCATACAAGTATATTAATATTCCCAAAGCCTAATCTTCACTAAAATCTATGCAGCAGGCACAGAGGTTAGCACACAAGCTCCTAACGTGGTGTGCATGACAACAGCATAATATTCCATCAGAATCAGGAGCCTTCAGAATACTTTATATGCTTTCATTAGTTTCAGATGACCAGGGTTAACACTTGACTCATATTTTACTTGCCTGGTCAGTAAAACTTGGACTTGTTGACAATTTTTTTTTATAGGAAGTAGTCCATAAGGCTGGTATTTCCCCCCCCCCCAAAAAAAAAACAATAGAAACCCTACAGATGATCCCTACATACAGGGGTTATAGAAAACTCTACAAGACTGGTTGATGATCCAAGTTGCAGAACATATATAACGAAGAGAAGCTTTCATAGGTTTCGTCAAGAGACAGAATTCACAATATATTCTTTACTCTTTCAAGACAACTGTACAATATGTCTGGAGGTGAGAACATTTACAATACAGTTTAATGGAAAATAATAATAAATGACTATGCATTTCAAAATGGGAATGGAAACTACAGACAATACCATGTCCTCTCAAATGCAGGATTCAATATGCTTTATAGTGATTTTATGAAATTGGTTTATCAACCAACAAATAAAGTATACATAGAATGATTTACTTCCCACTAAACCAAACTTTAAACAATTCCGCATACGTTGATCTTGTGTGTTACCATATGAGGCAACTGTCCGCCATTTGGCATCAGTGTGTGTCCAGCATGATCTGATCATGCTCAAGGATTTTGAGTAGATGATGAAATGTTAATCAGGATTAGCGGTTATTTTTGCCTACACGGGCTGCAATATTTATCCAAATATGGCTAGATACATGTATCCTAATGTCACACAAAAGTACAATGGTCTGGGCTAAGATGGCCTAAGTATTTTCATTCATAATATCATTAATCATTAAATGTCGTCATTGGACATTGCTAACTGGTCCTTTTCACGATAAGGTTGTCTTCTGTCAACAATTTTTCGGGCCTTACTGGTAATAAGGTCAATATTAAAATATTACAAGAAATCTTCAATAAAAATTATCGAATATACCTAATTCCTGCTTGTTCCACTTTACTTCAATCTTGAAAGGCATTGCCCTACTTTATTATTTGTAATCAGATTGCAAAATGTATAGCCGTATATGGCTATTTCATGACTTGGATGACTGAAAACCTTCAAGGTCATTAAAATGAGTTTACTAAAGGAGAGGGGCTGTTTATTTTGTAATGTGAATGTCTATCTAGCTTTGTAAATAAGGTTGTGGCTTTGCTTACATGAAATTCCTAATCACGTACAAGGGAAAAAATAAAAAAAACAACAACATTTTTGATTGCATATCATTCACTATGTTACAAAGTGAATATGCTTTTTTTCTTTAGTAAATTAGTCCCATAGGGGTGTAGGGGTGTTTGCATTTGCAAAGGTTTTGCATTCATTTCATGCTCTTGTTTACCTTCCCTATTATTTATCTACAATGGAAATGTCAAAGTCCTATAAGCAAAAACATAGAAAGGCTAATGTAACACAAAACCACCTTTCTAAATACCGGTAAGTCCAGTTATCTGACTTTGTAAAGGTAAGTGGAAATATTTTATGAGACAATGCAGTTATGATATGTAAGGTGCAATAATACATAAGTCTTAGTTCAATAGGATGTATGAGGCATTTAGCTGTAATCATTATTTTACACTTGATAATTTCATTTCAAGAAAATGTTAATTTAATAAAATGATATTGCTTAGCTGTGGAGTCGGTATTTTTTCACATGGAATAAATTTTTAACTATTATAGTATCAGGTTCCCATAAACAGGTATTTTATTCTACAAATCAGTGTTGTTGCTCTCCCTAAGTGATGCCTCGTAGAACCTCACAGGCGAAATCTTTTTTGCTTTGGATGGAGTAAGGAAGGGTTATAACATCTGTCAATTTTTATTGCTGACTGTGTCCCAATTAGGGAGATTCTCTCAGTTCCTGTCCTGACAGTCAAAGGGATATGATATGAAATAATTAAAAACCTTTCCTATGTAGATAGGCATATAAGAACATTTTTTTTTTTTTAGTAAAATGTGATCTTCTGTTTTTACCTGTCTTTACCATTGTGTCCCACTGGCTCTTACTTCTTTAGGCTCCATGCACATTGGGCTTAAAAAAAAGCCAGTTCCCTTGGCAGAAAAATTTAAGAGAGTTTAGCGTTTTTTCTGCCGGAAAGCTCCAATCAGAAACGCAAACCAGAAGGGGTTTTTCCTGCCTCTAAACGCTGAGATCAAAATATGCCTGTAATTGTCCTAATGTGCATGGACACATAGGATAACATTGAGCTGCTTCTACAGGCAAAACACAAAACTCCTATGCAAGCAGTGATTTTCAAGCCAGTGTGCATAACTAGCGTCACAGAGATAAAAAAAGTCAAATCTTCCAGGAACTCCATAGTGCTTCTAACTCCTCCCTAAATCGTTTTCTAACAAATATCACTATATTAGGTGATTTATTATATTTTTTTCTGTCTTTTTGATATCTCTAAATAGTATTAGCTGACACAGCAATACATTCATATTTTTTTTAAAACAATGGCATTAGACCTATTATTCTTATTGAGCTATTTGATTTTCTTCTTGTGGCATTTGTATATGTAACTGTGAAAAAAATGGATCTTAAAGACTTGATTTTGAAAAATATAAATAGTTAAAAGTAGTAAACAAGCACTTAAGTGGAATTAAGGATTGGTGTACACTAACAATAAGCTCAATTTACATTAAGGAACAAAATAAAAAAAAATCCCATGTAAAATATTATATTCCTTTAAAAATATAAATTATTTCTTTATGTACCTTTTTCATTTCCTTAACACACATATTACATCCCTTTGTCAGAAATAATCATAAGCAACCTTCTATTTCTCCTTTTCCCTCTCTTTTTCCATATATTTTATGCATAATACTTTTTTATGTCAAACACAAAAAATAAATACTGCTGTTACCTAGAACTACAAAAAATAAAGCATATCTATAGCCCAATTTTTTTATTGGTTTTTGACTTCATAGGAAAGGTTAGAACCCCTGTCAGGTTTTACTGCTCTCCAGGTCTCCTTAAGCCCTGGTTCACACTGGTGCATTTTGAAATGCGATTTGGCATGCCAAATCGCATGTCAAAACGGCGGTATTTGCCACAAATTGCCGGCAATGGCACCGTCCTAATCGGTGCGACGCCGCACCTGCGGCGCTGCACCGATTTCAAAAAGTAGTTTCTGTACTACTTTTTGCGATTTTGGGCCGCGATCTGCACAGATGTCTCTGTAATCGCGGCCGAAATCGGGACTGACAGGCAGGAGTGAAATCGTGCGAGTTCAGCTGAACTCGCACGGCTTCACTCCCGCAACCCAGTGTGAACCTGGGCTAAGAGAGATTTTTCCTCACTTTCTGTTCTGGGGACAACTTTTAACAGACAAAATGTAAGGGGAAATATGCAACATGGAAACAGACAACAATAAAAAGCTAACCTGGTATTGGCCATGGCCATCCCCTGTTTTAACAGAAAGGAGCCATCCCTTGTTTAACTAAAAAAAAAATGTATTTCTGTCTGTGATGCTGTTTGAGAGTTCCCCTTACTTACTGTATGAAGAAAAGGTTGTCCCCGGGCCAGTGAGTTAGAGGAAATCTCTCTAAGGCTTGATTCACACCTATGCTTTAGTGCTTTTTGCATTTTGCAGATTTGCACTACAGCCCATTTAACATGGAACACGTTTTGTAAAGCAAATCTGCAAAATGCAAAAAGCACTAAAAATGCATAAGTGTGAATCAAGCCTCATAGAGCTAAGGGCAGCAGTACAACCTGACAGGGGTTCTAATCTATTCCCACTTTATCCAAAAATAAAAACAATTTTTGATATGAATACACTTTTATCCTAGGATTGCATAAAATCTAAAACTTATAGCAAAGACTTTGATGTAATCATAAATTACTGATTCATATGTTTGTTTTTGAATCATGTGACAAGCCAAAATTACACCAAAAATGTCTATGAATTGAATGGCCATATTAGGCCATATAAGGCTGTTAAAGGTCCCTAACTAAAGTGATGTCCAGTGACTCTCTCTCTTGCTCTGGCGAATGTTTAATAAATTAGTCTAATATATTAAACGGTACTTTATAAAAAGAATATTGTAAAATTGATATGTTCAACCTTAGTAAAACCTTTAATGTTTTCAATAATTATTTATCAGTAAAAGATGCCATGTACATAAGCCCAGATGAGAATAATCATTAACTTCACGGAACAAGCCTGCATTTTTTTTGGTCAATCTTGACTGCTCTCCTGTGAAAAGGCAGAAGTTAGGGGAGTGAGGCCACTCCCCTACCTTATACAAGAAAACCTTGGTTTGAGAGTAACCTGGTTTAAGAGCGTTTTGCAAGACAAGCAAAATTTTTAAATACATTTTGACTTGATATTCAAGCGATGTCTTGATATAAGAGTAGCGTCATGTCACAACTGAGTATAAAAGAGAAGAGAGGAACCTTTAAGTGTAGCAATATGGTTACATTTAATGAAGGTACAACATTTAGCAACATATTAGAGGCGCCTCTCTTCTCTTTAATACTCTGTAGCTCCTGCTGGATTTTGCTTCTAATCCCCTTGTGGAGGCCTCCATTTGTGGATGTACATTTTATGGGTACACAACCTATCACATTGCTATAATCTTTTTATATGGACTAATAAACTGAAGGACTTATGAATAAATAGTTGCAGAACAAATCCGTTTTTCATTATTTCTTATGGGGAAATTCGCTTTGATATACAAGTGCTTTGGATTACAAGCATGTTTCCGGAACAAATTATGCTCGCAATCCAAGGTTTCACTGTACTTTTATAGATTTGACCATACATGTCCAGCCAATGTGAGCATGTATGTTAAATGTTGAAACAATAACACAAATGATCATGCTGCATTTTAAAGTTCTGACTTTCATTCAGTAGCCGTGGCTAGTTTAGCTTGTTTGACTGTGGGTATAAATCAGAGCAGTTCTGTATAAAGATTCTATATAATCACAAGGGGAACATAGAAACTATAGGCACTACAATGATTAGAGTCAACCCCCAGAGATCAGATTGGTAAAGTCAAAGATTTAATAAAATCATACTGATAATAAAATCTTCCTGGAGCTGGTCACCCCACTCCTTTCTGCTTCTGTTACCATTCCTGGTTTAAACATTACAATTCATTTTAATGGTATAATTCCAGCATAATAAATATATAAACTCTAAAAAAAAAATTGTTCTTCAATTAGTTTGTAGAAAAAAAATATAAAGATATGATTGAACTGAAGAAAATGTATAAACATTGTGATCTAATATTGGAATGAAATGCTAGGCATGGCTGTCTCAAACTGCTGATCTGTGATTTTGACAACATGCAGTTGTCCATACAGGTATAATTCCAAGTCTGTTACTTTGCCTGTTACTTTGCCTGATTATTTTCTCACGTTATGATAAAAGGTACATGTACATGGAGTTAGAGAAAAGCAAACTAGTTTGCCTAGATCTAAACTGAGTCAGGCCAGTGCACAAGCTGAAACATTAAGGTAATGGTTTGCATTCATGAAATGTGTTTATTTTTTCTCATTATACAATATCAAAATAGCACATGGTGGGGTTCAGTTAAGATAGGGATAGAGAAAATTCACTTAGCAAAAATAATAAATCACTCAATCATGAATGAGGCAAAAATCCTCTTTACATGACAGGATAGTCTAAGTGACCACAGCTTTACTATTTTAACTAAATTCTGTAATCCTTTGGTAAAACAACCCCAGTGAGAGAACTCAAAAAAACTGAAAATCCAGATTACCTTTTCCATCTTCAAAGCTTTGTAGTATTTGTAGTATTCTGATTCTTTTTAAATGTATTATGTTCAGAGAATAAATGTTGACTGCTTTGCTTTCCAATCTTTTTATAATTTTTAAATGCATGACTAACATAACAATATAAAATAACAATACAATATACAGTATAGCTATGAGCAATGTATTAAACACAATATTAAATTAGAAAAGCAAAAATGCATTTCAAAATAAAGAGAATAAGACTTTCTTACCCAAATTACTCTTTCCTCTGGTTTGAAAATAAAAAGTTAAATATTTATGGTTTAAAATTTTCATCATGTAATATTGAGAGTTGCCTGGTTGTTGGCTTTGCACACTAGAGCCAAAAAGATGAATTATGGAGTTGATTTACTAAACGAGTAAAATGATCACTTAGCCAAGTTAAGTTGTGTTCACTTCAGTCAACCAATTGCGTGCTGGTGAAATAATTTTTTTTTTTAACATCCCATGCTCATGATTTTGAATTTGAAGTGAACACAGAGTCACTGTGCTAAGTGAAGTTTCCATCCTTTAGTAAGTCAAACTCATAATGTTTTATGTGTATATGTTTATTAATATATGATTTTAACCGGGAGGTTAATTTAATCCAACATAATAGGTTCAAACAAGAGGATCTCATTAGTGTTGGAAAATGTTTCAGCTGCTAGAAAGATACCCATTCTTGTTGCTAATTTGACCTACTTATTTGGTCTGGTCATGGTAATAAGTACATATAGCGACTTTCACAAATGCCACCAAAGTGGAAGACATAAACATATTTGCACATGACTATTTTTTGGGATAATTATTCTCTGGAATAAGATAAGAGGGCTTTGCACCCTGAAAAAGAAGTCTTGTGAGGTCTTGGGAGTTTTGTGGACCTCACAAGTTCACTCTTGCAAATTTATTACAGGAGACAAGTTATAACAAGTGTACAGTCAACAGCTGCAACAAAATTCTTGTCTTTCGGAGGGCACGGTGCCCAAAAATCAGCTATGGTATCACTGAAATACAGCATATTATATATCACAGAGATGTAGGGAACTACCATTTTAGTCTGATTATGTTTCTATATAATTTGCAGATATACAGTTTGGCAGATAAGCTATACTTTAGCAATTGAAGGTGAAAGGTTGGGGAAAGAGAATATTGGGGGGGGGGTGTACCAGATCCTTTAAAAATGCCCAGGAAACTATTAAATCACCTCCTTAAAAAATTATTATATAGTTCAATCCATCCTTGTGGTTTTGAATATGAGTCTCCTGCTCCTGTGCAAGGTATTAGCTGTACAGTACCAGGGTACCTCTTCTAACACTTACTCCACACCCCTACTTGATCACCTAACCTATTTCCTATAATGCACCTTTAAAGCAACCCTTTTGCAAAATCTTCTACTAAAGTCCTAACTGAGACCCATACTTCTGGCAATGTCAACTTCTGTGGTCCCCTCATAGCTCTTACTGGTTCCTCCTGCTGACCTTCACATCTCCACTTTATCCCGTAATGAGTGGAGGTCAGCAGGAGGAACCAGAGACAGTTATAAAGAACCTATGAGACTGAAGCCCCATACACACGATCGGTTTGACTGATGAAAACCGTCCGATGGATGGTTTTCATCAGACCAACCGATCGTGTATGGTACCCATCGGTCTTTTTTCCATCGGTTGTAAAAAATAGAACTTGTTTTAAAATTTTCCGATGGATAAAAAAACCGATGGGAATTTCCGATCGTCTACGGGCAAGTCCATCGGTTAAAAAACCCACGCATGCTTAGAATCAAGTCGACGCATGCTCAGAAGCATTAAAGTTAATTTTTCTCGGCTCATCGGAGTGTTTTACGTCACCGCGTTTGGAACGGTCGGTTTTTTGACTGATGGTGTGTGGCCAAGACTGATGAAAAACAGTTTCATCGGATTTCCGATGGACAAATCCATCGGACGAAAATCCATAGGTTATCCGATCGTGTGTACGGGGCTTAACAATCCTGGAAATGTCAGTTTCAGAGGAGACTTCAAAAGAAGATCTCTCAGCACTGAAGCAATGTTGGGTGATGCTGGTAAGGTAAGTTTTTAAAGACTTCTTTCATAGGTACACTCTAATTTAAAATCTTTACTATAGTGGCATGATTGCTTAATAGCTAACTTTCTCCTAACCCTAATGCTATTACCTAACCTAATCGTTAAGATCCAACTCCAGCCAAATTTGGGAAGCGTAAAAACATTAAAAAGGTTTTTTCTTGTTGTTTGTGACCCCATTGGAGAGATGTCTCCTCACTTTCTGTGGCAGCAGGACAAGAAATAAGTGTCATTGTCACTGGAACAGGATAACACAAACAATCATATTAACCTGACAGACATTCTAAGCCTTTCCCATTTTATTAATGAAATGTGTTATGTTGCAGTGTCTGTCCTATATTAGAGATTTTCCGTGATGTCCTTACATAAAGTGAGGAGAATTCCCCCCATGTGGGTACAGACCACATTAAAAATTTTACATAGGTTCCAACCCTTCTCTGCTCTGTCTAAAACTAGAAAAAAAACAGTTTTGGCTTGATTTTGTCTTTTAGGTGAACCCAACGACACTCAACCTGTTAAACGCTGAACTCCTGTCTACCAGTAACCTAAACCCTATACTAAGCCCTAACATGAATTACCCCCTACTCATCTTGATGCATACTCATCTCGTTCTGTTTCAGGAGCTTGTTTGCTGACATAAGACAGCCCCTCGCTGAAGGGACGCAACACAAAAATTCCAGTGCCGGGTCAAATTGATCCATTGGTTACAAAGTGCAGCTCTCAGCCATTGTTATTTACATGCAGCAACAAATCCATGAACTACACATTCTCTAAACCAGTGTTTGTAAAATCACTATAATATACATATAGACCATTCTAATAATGTATTTATATTTTCCACGTATTACCTAATACTTGTAAGCAGGTAAATGATATTATCCTGGGTTTAGTTTAATAGAGAAGATTACTCAATGAGCCTTCCAAGAAATTACCCAAGTGAGAGGTTCTGGCTGGAAATCTATTGTGGCTGCAGATTTATTCTTTCACTATCCTATTAAACTATGCACTATGAATCTTCTAATTTGTCAATTCTCAACATGCCACTATGCGTCAAATGAAACTTGCAGTGCCGCTCTAAACTGAGACAGAGATCTCCCCACCGGTTGCAGTGAAGGAAGCTGGCGTCAGTGCACCATTCAAAGATGTAAGAGCATTATCAAAGAGAAGAAAAAGCGCTGCTCACCAACCCCGTTCATTAGTATGTAGATGAATGTGGCCCTAGCCAGCACCACAGCAGCCCCAGTGAGCGGGAAAAACATGTCAGTGTGGCGTGGCTGGAGCGGCACAGGCTCAGGCCACATTCATCACTAATGCACAGGTTTGGGGAGTGGCACCTTTTCTTTTATTTGAAAATGCCACTGCTCTTATTATTGACTATTTGCACCCCATACATGCCCTATTCATATCAGAAAATACTAAAGTCTCTTTTGATTAACAAAAGCCATTGGAAGCCATTAAAAAGCATGGTTATACAATGATGAATTTTCTGGCGGATTGTTCATGGCATTTATAAAACACATTGACTGTTATGCATTTTTTCACTATCAGAGAGAGTGCTTACAGTACTATTTACTGCTTATGACCTAGTGAATTCATTGCTTATTGGCCACTATCATTCACTGAAAATCTTTACTGCAAATTTATTACTCTGAAGATTCATGTTTTTAAAGGTTTTGTAATGGTTTGGAACTGCAAAAAGACTAGAAAACTGGCAGTAATGTCAGGTTGCCATCCTATATCAGTAATCTTCACTATTGGTGTCATGTAAAATTATTATTAGGTACAAAGCAGATATGCAATAGAGAAAAAGTGGAACATTTATGGAAAAGAAAGAAGGTAGGAGTAGAAGATTTGTTCATTTGAATCATTCATTCATTCATGTGCAAGGACAAAAATCCCATTTGTTGCCCTTCCACATGACTGGGTACTCAAAGGGAATTAGCCTTCTCCTTACTTGTTAGGCTAAGTGAACACTCACTTTCAAAAGTGAATGTTCACTTTGTAAAGCAAAAAAGACTCCTTTGATAAATCAATCAATCATGATGACAGGGGCTCATCCTTTATTACAGTGCAGAAATGTCAGTCAGAAAAATGGAGCAGCAAATAAAGCATTGTCTGTTGTGTTGTCTTTTTAGATAACCCGTGATGCTCTACGATTCCTTTGTAATGTCATATGTTTAATGTTTATTTGTAAAAAGACTGCATGCATATAGTAAAATGGAAACTGGAAAGTGCAAAATCTGGTGCAGCTTTGCATAGAATTAAAAACCAATCAGCTTCCAGGTTTTATTGTCAAAGCTTAACTGAATAAGCTAAAGTTAGAAGCTGATTGGCTACCATGCACAGCTGCACCAGATTCTCAGAGTTCTCAAGTTTTGGAAAACATCCCCTATCATCTTTAAAGCAATTAATGAAAATTAAATTAACATTTGAATCTTTACACTTTTTCCCTGAAATACAACTCCAACCATTTTTTTTAGTTTTTTTTAGTTTTTGACAGAGTGGGGAAGCGGTACAAGCCATTCAGGATGCAATTGCTGTTTTTTGCCCTCCATTAAGGATTTTTATTTTCCCCAACTTCTTGTGCTAGCATTGAAACAGGAAGTGATCTAAATCTCTGCTCCACAGACAGTAACAACACGTTTTCATGCAGTAGAGAGGTAAAGATGAGAACCATCGTTAGTTCTTTTATTGCTGCCTGTGTCCCTGATCATCTACTGTTTGGTCACCAGGACAGGAATTGGGGTGAGATTTTACTAACAGTGACATAAATGCTAATAACAATCGAACAGAGATTAAACCCTTTCTCACTATTAACTAAAAGCACAAAACACATTTTGGCTGGTTTGGAGCTTTAGGTCAAGTTATTGCACTTTGTGCAACTTGTATATAATGTAAAAGCTTCCTATCTATAATACTACTAGGATCCAGCATATTACACTGTTCAGTACAACATTTTAACCATCAAACACTAAATTTTTATTCTGGAAAGTATGGAACTATTTCCAGTTTATCTTTCAGTTCTAAATGGCCAGGATTAGTTAGACCACCCAATCTGAAACTGTCATTTTCCAGTGCTTATAATAATAATAATTACACTGGAATCAATTTTGCAACATGAACTTCTTCCGTTTTAGAATTTGGTTTAGTTTTCTTCAAGTTTTACATAGTACAAATCTCTTAATATTAGTGACATAAATACATTAGCTTTTATATAGAAGTAATTTAAAAAATATATTATCACAGATCTGTAATCAGCCAATTCCACTTCAAATTTTAATATTTTCTGTCATTTCATTACTGCTCTCTAAAATCACAGATAAACTGGAGTTTTCTACATGTAAACTACATTAACACTTTGCATTAGGGTAATGGCACATGTCTATTTCAATGACACATCATTAATTCAGTAGAACATTTGGGGGATTATATCATAATACTTTCTCCCACATTACATTAGAGAAAAAACTAAACCCAGTAGTGGCAGTTGTTTTTATACATGTTTAGTCTCTTCTGTCATTTTGCTTCCTACATTATTGTACCAGATATATTTATTTGTAGAAGAGTAAAAATAAAGTTGTAGGTAATAGCTTACTATGGGGCACATTTATTAAAGTATATCTAAATCCAAGAACCAAAATTTAATATATTGCAATTTACGAGTCCTATGATGTGTTGTCCAAAATTAAAGGCTGAGCACATTTTGTGCAAGTACTGTGGATCCTGCCAGAAATGCAGTGTCTTTGTAGCTTTCTATGAGCTGAACTGAAATCTCAAACAAAGTTATCAGCTTTCTCTGGGATCTTCTGTGAACTACAAGACACCCCCCACCAATGTGTTAGATATGAGGAATGGAGGAGGTGTTTGTGGTTCAAATCAGGAGAGCAGCAATATGGCAAATGTCACCCTAAGACAGGAAGTTTGTCATTGGCAGTAATAATAAGACCTTTGACAAAGCGCATGCGCGCGAAACATGTTAGTGTGAGGACTCTCCGACACTACAGGAGCCCACCATCCCGCCAGCCAAGTTTGCACATCCCTCCTGTCCCTCGCCCCCGTCCTGGTGTCTCTTCCGGCCGCCAGTTGGAGAGAGCAACATCTACACAGCCGCATAGAGCCGCTGATCACTTCACCTCCTGCCCGCCTGAACAGCTGGTCTGATCGCGATACAGGAACCTGCAGGGTATGTTACATCTCTCCTTGGTCTCCCCGGTCTCCACGACTCTTGCATTGCCATCCAGCCATAGGCTGTGACAGACTGTATCCACAGATACACGTTTATATCTCCACTGACGGCAAGGACAGTGCAAGTTACACTTAGTAACTTTGAACAACATCAAGCCCATTCCATCTAACTGGTCACAAAAACAGATTTTTTCAGCACACTTGCACATCTTAACACTTTGGTTGGCGGCATTGGTTGTTATGCGTTTTTTAATGCTTCACCACTGATCAAGATCTTTGTCTGATCCCTGTTTGAAGGTTATTGTACTTTGTATTTTTGATTTTATCCGATCAAATACATCAATCAATTTTCAGCATGCATTCTAATAAATAATTATTTTTATTTGAACATCAAGTTACATTTCATTATTACTGCCACCATTTGAGCGCTGGATTGTACATAATTGTTTTGAGATTGCCTTGTTCCGGAGGTTGCCAGCTGCACGGGGGGTTAGATTTTTAAGATTTACATTCATATGACATAACGTTTTACATATTGCTGCCGGTTTTTAACGCTACAAGACTCTTTTTGCTTTTAAACTACAAGACACCCCCCACCAATGTGTTAGATATGAGGAATGGAGGAGGTGTTTGTGGTTCAAATCAGGAGAGCAGCAATATGGCGAATGTTGTCACCCTAAGACAGGAAGTTTGTCATTGGCAGTAATAATAGGTGGAAAAAATTATATTAATGTATTTCCCACACCGAAAGACTGATTATCCTGTAGTATATTGCATTTTTGTTTTTGGGATTAGATAAACTTAAAGCTTGCAATAATTCCAATGCAAAATCATATTTAACCTCCTTAGCGGTATTCCCGAGTGTGGCTCGGGGTGAATTTTCAGTACCAAAAGCGGTAACCCCGAGCCACACTCGGGATCGCATCGCAGGATCCATGTACAGCTTACTTACCTTGTCCCCAGGATCCTGCGATGTCTCCCCACTGTGTCTGCGAGCCGTGTCTCCGCTCAATTCACAGTGCCGAGCTCCGTTCCCTGCGAGCACTGCGACGCATGGGGGCGGAGCTCAGCGCCAAATTCAAAAAGTGAAAAACACACAATACATACTGTATACTGTAATTTTACAGATTACATTACTGCATCAAATCGTTTCACATCCCCTTTGTCCCTAGTGGTCAGTCCAGTGTCCTGCATGCACTTTTATATTATAAAAACTGTTCTTTCTGTCTGGAAACTGGAGATTGTCCATAGCAACCAAAAAGTGTCCCTTTATGTCAAAAGTGGTTTTAGACCAGCTAGAAAACAGCAATAATAAATTAGAATCACTTGCAGAATTGAGCGATAGTGATTTGTGGGGAAATTTGTCATCAAACACTAAAAGTAATTTCAGTGTTTTTCATTTGATTACATTATTGAATAATTTTTATTATTATTATATTATTATTTGTTATAATTTATTACTGTTATTTATTATATTATAATTAATGATTTCGTGTTACAAACTTTATCATACCCGTGATGTCTACTAGACTTCTGTTTGGACAGATTTAAGTGAGTTATTCCTTAGAATTACAGGCCCACAATATAAAATGCCAAATTTCCATGCAAAACAATGTACCGCTTTCAGCATCAAAAATATGACATAATCATACCGCCAGGGAGGTTAATATAGCTTTTTACCTTCGACATCAATATTTTGAAACATAAATTTTTGCCCTTTGTGTTATTATTTCAGAAATGTTTTGTTTTTTTCACCATTGAAATTGTTAGATTATATGAATAAACAGGTGATGGGACGTTTAATTCCCTGTAATAAGTTCATCAGGTAAAGTTAGAAAACTTGGGTATTTTGAAGGTCATCTTTGGACTCCATATTATGTTGGGTATGTACACTATATTGTCAAAAGTATTGAGACGCCTGCCTTTACACGCACATGAACTTTAATGGCATCCCAGTCTTAGTCCGTAAGGTTCAATATTGAGTTGGCCCACCCTTTTCAACTATAATAGCTTCAACCCTTCTGGGAAGGCTGTCCACAGGGTTTAGGAGTGTGTCTTTGGGAATGTTTGACCATTCTTCCAGAAGCGCATTTGTGAGGTCAGGCGCTGATGTTGGACGAGAAGGCCTGGTTTACAGACTCTGCTCTAATCCATCCCAAAGGTGTTCTATCAGGTTGAGCATCCCAATACTTTTGACAATATAGTGTACATACCCAACATAATATGGAGTCCAAACAGGACCTTCAAAATACCCAAGTCTTCAAACTTCAGGCGTCCCAACACTGTTGACAATATATTGTATATACAGTATATATATATATATATATATATATATATACTGTCTCCCTTTTTTAACCACTTCCTTCCTGCCGCATGACTATAAACATCCTGTCTTTGAAGAGGAATACCGTTCTTATGGTAGCAGCTAGCTACCATAACCCCGGTATCCTCTTCAAGAGCCAGCGGTTCTTATTCAGATAAAAGTGGTCTCTGCGGATTCGCCGTGAGATCACTTTTATCGGGGGTGGGAGAGGGCCCCCTCCTGCCGCGCTCCGGTGCCCTCCGCCGCTTACCGTGGCCATCGGTAACAGTGGAGGCGATCGCGTCCTCTCCCTACCCTGTCATGGAGACAAATGAGGGGAAGATGGCCCCCGCCTGTCTCCAAGTCATTGCAGGGCAGAAGCGACGTCAAAACTTCACTTCCACCCATAGCTCTTAACCACTTGCCGACCGCCTCACGTCCATGGACGTCCTCGGCTTTGTAGTGTTATATCTGAATGATGCCTGCTGCAGGGACGTCCCCCCCTCCCGCCGCCCTCCGGTGCTTCTACCGACTCACCTGTGCGATCGGAGAACGGATCCGCAGGCTCCGGTTCATGACCATAGAGATATCCGGCAGACCAGATGGTTGCTGGAGTCTTTATGATCTTCGGAGGCCGGGCACGATGTTATGACGTCACACCCGGCCTCTGCATTCAAAAAAACTGTGCCGCCTCGGAAGTGGTGATCATTTTTATTTTATTTTTTTATTTTAGGCTTCCCAGCCTAGAGGTGAGATGTGGGGCCTTATTGACCCCATATCTCACTGTAAAGAGGTCCGATCAGGTCATATTCCTATTACAAGGGATGTTTATATTCCTTGTAATAGGAATAAAAGTGATCAAAATTTTTATTTATTTTTGAAAGTGTCATAATAAATAAATTAGTAAAATTAACAATTCAATTTTTTTTTTTTTTTTTAAAGTGCCCCTGTCCCCGTGAGCTCGCACGCAGAAGCGAACGCATACGTAAGTCCCACCCACATATGAAAACGGTGTTCAAACCACACATGTGATGTGTCGCCGCGAACGTTAGAGCAAGAGCAATAATTCTAGCCCTAGATCTCCTCTGTAACTCAAAACATGTAACCAGTAAAAAAATTGAAAGCGTCGCCTATGGGGATTTTTAAGTGCCGAAGTTTGGCGCCATTCCACGAGAGTGTCCAATTTTGAAGCGTGACATGTTAGGTATCTATTTACTCAGCGTAACTTCATCTTTCACATTAAGCAAAAAAATTGGGCTAACTTTACTGTTTTTTTTTTATTTTTTAAAGCGTTTGAAAAATAGCTGCGCAAATACCGTGTGAGATAAAAAGTTGCAATGACCGCCATTGTATTCTCTAGGGTCTCTGCTAAAAAAATATATAATGTTTGGGGGTTCTGTGTAATTTTCTAGCAAAAAAATTATGATTTTTACATGTAGGAGCAAAGTGTTTTGTTTTTTTCTTGCATTTTAGTGTAAATATGAGATCTGAGGTCTTTTGGACCCCAGATCTCATATTTAAGAGGACCTGTCATTCTTTTTTCTATTACAAGGGATGTTTACATTCCTTGTAATAGGAATAAAAGTGACACAAGAACAGTGAAAAAAAAAAAAAAAAAGGTAAAATAAATAAGAATTTTTTTTTTTTTTTAAACGCGCCCCATCCCGCCGAGCTCGCGTGCAGAAGCGAACGCATATGTGAGTAGCGCCCGCATATGAAAACAGTGTTCAAACCACAGATGTGAGGTATCGCCGCGATCGGTAGAGCGAGAGCAATAATTCTTTATACTAATCCTCTGTAACTCAAAATATGCAGCCTGTAGAATTTTTTAAACATCGCCTATGGAGATTTTAAAGGGTAAAAGTTTGTCGCCATTCCACGACCAGGCGCAATTTTGAAGCGTGACATGTTGGGTAGCAGTTTACTCGGCGTAACATTATCTTTCACAATATAAAAAAAAAATTGGGCTAACTTTACTGTTGTCTTATTTTTTTATTTAAAAAAGTGTATTTTTGTAAAAAAAAAAGTGCGCTTGTAAGACCACTGCGCAAATACGGTGTGACAGAAAGTATTGCAACAACCGCCATTTTATTCCCTAGGGTGTTAGAAAAAAATATATATATAATGTTTGGGGGTTCAAAGTAATTTTCTAGCAAAAAATTACTGAAATAAGCATTAGCAATACATGGAATTGCATGCTAAATGAGAAAGTCTCCAGCATTAAGTTAATAATTGAAGTGGAACCGCACAAAGTCGAGGATGTCATATGACGTCCTCAGTGGAGAAGTGGTTAAACATGTTACTTGGTTTTCTGGATACTCAATACAGTACATTCATATTAAACATACACTGCCAGATAATTGTTTCTTGGGTGTACGTAGTATATACTTAAAGTATACTTAAAGGGGACTTCCAGCCTTTTTTTTTTTTTAACATTCAAAGTATTTATTAAGAAAAAGAATGAAAACAATACAGAAGTGCACTTATCAAAGAACGCAGATGCAACTGCAAACATTGCGATCAAAACAGTACATTGTGGCATAAAATCAGTAACAATGTTTAGCTGAAGACTGCCGTCAGGCGATAGTCACGGGCATGAGTCATGACTGACAATGAGAATGGAGAATGATTAGTGAAGAAATAAAGCTATTACACGTTATTACTACCAGTCTTCTGAGCAAACTTCATAGGAAGTAATGTTAATCTGTACATAGTCAAAAAGTTAGAACGCAACAGTGTCTTCTAGTTATAAGGGATAAAAGAGCAATATTGGCCTGTACTTTCTGATCAAACATTATTGCAACATCCGCTATCTCAATTGAAGCAGTGTTTAGATTTAAGAAAATCAAAGCGGGGGGGGGGGGGGAGAAGAGAGAAGGAAAGGGGAGAAAAAAAAAGGGGGGGGGGTATTACGTTTATTTTGAAGAGTAGACGGATTGGTCTCAAAAGGCGGTCAGCTTCTAAGGGCCAGCCGCAGGAGAGGTTACTGTATCGAACAGTCTTAGGAGGGTGTGTTCTTACCCTCATGTGTATATTCCTGAGAATATTTAAAATCAAACCACGGTTACCAGGTGTCGTGAAACTTCTTCGTATCACCACCGTCCTGGGCCAGGGTGTCTTCCATGGTGGCTATTTCCTCTACTTTATTGATCCATTCAGAAATGGATGGGACTCGAGACGAGTTCCAATACAAGGGAATTAGGGACTTGGCCGCATTCAGAAGGTGTTTTGTCAGGGAATGTTTGTATCTCTTAAGTGAAAAACTGGATATATGAAGCAGGCAACATGCAGCATCTAGGTTTAGCTTAGTTTCAGTGATCTGTTTAATCAGTGTCCGAACTTCTAACCAGTAGCTGGTGATCAGAGCACAGTGCCACCAAATGTGAGCTAACGTGCCCCTTTCATTTTGACATCTCCAACATATCTCAGATTTTTGGCTATCCCATCTGTGCAGTCTTACGGGCGTGTGGTACCACCGTGTCAGTAACTTATAGCTGGTTTCCTGTAATTTAGTACTTATGGAGCATTTGTGTGCCAAGATGCTTGCATATTTCCATTGTTCATCCGATATCTCTGTGTTTAGGTCTCGGGACCACTCTCTCCTATGCACACTTTCCCCCGCATCTCCCGGGTTTTGCAACCAGGAATATGCTAGAGAGGTGGCCTTAAATACTGGGGTTTTGTTGTGACAGGCCGCTTCCATCTCGGTCAGAGGTCTATAAAGATCTTGAGAGTTTCTAAACTTACCTAGGTAACTCCGGATCTGAAAGTAAGTCCACTGTTTTAGGTGGGGTAATTCGCAATCAGTCTTAAGGGATGTCCAGTTTCTAACCTTAGTACCTAGAAAGCATTCACCCACTCGTAGGGAGGTACCAGTCGTTGCTGAATGGAGCGTGGAGTTATGAATACCCGGGGAAAAGTCAGGATTGTCTTTCAGCGGGGTTAGAGGGCTGGGGATCGTGGTGATATTTGTCTTATTCTTTTTAACTAGTGTTCTCAGAATGTCTAATGTATTATGTGTGATCGGGCAGCTTTTTAGACTGGAGAAAAGGCCCGACCCTGGGATCCATGGTGAGTGCGTGAGTGGGAACGCGCTCAAGGTCGCTTCCAACTTAACCCAATCTTTCGTGCCGTCGTGGCAGTGCCAATCGATGACCCTGGCTATATGTGCTGCGTAATAATAGTTTTGAAAATTCGGTAGATTAATCCCACCTGAATCTTTAGGCATCATCAGAGTAGTTAATTTCACCCTTGGTTTCTTGTGGTGCCATAAAAATTTCAGAATGATGGAATTTAGTGCTTTAAAGAATTTCGGAGGGATCTTGACAGGTATGGTGCGCATCAGGTATAGAAATTTAGGCAGGACTACCATCTTTATGATGGCCGCGCGACCAAACCATGAGAAGGTGCCTAGATGCCAGTTGTTGAGATCTGTTTCGCAGGTTTTGAGCATGGGGGGATAATTCACCTCGTAAATAGATTGTAGTTGTGGGGTCAGCCATGTTCCTAAGTACCGGAGGGCGATGGGATCCCACCGAAATGTGGAGTTGGCCTTAGTCAGGGAGAGCACAGCTTCTGGGAGTGAAATATTGAGTGCTTCAGATTTCGAATAATTTATCTTTAAGTTTGCTAAATGGCCAAATTGGGCGAATTCTTTTAAGAGACTTGGGACGGTCAAGGTTGGTTCGGTCAGGAAGAATAAAAGGTCATCCGCATATGCCGCCGTTTTAAACTCCCTATCCTGAATCTGGAAACCATGAACCGTCGGGTTATTCTGGATCGTCCTTATGAAAGGTTCCAATGAAAGAATAAACAACAGGGGTGACAATGGGCATCCCTGTCTGGTGCCATTAGAGATGGATACCTTTTTAGATAGAGTACCATTTATTTTTAGGTACGCAGAGGGGTTCCTATATAATGCCGAAATCCACGACAGCATGTGCGGACCCAGGCCCACTCGGGCACATACTGCCAACATGAAGTCCCAGGCCACCCGATCGAAGGCCTTCTCTGCATCAGTGGAGAGGAGAAAGCCTTCGATCTTTCGCACCTTCGCTGCATGAATCAGAAGCAACGCTTTGGTAACGTTATCTTTTACTTCCCTGCCAGGTATGAAGCCCACCTGCTCCAAACCAACTAGCTTTGGTAGAAGTGGGCCCAACCTCAAGGCCAGGACCTTTGCGAACAACTTCACGTCCAAATTCAACAGGGAAATGGGCCTATAGCTAGCGCATTCACCTGGGTCTTTTCCTGGTTTCGGAATCACTGCTATATGTGCGGTCAGGAAGTCGGGAGTGATCTCCTTGGGCCCAGACAGGGAGTTCAGAGCCTCTTTCAGCGGTTCTGTTAGGGTGTCTATAAAGGTCTTATAGTAAATTGCCGAGTACCCGTCCGGACCAGGGCTTTTGCCAGATTTGAGCTGTTTAATAGCCTGTCTGAGCTCCAAGGAGGAAATTGGGGTTTCCAGTGAGATAGAGTCAAGCTCTGATATAGCTGGAAGACCACTTTTAGCTAAATACTCTTGGATAATCTGTGTCCTGTCTCCTTCCATATGTGGCTGTTTATGTTGGGGGGGTAAGTTATAGAGTTTAGAGTAGAAACTATGAAAATGTCCCGCAATCGCCTCTGATGCAACATCTAGTTTCCCCGCTGGGTTTCTGATACCGGCAATGTTGTTGAAGGAACCATGTTCCTTCAAGGCTCTGGCCAGCACTCTGCCCGTCTTATTCCCGGATTCGTAGTAATTTTTTTTTAAAAAAATAGCATGCGCTTCGCTCTTGAATCAAGTAACAACTGTAATTCCCGCCTAGTCTCTAACAGCCGAGTAGCAGAGTCTATCGACAAAGATTGCTTGTGTTGTGTCTCTAGGGAATTGATCGTCGTAATCAGAGTCTGAATGGTGGCCTCTCTTTCTTTCTTGCGTTTAGAACCCAGCGCAATCAACATCCCTCTAATAGTACATTTGTGGGCCTCCCATACAATCAAAGGATCCATCCCTGGGGTGACGTTAGTTTTAAAAAAGTCTGTCAGTTCGGCGGAGATTTTCGGTAGTAGATCTGGGTCAGTCAATAGTGAGGCGTTCAGGCGCCAAGTGGGTTGTTGTTTGGTCACACGTGACATGTCTAGTGAAAGGGATACGGGGGAATGATCAGAGATCGTCTGAAGACCTATATGTGCCCCGGAAACCCTGGGAAGATCCCTCTGTGTTATGAACAGATAATCCAATCTGGCATATCTTGAATGGGGAACAGAGAAGTGGGTGTAATCACGGCCGTCTGGGTCAAGGAAGCGCCAAGTGTCTATCAATTGCAAGGATTGTAGTAGCGATTTTATCTTCTTGAGGATCTTATAAGAGATACATGTCTTGCCATTGGACGTATCCAAGAGGGGATTCAGAGGCACATTAAAATCCCCCCCAAGAATCATGCAACCAGCCGCAAACCCCTGGAGTTCCCTGACTATTTTCTGACAGAACTTGACATGGGCTCTATTTGGAAAGTACACATTTGCAAGTGTTACAGGTGTGCCTGCATATGTCCCCTTCAGGAACACAAATCTACCTTGCGTATCACAGAGTTGTTCCGACAGCTCAAAAGAGGCGTCCCTACTGATCAATATGGATACCCCTCTGGTCTTAGATTCATCATTCGTGGCGTGGATTGCTCTGGTAAAATATGAATCTGTGAGTCTCGGTACCTGGCGCGTTTTGAAATGGGTCTCCTGAAGAAATACAAAATGGGGCCTACCTTTCCTGAGTTCCTTCAGAAGAGTGGAGCGGCGTTCTGGGATGTTTAGGCCCCTGATGTTATGTGATATCACCGTGGGGCGTCGCCCCAGGGAAGAGTAAGCCATGAGGGGGGTCAGAAGGAGGTGTCCCTAGGATCACTCTGCAATAAATCAAAATGAAGACTATACCATGGGAATTAGTATCTGTGCTTGAAAACTAAGACAACAATCCAACAGCACTTCTAAAAAAGACTTTTTGGGAAAAAAAAAAAGGGGGGGAGAGAGAGAGGGGAGAAATAAAGATTTATGAAGAAACAGAAGGTCAAAGAGAAAGACACAATAAGAAGATGGCGTAGAAATCGTCCCACTTCCTGGGTGGTCAAAACCCCTCCCAGGAAGGGATAGTTGCCAACTTATAGTAGAGATCCCTGCTTCCCAAAAGGGGGGAGCAAGGAGCTCTCTGTGGGGTTGTTGGGAGACACACGACCCGACGACAGCCCACCCAGAAGAGCGATGTCAAGGGAGACCCGACCAAATGAAAGGATCCTCCCAGTCACCGCCCACACAACCAAGTTAGAGAAAACATATTAAACAATTCAATGTGTTGTACACCCGACCATGGTGTAACTAAATTTTCTTAGGCAAAAAAATGAACAATAAACAATAAACAACCGCTCACAGAAAAGGGAGCATCAGGGATAAGTGCAGTTATAAACCCCTTCTAGCCCGCTGAGCAAAGACTTATAGGTATATATATTGTCTGTGTACATGTGGATCCCTATTAGCAGGAAATGAAGGACCAAGTGCACCCAGAATCTTCCATGATAAATCTGTAAGAGAGTTGAAGTATTCGGTAGGGGCTGGAAGATCTGGGCGTCGTAGAGACAAACCACTTAGGAGGCAAGGATACATCTCTTGGGATGAGAAGGTAGACCTTGCGGCTGACAGAATGCATATTTTCACAAAAAACAAAAAAACAAAAACAAAAAAAACAAACAAAACAAAAACAAAACAAAACAAAACAAACAAAAAAAAGGGAATTTTTCTGACATTAAGCCACGTCCAGGGCAAGTCATTAGAGGGGTCAAAGGTCAAACTCCGACATTTATTTCAATGAGGCTGATCATAGAGGTTGATTAGGTATAATGGCTGTATAAAGACGCAAACAGTCCTCAGTATTCCAGATCGGCCTGTGTGTCAGGAAAGGGCTCAAGCCTGGATTCAAGTGAAGGAGGTGGTGAATAGTTACCCCGAAGGGCCCAAGTCAGGCATTAATTACCAACAAGGCAACATGGGTAAGGTGAGTAATGGTAGTGGATCAGAGCGTGAACAAAGGTCTCACCACAGGTGGAGAGGTGAGGCAGTTAGCAGGAACATGGAGTAGGGGAGTGCCAGCAATGCTGCGAAGTGTCACTCTGCGTTTCGGTCCCTGGAAGGCCCCGCGTGTCTGCCCGGTGTGTCGGGTCTGCTGCTCCCACCTCGCCCCTGCCTAGCTTTCTTAGAGAGTCTGGTGTCAGGTGACAGGAAGGGAGAGGCAGGGGGGCTCCTCTCCAGTGGAGTGTGTAAAAATTCCGCGTACCATTCAGGGAGGGCTACATGTTCCATATCTAGTGATTCACAAAACTCAGGAAGGTCTGCTGGAGAGCGTAATATATGCAAGTGGCCATTGTAAGATACAGTCAAAGCGAACGGAAAGCGCCACGAGTATTTCAGGTCCCTTTCTCTCAAACGATCCAACAAGGGGCGTAGGGCCCGTCTGTTTCTCAGAGTTATCTGGGACAGGTCCTGAAACAACATTATTGTCGCACCGTTAAAAATGATCCTGTCATTTCTCCGCGCTTTGCGCATAATATCCTCTTTAAGGCCAAAGCTCTGCAGGCAACATATAATGTCTCTTGGGGGATCTGAATCAGAGCTTCTGGGTCTAAGAGCCCTATGTGCCCGTACAAAGTCTATCTCCATATCTTCTTGGCGTTCTAATAGACTATTGAACACTCTCCTGAGGGCCGGGACAATCTGTTCATGCTCGACAGATTCGGGGATCCCCCGCACCCTAATGTTGCACCTCCTGCCCCTATTGTTCAAATCCTCTATATGCCGATTCATGTCAATGAAATGTTGCGTTTGGGCCTGTGTGGTAAGCTCTAACCTGTGTATGGCCTTGTCCCTGTGTTGACCTGCGTGCTCCACCGCCGCCATTTTTTCATTGATGACTATCATGCTCGTTTTCAAGTCCGTGATAGCCGCTGAGAAAGTTGCTTTGATGTCCGCGGCTATCACAGACATATCTGCCAATGTTAAGGGGTGATCTGATGCAGGCTTACCCCTGTTAGAGTCTACAGGCGCTGATCGGGAGTCCTCGCTGTTGTCTTCCTCGTGTTGCGGCGGCGCCATCTTGGATCTCGGAGATCCGTTGCGGCCTGATTGCTGAGTTTTAAAGATGTCCGCTATGTTTTTCGCTGCGGATGATCCGGTGTTGCGGCGCAGGTGGGAGCGGGGAGTTGAATACAGCCTTCTGCCCGGCATCTGAGAGCCTGTGGTCGGGTGTAGGGCTTCTAATGGTCGTGCGTGCTGAGGAGCTCCTCTAGTGTGCTGCCATCCCCGCCGCGCGCCAGGCCACGACCCTTCCAGCCTTATGTTTATTATTTTACAAAAAGTGTAGCTGCTGGCTTTTAATAAACAGACACTTACCTGCTCCACTGTCCAGCGACGCGGCCGAATGGAGCTTCGCTCCTCTCCCCCCCCTCTCCGCCGGCGCCTCCATTCTAACTGTGGGAACCCAGCCGTGACAGCTTTCAGCTTCACGGCCGGGCATTCACTGCGCATACGCGAGCGGAGCTGCGCAATCTGAGTGGACAGGCGATCGCCTGGGACCTGTCACGTGTCCCAGGTGATCGCCTACAGGGAGGGGCCGCCAAAAGGCGATATGACAAGTCACCTAAGCAGTCCCTGGGCGGAAGGAGGAAGTGGGACAGGAAGTCCCACTCCTACTGAATCCCCCACTCCCCCCCCCAAAAAGAATTACATGCCAAATGTGGCATGTAAGGGGGCGAGGAGTGGTTTAAGCGGAAGTTCCACTTTTGGGTGGAACTCTGCTTTAATACATTTTTAATTTTCATTCTTCTTTTATAATAGAAATTATATTTTCTTAGTTTTTTGATATTCAATGAAATCTAAAGTAACTGTACAATATTAAATTTTTAGGCCTCATGCCCATGGACGTTTTTAAAGCCGTGTTTTTGAGCGTTTTTTACAGCTTAAAAACGCCTGTCCATATTAGTCTATAGCTTCATGCCCACCTAGGCGTTTTTGAGCTGTAAATAGCATACGCGTTTTTAAGCTGTAAAAAAAACCCAGAACCAGTGTGTTCCTTGGCGTCGGCGTTAGGCATAAAAAAATGCGCAAAAACGCCGCAATTGCGTTTTTGAGCTCCGGCGTTTTTTTTGGGGTTTTTTTCCGAAAAAGATACGGTCGAAAAATTTATACAATAACATGGACAGGCGTTTTTAAGCTGTAAAAAACGCAGCTGTAAAAACGTCCGTGGGCATGAGGCCTAATACTTCATGATCTATGTAATGTTTGCAACAGGACTTGAGCTGCAGATTAGAGCACTGCAGAGGGATTAGTGCTAAATATAAACTTTGCGATAGTTACAGATTTGACTTTAAGCTTGCACTATTGAGCAGTATATGACCGTCCAGTTGATGTTAAGAATCCTTGGTAACAGGCCATTCCCCAGGTCATGATAAAAGTACACCGTATTGTATATTGAGGCCCAAAAACACATTAGCAACATTTGCACCAAATGGCAGCATTAAATCTATGTTTATAAGCAAATGGTTCTTTATTAAAAACAAGGCGCACAAAGCAATGCGTTATCTCACAGCAAGAAAGTAAGGATCAGCTTTCAGTAGGCTGACTGGGGCACATTGTTCAAAGTTGGTTTCCTGTTGTTTGCCATGGTAGCTATTACATAGGCTACATATTACAAAAGCAAATATAAATGATTTGATTTAACCTTCTTTTTCACTGCATTCAGGACAACATGGAGTTAGAAGCTCCCATGATACTGTGTTTTAGACTCATGCTATACCTAGTCAAGTCTGTTTTTCACATCTGTCTATCCCCTCTTGTCTGTCAAATAACTTATTGGTTTTAAATACTGGCAGTTGACTTAACCATCATTTATGTCAACCATCCTCCAAACATATTTACTTGTAGCATATGCACATCCATAAGTTGTTGTTTTTTTAATGTATACCATATCATATTTATTTATTAATTATTTCTCTTTTTTTGCATTCATAAAAAATGTGTTTGGCATACAAAATTTTAATGTGCCAAAAATTGTTTACCTGCAGTGAATTTTATATCCAAATATACCGGTAGATTGTTTTATTCTGTTCATAATGAGTTTTTTCTACTTTCTTTGAAAAGCAGACAATGGGGCTAATTTACTAAAGGAGTCGACACTTTTTGCTTTGCAATATAAGAATTAATAAGCTGCAGAATAAAAAAAAGTTGTTTTAGGGTTTAATGCTGATTTTAGTTACTAAAGATGCAAGCTTTCGGAAACACATTGGGGGGGATTTACTAAAACTGGTGCACACAAAATCTGGTGCAGCTCTGCATAGTAACCAATCAGCTTCTAAGTTTTATTGTCAAAGCTTAAAGTGGTTGTAAAGCCACTTGGTCATGATCAAACAATCGCCTCTGTTAGATAACGATATGTGCCCCACTGTATGCGCTGTATAATAAAATATGCCGATTTCTACCTTATTTCAGAGTGCCTTTCAGCGCTCGAGGGACTGCTCGTCGCTCTCCTCTCCCAGTCTGACAGCTCCAGTGGGAACCCCCACTGACATCAGCCGGGAGGAGGAGAGGAGAGAGGAGGAGATCCATAAACCGTGGTCAGTTTACAGGGGGGAGGGCAGCACCAAGCAGGATCAACCAGGTATTTTAGAATATACAAAGGGCCAAATACACAGCACAAGCATGTTGCTGTGTAACATGCTTTAAGGGAACAGGATCAATTTTCTTTTCTTTCTTTTTTTTTGGGTTACAAAAACTTTAATTAAACAAGCTGAAGTTAGGACTTGATTGGCTATCATGCACAGCTGCACCAGATTCTCTGTGCACCAGTTTTAGTAACTCTACATCATTATTTGTTAGAAATGATACAATTGGTATCCAATAAAGGGTATCACTTAAAGTCCCTGCTTTGCATATTAATCAATGGCTAACAGTGCACACGTCTCTACTTCTGCTTAGAGAATAAGAAAAAACTGTAAACTTTGAATACCCAATTCGACGGGATAAAAGAATGGAAACCAGCTTCACCTTGATAACTTAGCTGAGTGAACATCCACTCTGAAAAATGAACATTCATTTTGCTAAGTTTCTGAAATACCAAAATCAACCCCAGTTTAGTCTGTGTAATGGGATAATCAGTGTTTACATTTTTAAAGGAAGAAAAAAGATGGATAGGAAAGGCAAAATGGTGACATGATATGGAGGAGAACAAATGGGATATAGTGCCCATTAGGTATGAGTTTCAAGTTTGAGTCGAACTCATGTTCGACTCGAACATTGCCTGTTCGCCAGTTTGCCGAACAGCGAACAATTGTAAAAGTCTATGGGAGAAATCTATCTAAAGTGCTAATTTTAAAGGCTTATATGCAAGTTATTGTCATAATAAGCACGGGAAACAAGCGCTACTTTACAGGCATACTATACACACACCCTAGGTACGAAATTTAAAGGAATATTTCACTTTTATTGTTTCACTTTAAGCATTATTAAAATCACTGATCCTGAAAACACGGCCGTTTTAAAAACTTTTTTTTGCATTGATACATGTCCCCTGGGGCAGGACCCGGGTCCCCAAACACTTTATATGACAATAACTTGCATATAAGCCTTTATAATTAGCACTTTAGATTTTTCATGTTCGAGTCCCATAGACTTTAACAGTGTTCGGATGTTCAAACAAATTTATTGCCTGTTCGCATGTTCTGGTGCAAACCGAACTGGGGGGTGTTCGGCTCATCCCTAGTGCCCATATTTAAAGTAGAGCTTGTGTTAGATACTAATACAAACTGCATAGAAAGCAAAGGCATATTAATGAATATAGCAGACCATAGTATACCAGCCCAAGGACATAAATAGTAGCACAGCTGTGGGGTAGAAGGAGGTCAAAGGCAGACCCTATGCTCTCTTATGACAGATTTTCATAAACATTTCTTTCTATAGCATATATAATACCACTGTTACTTGAAAACAAATGTGTACATGCTTCACAGACAGGACTAACACTAAATACACATTTGTTATTACATTAGGGTATTATCACAATAGTTTGAAGGTAGAATACTTTGTTTTTATTACATTTCTTCATATACATGTAAAAGATCAGTTTGATGAAATTTATGTTATCGATGTGTATGATTATTATCATAAAGATCTATTTTCTAGGTTTGTAAATTTATATAAATATGGATTAGCCATATTTGCTGATTACATATGCAGGGTCTGCTCCCTACTTTGCCGTTTTACTCACTGGGTGAATTTTACTGCTCTCTATCACAATACAATTAGGGGAATTTACTAAGACTGCCGCTGTGCAAAGTAATCAATCAGCTTCTAATTACAGCATATTCAGTTGAATCGGAACTAAACCCTCCGATATTTTGCAGCCAAGGAAGCTGCCATCTTAGCCTCTGCTTGATCTGCAGTTGCCATGATGCTGCATATGTGATCAGTTCTGACACCAACCATTGATGGCTTGACAGTTTGGTAAGAGCAAAAGCAACTGTGTTAGTTATCATTTGTAGTATGCCTTGAATGTAATTGTTATTGGAAACAGTTCAAACCATGGGTTTAGTTCTACTTTAAGAATCAAAAATTAAAGCTAGAAGCAGATTTGTTGCCATGCACATCTGCCACAAATTTTGCCTGATCCAGTCCTTGTAAATTTCCCTCAATAAGTCAGCAAATGCACAAGAAACAATGTACACATTCATATAACTAATATTATAATACTGATTTACTAGCGGAGTTAAGAATCCTATTATTTTGTAAATCTGATTCTTTTGAAGCAAAACAAAAATTCAAAAAGCTTGCATTTTGATGATGAACTAGAGCAGGGGTCTCCAAATTTTCTAATCAAAGGGCCAGTCTACTGTCCTTCAGTCTTTAGGGGGGCTGGACTGTGGCTATTGGGAGTAGAAAAATTCCAGAGGTCAGTGGACAAATGCCCCATCTTTGGTGTCAGTGGGATGAATTGAGCCCCATGATTGGCGTCATTGGGAGGAAATGTGTTCCATTATTGGTGTTACTGGGCCCCATTGTTGGTGTCATTGGAAGAAATTGTGCCCCACCAGTGGCGTCATTGACAGAAATGGTGCCCCATCATTGGTTTCATTGGGAGGAATTATGTCCCATCATTGGTGGCAGTGGGAGGAATTGTGTCCCATTGTTGATGCTAGTGGGTGGAATTATGCCCCTTCATTGCTGTCAGTGGGGCATACTAAACCCCATTGTTGGTATCAGTGGATGAAATAGTGCCCTAAGGGCAGGATAAAAGCAAGTGAAGGGCCACATCCGGGCCCCGGGTCGCAGTTTGGAGACCACAGGAACTAGAGAGTCAGCTAAAGACTCCCTTCCCATGTGTGGAATATGTGTCATCCAATTAAAATCAAGATGCGGAAATTAAAGAAAGTTTGGACAGCCGCACTTCAAAAATAGTTCATTTTATTGTAAAATCAAATCACCAAAATACATGCCACAGCAAAAAAACAGATGCAAGCTGACGCGTTTCACACTGTAGTTCAGTGCTTATTCAATTAAAATCAAGCTCTCATGTTTATAATACAGGTCAGAAAAAAAGAGCAAGCACCCTGTAGGGTTGATTTATTAACCCTAATGACTTTCCATTTGTTTGCAGTTTTTTCTTTGTATCAGTACCGATTTTCTTTGTATCAGTAACAGAAACCACCATATCAGTTTGTCCTTAATTTGTGAGTTGTTCAATCTGGAGTATTTATAATAATAAAATAGTTATATTTCCCCGTGGAAGGGAACAAATGAATATGAGTGCCATGGGTTCTTCCAGAATGCTGTAAAACAGCATTTTGCTTGGCGTTAGTCACATGGGGTTTGATTTACTAAAACTGGAGAGTGCAAAATCTGGTGCAGCTGTGCATGATAGCCAATTCGCTTCTAACTTAAGCTTGTTAAATTAAGCTTTGACAAAAAAAAAAACTTGGAAGCTTATTGTTTTCTATGTTGAGCTGCACCAGATTTTGAACTCTCCAGCTTTAGTAAATCAACCCCATTGTCTCCATATATAGTCTGATTATGGACAGTAAAAGTGCTTGAATTGGCTGTGACCCTAATAAAAAGAGTCTGACATGTGGGTAATGTGCCAAAAATCACGCCAGAATGAAAGGATTATATTTAATAACAATGTTGCCTTTCTATACTACTGTAATGCTGAGATACTAGTGTAATGCTCCTGATCAGTCCTCCATAGCCTTAAAAATCTATGGAGCTCATTGTGCACGCACAGGAAATAGGCAGAAGGAGACTAGCCATCCAAAAGTAGACATTGTGGTAGGAAGTGGCTTGATTGGGTACCAGAACTATCTAAGGGCTAATTCACATAGGCGCAGAGGGACATACACAGACAGAATTCTTGCCCTGTGTTTGCATACACCCATGACCACGACCAGCAGCGTGTACAAATATTCCTTTGATGAAGTTCATCTGACAACATGCATCGGCAAGTGACGTCAGACAATAGAAATTACATCATGCATATGCTGGACGTGCCACAGTGGCCATCTTGGAAATGATTTGAATGTGTTTTTATCCATTTGAAGTTTTGTATGGGCATAAGGGATTGAATATATATTTGTTTAATTGGAATTTTTTGCACTATGGCCCTTTATTGATGTCTTTCGCGATCTGGATAACAACGGAGAGGACATTTTTAACAAAGGAGCTTGATGATTGATTTCAAGCATTTATAGTTGGAAGTCTGGTAAGGTGCATGGAGTGATTCTGTAGGGATTTTTGCACTTTGATAATGCATGCTAAATGTGAGTTTTTTTTTTCAATACTAATAGCATTATTTAAAGCAGGATAACGCTATATTAGTGTTGTGTTTTTTTTTCAACTTCAACATCGATATTGGAGCTACTCAGGAGGAATAGCTATTAAAGTAATACACAGCAAGGAATTTATATTTTGATGGTAAGGGTGCATAAGAAAGAGAAGCATGTGGATGGACCCTTTTAGAATGTATGACACTAGTTTTAAGGCACAGAGGCACACAATGGAAATGTGAGCACATTTCAAATGGTGTTGTTTAATAGATTTTGGCTCCAACATACTTCTCCATTGGATAACAGCCAAAGAGGGTGCATCGTGAAAGAAGAGTTGGCAGTGTTGATATCGTGAGCGTAATGCCGCGTACACACGTAGGTTTTTAATGTCATTTTTAAAAACAACGTTTTTCACGACGTGATTTTTCTCGTTTCCTCTCAAGCCTGTCTTGCATACACATGTTCATGAAAAAAAACGGTCGAGCAAAGCGCAGTGACGTACAACACGTACGACGACACTATAAAGGGGAAGTTCCGTTCGAATGGCGCCACCCTTTGGAACGCTTTTGCTAATTTCGTGTTACCGCATGTTAGTAAAGTTTGGTGAGAGACGATTCGCGCTTTTCAGCCTCGTGCTCTTCAGTCAGTTACAGCGTGATGAATGTGCTACCTCCATTTCAAATGCTAGCTTTACCAGAACGAGCGCTCCCGTCTCATACTTGATTCTGAGCATGCGCATTTTTTTTTTCCCTTGTAAAAGCATACTCCCGTTTTTAACGACGTTTAAAAAAACGACATGAAAAACGACGTGAAAAAATAGAGAAGGTTCTAATTTTTGGAGGGCCGTTTTTCACGTCGTTAAAAATGTTCGGGAGCATACAAACGATCGTTTTTAACGACGTGAAAAATGGTCGTGTATAAGCGGCATAAGGGTAAATACTAGAAATCTGCTGAATTATGTTGGTGTATGGCCCTCTGAGCCCATGTTAATGAGCCCTAACCATGCCATTGAGGAAGTAGAAGTGGGCTGAATCAGCTCAAGGTAGGAAGAAGGGGGACAACAGAAGTAGAGAAACTTCCAGAAAACTGGAAAATTGTATCAAACACTTACCGTCATTTTCTTTTCCTGACACCAATCCATGGCAGCACAATTTTGCTGCCATGTTGACACCAGGAAAACAGAAAATTGTTTCAAATACTTACTAGAGCTGCACGATTCTGGAAAAAATGAGAATCATGATTTTTTTTGCTTAGAATAAAGATCACGATTCTCTCACAATTCTGAAGAACTTTTTTATTTTAAAGATTTACAACTCCTGAACCCCTGAACA
This sequence comes from Rana muscosa, assembly GCA_029206835.1. Classification (NCBI taxonomy): domain Eukaryota; kingdom Metazoa; phylum Chordata; class Amphibia; order Anura; family Ranidae; genus Rana; species Rana muscosa. The sequence continues at coordinate 881,290,994 of CM055118.1, forward strand.
TTAGGTCATCAAACAACATGACAATAAAATAAGACATAATACGCTTTGCTTCAATCAAATGTAAAGAAATGTAATGAAAAATAATGTAATGTGTAAAGAAATAAAAAAAATTACCATCAAGTTATATTAGCGTCTTTTTTTTTTAGTACTCACCGATACCAATGATCGATACCTACCGCAACTTTTTTGTTTACACTTCAGCTGTCAGCAATGGTGAAGCATTAAAAAGTTATTTTACAAATGACGTAAATAAATTGATTAATTTTGCACTTTTTTCAATGTGATACATGTAAATACATGTTAAAGGTGTATAAATATTCATGAACAAAGCAAACAATTTTTTTTTTAAATTATCAATAGTTTATAAAATAGTAAATAGAAGTAAATAAAAATCAGCAGGGGAAAAAAAATTAAATGGAAAAGGAGAATAAGGAGTTAATAAGGCTAATTAGAGTAAATTAAGGGTTAATAAGATGTTAACCTCCCTGGCGGTATGATTCTGTCAGATTTTAGGTGCTGAAAGCGGTACCATTATTTTGCATGGAAATTTGGCGTTTTATATTGTAGCCCTGCAATTCTTAGAAATAACTCACTTAAATCTGTCCAAACCAGAGTCTAGTAGGCATCCCGGGTATGATAAAGTTTGAAACATAAAATCATAAATTATAATATAATAAATAACTATAAATAACTATATAACAAATAATAATGTAATTATAATAAAAATGATTCAATAATGTAATCAAATCAAAAACACAGAAATTTGCTCAGTTGCAAAATTTTCACTGTCATTAGATTTAGGGTTTGATGACGAATTTCCCCACAAATCGCTATCGCTCAATTCTACAAGTGATTCTAATTTATTATCGCTGTTTTCTAGCTGGTCTAAAAGCACTTTTGACATAAAGGGACACTTTTTGGTTGCTATGGACAAACTCCAGTTTCCAGGCAGAAAAAACTGTATTTATAATATAAAAGTTAATGCAGGGCACTGGACAAACCACTAGGGACAAAGGGGGTGTGTAATTATTTTATACAGTACTGTAATCTGTAAGATTACAGTGTACTGTATGTGTAGAAAGCAGTGCAGCGCTAAAATGAAACTAAAAGTGATGTCACAAAACAGTCCAAAAACAATATGTAGCAAGTTGAGGCCAGAGGATGTTGAAAAAACTATGGAAATATGAACTTCTTAGACAGAAACTGGGGTGCTGTAGTCAATCACTATACATCCCAACATAAACGTCTCTTCCCCCTGAAGCACGAACCGCTCACCTGAATGAATGGACCTCTGAGTGAACAGAAGGTCAATCAAGCTGTCCCTTCTCAAGGGTAATGATAAGGTGATGTCTTCACGTGAAGTCCTTCTTTGTACTCCTCAATCAGTAAATGGTCTCGAAAAACTCGCTCATAAAGGATGGATCATGTAAAATTAAAGGAAACACATAGTGCTCTCAATATATAAAAAGCGACACATTTATTCCAATAAGTAAAATACTCACAAACACGGCACTATGACCTAGTGCACGGTATGAAGTACATATGAATAAAAGACCAGGTGGGTGGCTGTTCTGACATCACTATAAGCCCTCCGCACGCGTATCGTCCATAGTGCAGGACTTCCTCAGCGGATATAGCAAGGGCTAGTGTGTCAGTGCTAAATTTATAGCATCAAGTACTGGTTTAATCAATTAGCATGTCCCACCCACTTCGATCAAGAGGACAGCCCATCACAGGTGATTCAAGTGAATTAATCACACACATCACCAAAAACACAACGTTCATAAAGGTGCAGCAATCTCCTCAATAGTACAATCCTGAATCATAATAGCAATCCACACTTAACCAAAGCCTGTAAATCAGACAGCATGCAGTATCCTGCACAGACAGTATAAAGGCAGGCAGTGTGTACATTATGTGCATAGAGGGAGAGCCGATCAAGTCCCTTACTAAATTATTGCTACCCTAACTTACCCTACATGAGGTAGCCTGCTTCCTCACCACCGGGTGTCCGGCATGCAGGAAAACTAAAAAGAATATTAAAAAACTTAAAGAATTTGTTGCCACGGCCACTGGTAATAGCTATAAAATTAAGGATCTTATTACTTGCCACACCACGGGGGTGGTTTACGCATTACAATGTGAGTGTGTGCTCCAGTACGTTGGGAGGACATCTACACCTCTACATGTGAGGATAGGTGAACATGTCACAAACATTAAAAAGGGCCTTGTCACGCATAATGTCTCGAGACACTTCAGGCTCTTCCATAACCGTAACCCTGCTGGGTTGCAGTTTTGGGCGATCGAGAAGGTCGCGAGCCATTGGCGAGGTGGCAATTTCATCAGGCATCTGAGCCAACGTGAATCGTTTTGGGTTTATGAGCTTAAAGTTGGGGTCCCATTGGGGTTGAACGTTGAGTTCGACCTCAATTTTTTTATTTCAGATCGGTAATTTGTTGATTTTTCTTTTTCATATATGTATTTACTGTAAACAGGTTGGGTGGCTGCTCTGATGTCTTAGTTATTCATTTTAGTGAGGATTAGGCTTATATTAGGCCTCTTCCCCATTATCTGCCATTTATGAGGATTTTATCTCTTTGTATGGTGATTTGTGCTCACTCACTGGTTGTTGCTTATTGTGTCCATTTTTTGAAATAATCAGTTTGTGGCCATATCTATGTATTTTTATTTTGGTATTGTCAGTATGAACAATTTGTTCTATTATTCTGGCATTTTCATTTTCTATTTTCTATTTTATTATTAGCTTTTTATGTCTATCTATTTCCCTTATGGTACTAATTGACTGCATATGCAATCTGTGTGTAGTATCTGGTCCTTTTTGCTTCTGGTACTTTTGAAGTAGTGTCAGTATTGCCAGTCAAATTTATTGCTCCCCTTACCGGCTTGAAATGGTTACCTCCGCTGTGTATGTGAGGGCAGCTTTGTTGTTGATCTCCTTGGTGATTGGTCATGTGACCGCACGTCCCGCCCCCTCTGATGAGCCGTGCGAAGGACGGCATCTATGTGCGGGAGGCTAGCCTTGTTGACGGTCTCCTTGGTGACGCGCCATGTGACCGCACGTCATGCGGTCATGTGACATGTTGATGGCACCGCCCCAGTGACGAGCGCTGCGGAGGAAGGCGGCGGCACCAATGGGGATCGCCTCGTCTGATTTTCAATACAGTCATGGCGGTGAGGAAGCAGGCTACCTCATGTAGGGTAAGTTAGGGTAGCAATAATTTAGTAAGGGACTTGATCGGCTCTCCCTCTATGCGCATAATGTACACACTGCCTGCCTTTATACTGTCTGTGCAGGATACTGCATGCTGTCTGATTTACAGGCTTTGGTTAAGTGTGGATTGCTATTATGATTCAGGATTGTACTATTGAGGAGATTGCTGCACCTTTATGAACGTTGTGTTTTTGGTGATGTGTGTGATTAATTCACTTGAATCACCTGTGATGGGCTGTCCTCTTGATCGAAGTGGGTGGGACATGCTAATTGATTAAACCAGTACTTGATGCTATAAATTTAGCACTGACACACTAGCCCTTGCTATATCCGCTGAGGAAGTTCTGCACTATGGACGATACGCGTGCGGAGGGCTTATAGTGATGTCAGAACAGCCACCCACCTGGTCTTTTATTCATATGTACTTCATACCGTGCACTAGGTCATAGTGCCGTGTTTGTGAGTATTTTACTTATTGGAATAAATGTGTCGCTTTTTATATATGGAGAGCACTATGTGTTTCCTTTAATTTTACATGATCCATCCTTTATGAGCGAGTTTTTGGAGACCATTTACTGATTGAGGAGTACAAAGAAGGACTTCACGTGAAGACATCACCTTATCATTACCCTTGAGAAGGGACAGCTTGATTGACCTTCTGTTCACTCAGAGGTCCATTCATTCAGGTGAGCGGTTCGTGCTTCAGGGGGAAGAGACGTTTATGTTGGGATGTATAGTGATTGACTACAGCACCCCAGTTTCTGTCTAAGAAGTTCATATTTCCATTGTTTTTTCAACAACCTCTGGCCTCAACTTGCTACATATTGTTTTTGGACTGTTTTGTGACACCACTTTTAGTTTAATTTTAGCGCTGCACTGCTTTCTACATGTACTCTGCCCAAGGACTTTTATATTGACCTTCAGTGTTCAGCTGCTTTCATTTGGGGTTTTTGGGTTTGTTTTTGCGCTGTCTGATTTTTCTTTTATAGTGTACTGTATGTGTATTGTGTTTTTACTTTTTTGAATTTGGCGCAGATCTCCACCCCTGTGCGCCGCAACGTTGCAGGGAATGGGTATGATAAAGTTTGAAACACAAAATCATAAATTATAATATAATAAATAACTATAAATAATTATAAAAAATAATATTATAATAATAATAAAATTAATCTCACCACGATTCACTATTGCTCAATTCTGCAAGTGTTCTAATTTACTATCGCTGTTTTCTAGCTGGTCTAAAACCATTTTTGATGTAAAGGGACGCTTTTTGGTTGCCATGGACAATCTCATGTTTCCAGGCAGAAAGAACAGAGTATATAATATAAAAGTGCATGCAGAGCACTGGACAAAGCATTAGGCATTAAGCATTTTTTTTTCTTTGTCTGAATTTCTCACTTCCTGTAAGCTTGCCCCCATCATCCGAGCCATTCTGGCTGGGGGTTAGTCAGCATGCTCGCCCCCTTTCCTTGGGACTACATCTCTGCGGGGAGACGCTGTGAAGTTCACAGCGTCTCCCCGCAGGGATGTAGTCCCTAGGGAGGGGGCAAGCACGCTCACTAACCCCCAGCCAGAAAGGCACGGATGATGGGGGCAAGCTTACAGGAAGTGAGAAATTCAGACAAAGAAAAAAACATTTAGAAGGGAAGTCGGGTCCTGATTGGATAGATTGATAGCAGCGCAGCAATTGGCTCTCGCTGCTGTCAATCAAATGACGCGGAGCCGGTAGGCAGGGCTGAGTCCTGCTGTCTATGTCAATGGATGCAGCAGCAGGACACAGGAGCGCGCCCACACGAGTGACCCAAGGGAGAGCGACTCTCCAACGGGGCACTCAAGAAGAGGAGGAACCAGGAGCGCTGCTGAGGGACCCCAGAAGGGGAGGATCGGGGTCACCCTGTGCAAAACCAACTGCACAGAGGAGGTATGCATGACATGTTTGTTTTTTCTTTTTCTTTTTAAAACAAATCTTTACATATCCTTTAAACAGAAAGATACAATGTTTCTTTTATCTTTCTTTTTCAGCGCCTGAGCAATGTTTTTGATAAACATTGCCGGCTACTTTTTTTTTTTTTTTTTTACAGCTGTGAGCAGTTAACCTCCCTAGCGGTAATCCCGAGCGTGACTCGGGGTTGTTTTTTTATGCTAGGATCGGTAACCCCGAGTCACGCTCGGGGTAGACCTTGCAGAGCCCGCAGCGGAGTTTCCCTACCTTCTCCTGGCGATCCAGCGATGATGTCCTCTGCTGTGATCGCCAGCGAGATCTCCGGCGAGTGTCGGCACTTTCGACCCCATCTGACTTCCTAGTTCCGTTCCCTGCGAGCCGCAGCGGCGCAAGGGAGCGGAACTGGGCGGCAAATTCAAAAAGGTAAACACATAGTATACATACAGTATACTGTAATCTTACAGATTACAGTACTGTATAAAATAATTACACACCCCCTTTGTCCCTAGTGGTCTGCCCAGTGTCCTGCATGCACTTTTATATAATAAAAATCGTTCTTTCTGCCTGTAAACTGGGGATTGTCCATAGCAACCAAAAAGTGTCCCTTTATGTCAAAAGTGGTTTTAGACCAGCTAGAAAACAGCGATAATAAATTAGAATCACTCGCAGAATTGAGCGATAGCGATTTGTGGGGAAATTCGTCATCAAACACTAAATCTAATAACAGCGACAATTCTGCAACTGAGCAAATTTCAGTGTTTTTGATTTGATTACATTATTGAATAATTTTTATTATAATTAGATTACTATTTTTGATAATTATTTATAGTTATTTATTATATTATAATTTATAATTTTGTGTTTCATATTTATCATACCCGGGATGTTTACTAGACTCTGGTTTGCTTAGGTTTAAGTAAGTAATTACTAAGAATCGCAGGCCTATAATACATAACACCAAATTTTCATGCAAAATAATTGTACCGCTTTTGGTACATAATTCCAGAAAGAATCATACCGCCAGGGAGGTTAAATGGCTTTGCACTTTCTACATGAATCGTGGAGATGCTGGATTAGGATCGTGGGGGGTATGAATCGAGATTGCGATCTTTTAACAATAATCGTGCAGCTCTAATACTTACTGTAATTTTCTTTTGCTGACACCAATCCATGGCAGCATACTACCACAATTTTGCTGCCATGTTGACACCAGGAAAACAGAAAGTTGTTTCAAATACTTACCCTAATTTTCCTTTCCTGACACCAGTCCATAGCAACATACTACCACATTTTTGCTGCCATGTTGACACCAAGAAAACGGAAAATTGTTTTAAATACCGTATTTATCGGCGTATAACACGCACTTTTTTCCCCTGAAAATCAGGGGAAAATCGTGGGTGCGTGTTATACGCCGATACTGACATCCCTGAGCTGTCTCCGCTGACTGTGAGCGGAGCGGAGCGAGATACACATAGCCGAATGTACTCGGCTATACTCGGCTTTTTTCGGCTCCGCTCACAGTCACGCCCAGTCCCGCCATTGGACCTGTGTTATGTCCATCATAGGGCGGGACTCTGCGTGACTGTGAGCGTAGCCGAGAAAAGCCGAGTATAGCCGAGTACACTCTGTGTATCTCGGCGGCGGCTCCGCCCAGTCCCTGCATCCCCGGCGTTCTCGGCGGCGTCCACACAGTCTCGGCGCCAATTTTAAAATGATGCACGGCGACACTGGGGCAAGGCTGCACGGCGACTCTGGGGCAAGGCTGCACGGCGACTCTGGGGCAAGGCTGCACGGCGACTCTGGGGCAAGGCTGAAATGGACTCTGGGGCAAGGCTGCAATGGACACTGACAAGGCTGCACTGTGACAAGGCTGCAATGGACACTGACAAGGCTGCACTGTGACAAGGCTGCAATGGACACTGACAAGGCTGCATTTCAATGTAAGTTATTTTTCCTTAAACTTCCCTGCTAAAAGTTTTTTCCCTAAAATTTCCTCCTAAACTTGGGGTGCGTGTTATACGCCGGTGCGTGTTATACGCCGATAAATACGGTACTTGCTGTCATTTTCCTTTCATGGCTCCAATCCATGCAGCATACATGTAGTAGGATGCTGCCATGTTGGTGCCAGAAAATTGTGTTTGAATGTTTCCTTACCTTTTTTTTAAACTTTGCAGTACGATGTTTTAGAAATATTTAGCATTTACTTAAATTTTTAATTGTATGCACAGGTTTGAAAATGTTGAAACTCCTACTGTAAGTCTGAATTTTTTTTTTGCGCTTTTTCTGCAGGGTGTCTTTTTTATGTCTCAAAATATTTTGTCTAATGCTAAACACTTATATGTCCGCCATACTATTGAAAATGGTAGCTTTTACTAAAGAGCCTTAAGAGTGTTCCATAATGAATATCAGAATACTCACTGATGTATTCACATTTCAGTAACACTAACTACAGATTTATAGAGCTCTACACACATTAGAGAATTATTAACAGTTAATTTCACAAAGGCATTTCCAGACTTTTAATATCCCACTCAAGAACACCTTAACAGACTATCCAGAAAAACCGCCTCTTAACACACCACAGAACTTCAAGTGGTCCCATTCAATTACCCTCATTAAAGCTACAAGACACCTGCAGCATTACTCGCATTGTACTTTAAAAAACAGAAAAAAAATGCAAAGCTGTGTTTATATGGGTTATATATCACTGTGTCATTTTAATGGAGCAAAACACATCACATGACCTGCCAAAGACTGAATGAAAAGTGAAATGTCACAAAAAGCAGTCAACAGCTCTTATGTAATACTCATTCACTAACAGCATAATATACTTAAGCTGGCCACACACATCAGTTTCCTGAACCCACAATTGCATTTCTTTGCAATGACATCAATATACAATTTAGCTATTTGATCTGAAGGAAAAGAAATATGTTATCAGGGGACTTCAATACTTCTTAGAAGTTGTTACTGTAGAACCAAATTAAAGTCTGTGTTTGGATATCCAGATAATGGCTAATTTTATTAGTATTGCTATTACCAATTTTTCATTCATTTCATCATTTTCATGTAAGCATCATAGTACATGGGGATTTGACCTATGTAACAATTTTGCTCATCTTAGAAGGGTTGTGGCATATATTTACTTGAAAAAAAAAAAATCACTGAATAGTATTAACTTTTCTCATAGCTTTTTCTTTTAAATTTTGTTTTAAAAATGTTTCTTGGTCTGATGTTGTTCTTATGTTTAACTCATATTTATTGTATAAATCGTACAAAGATAATCCATATACAATCCATATACAAAATAGGGAAGATGAAAATGCAGGCATGACCCCCATCCCTTTAGTATGTGTTTAAGGGTGCATTTACACCTGTGAATGCACCCTGCTGGAGGTTACATGCGTGAACCCTGGGGGGGGCGTTCCCACAATTAGCTGCGAGTAGGTAGCCATATTGAAAGCATTTGGAGACCACTGGCTCTCGCAGCTAATTGCACCCACTTGCATGTAATCTCTCATGCTGCAGTCACAGGGGAGTGATCGGCCCTGAACGCAGACTGCCTGCATCCAGGAACGATGACTTGCATGTGATCGCACCATGAGAGATTACATGGTGGTGGGCTTTGATTAGTTGCTAGAGCCGGGAGCCACCAGTTACTTTCAATGGGCTGCCTACTGACTGGAGTTTTTGCACGTGATCTCCGGCAGAGTACGTTCACAGGTGTGCATGCACTCTAATAGCTACGTTTAGTAAAAAAAAAATAGCACAAGGGACATTACCTACTGTCAGTGTGACGTGTCCCCTGTGCTCCTGGTTCCCCGTTTATTCCTGCCTACTCACTGCTAATTGCGGGAACCCCTGCAGGAGTTCTTGCATGTAATCTCGGACAGGGTACTTTCAAGGGTGTGCATGCGCTCTAATCAGTGGCGGATCCAGGGGGGGCAACAGGGCAATTGCCCCCCCCCGAGACCATCTGTCACACTCACTTGCTTGCTCTGTTTTTTTTTTTTTGCGCCTGATCTCCCGAACTTTGGGGACCCCTGGACCCCAAACTTGGCACACATGTAGCCCAATGTCTCTTCTACAAGTGTGAAAAGTTTGGTGTCTGGGGGACCTACGGCCGGGGAGCACTGATTTTTTAAATCCGGGCACCCCTTCCATAGACTCCAATGTTAAACGGTAATTTCTCCGGTGATTTTGCGGACCCGGTATCGGCCGGTCGTAGGTCCTCTGGACCCCAAACTTGGCACACATGTAGCCCCCTGTCTCCTCTATAAGTTTGAAAAGTTTGGTGTCTGGGAGAACCGATTTTTCAAAGCCGGGCACTCCTTCCATAGACTTCCATGTTAAACATCAGTCTAGTCATGGGCACAGTGAGGCATGGGCACAGTGAGGCAAAGTGAGGCAAGTATAAGCCTAGGACACCCTAGGCTTATACTTGAGTCAATAATTTTTCCCAGTTTTTTGGGGTAAAATTAGGTGCCTCGGCTTATATTCGGGTCGGCTTATACTCGAGTATATACAGTACTTGTTCTGCGGCTGCCGCTGCCTCTCTGAGTCTCTCTCTCAGTTTCTCACATCAGCCGATCAGCGGCGCTGAGAGAGAGACTCGTCTAATGTAGTTACGTGGCGCACTGACACGATACCAGGAGCGAAGGAGGAGGTGGGTGGAGCCTCTTCCCTGCACTCGCTGCTAACGCCTGGGCCGCATGGCGTCTAGCAACGAGTGACGTCAGTGAGTCACGTCAGGCCGCTCTGTGGGCAGGTGCAATAGCGTGCGGCTCCACAGACGGGTAAGAAAGCGGGCGGCTCCGCTTGCGGCGCGGTTTGTTGTCGGGGGTGGCGCGGTTCGTGGGCAGACCGTGCTGCTCAGTGTGTTGGCAGAGCAGGTGAGAGTGAGAGAGCAGGCTCAGTGTGGCAGCTGGCCAATCAGCCAGCCGGGAGCGGAGGAGCAGAGAGATGAGATCATCTCTCACCGCCCGTGCCTGCCCTGCATTCCTGCAGTGACTTCCACCCTCACTGTGCAGGCAGCAGAGAGATTACATTATCTCTCTGCTGCCTGACTCTGGGAGTCTGGGACACAGCAAGAGACAACCAAAACTACACCTTAGCAGGCAAGTTAGTGACAATCCGCAAGGTGTGGCAGGCGACGTGGCAAGTGACAATCCGCAAATTGTGTCAGGTGACGTGGCAAATGACAATCTGCATCTGGTGGCAGGCAAGTGACAATCAGCAAGGTGTGGCAAGTGACAATCCGCAAGGTGTGGCAGGTGATGTGGGAAGTGACAATCCACAAGGTGTGGCAAGTGACAATCCACAAGATGTGGCAGGTGACGTGGCAAGTGACAATCCACAACGTGTGGCAAGTGACACGCTCAGGGCTCCCACTAATTGCAGGCGACGGTGGCAAGTGACACACTCGGGGCTCCCACTGATTCTGCATTGAACTATTTAATTTCATATTACAATGTAATAATAGAAATAATGCGCTTCAATCATCCTGACACCATAACAACCATGGTGGCGGGATGATTGAAGCGCCGACACCAACCATTTCCCCGATAAATTTCCCACAAAAAAATCTTTTTTTGGCAGTGCCCCTCCCGAGAAAAGACTCTGGATCCACCCCTGGCTCTAATGGCTAAGTTTAGTTAAAAGAAAAAAATAGCATAAGGGGCATTACTTACTGTCAGTGTGATGTGTCCCTTGTGTTGCTGGTTCCTGGTTTATGTAATCTTCTGGTGCTGCAGGGGTTAAAAAAAAGCTGAGGTTGCTTAACCTCTGCCTTACTGGAAGTGGGTAAATGGAAAATGTAGTGCTAAAAAGTTGAGTAAGCAATATTCAAATAATCAAATGTTTCTATACATATGAAGATAGGTCACAAAGTGTGAAAAAATAACATATATAAATATAAATTCATATATGGAAGATTATGGGAAATGTCAAAATGAATGAACCGATCCGTGTAGTGAACACATAAAGTCCAGTATAAAATAGTTGTTGGTTAGAAGTGAAGCACAGTGATATAGTGAACATGTGGAAACATCGAGGTGTTGTATCTTCAATCAAAATAATGGGGTATGTACTCTTACCAGAGATGTTGGACTTGAATGTCGATGACAACGAGTCAATTGAGCAGAGAGAGACAAAATGGGCAGTCTTCCACAACGATCATCGGAACCCAGGCGTTTCCAGGAGTAGCTTCCAGGGGTCTTGTAGGTGACCGTAAGGTTGAGAATCCAAGTTGAAATAGCCGGATGGAAGGGCCAAAAAAACTCTCATCGAGGAAGATGTAAAGAGAAAAAAGAAGGGCTCCACATGGTGTAGATCAAAAAGGATAAATTGAATAAAAAACGATTGGCATCCGTAGTAATACAAATTTGTGATTACAAAAGTAAAAAGGAGCAATATGGAGAGCAATAAGCCAAGCCCAATGCATTTTGTCAAAGTAGACTTCAACAGGGGCGTACGTTGATAGCACTAGCAGAATTAGATGGACATGACTAAAAAAAATTTAATCAAACTCCAGGTAACATTTTTTAAGCAGTTACAGCAACAGTTTTTTTCTTTCTGATGTAAAGGTTTTCTATAAATGAATAAAATCTGACCATTGTAAACACCCCTGTCAGTGTTAGGTGGTTTGTCTCATCCCTCTAACACTTTTGATGGACAGCTTGGTCTGTTAACCCCCCTGGCGGTATGATTCTGTCTGGAATTATGTACTAAAAGCGGTACAATTATTTTGCATGGAAATTTGGTGTTATGTATTGTAGGCCAGCAATTCTTAGTAATTACTTACTTAAATCTGTCCAAACAAGAGTCTAGTAGACATCCCGGGTATGATAAAGTTTGAAACACAAAATCATAAATTATAATATAATAAATAACTATAAATAATTATAACAAATAATAATATAATAATAAAAAAAAATATTCACTAATGTAATCAAATCAAAAACACTGAAATTTGCTCAGTTGCAGAATTGTCGCTCTCATTAGATTTAGTGCTTGATAATGAATTTCCCCACAAATCGCTATCGCTCAATTCTGCGAGTTATTCTAATTTATTATCGCTGTTTTGTAGCTGGTCTAAAACCACTTTTGACATAAAGGGGCACTTTTTGGTTGCTATGGACAATCTCCAGTTTCCAGGCAGAAAGAACAGTTTTTATAATATGAAACTGCATGAAGGGCACTGGACAGACCACTAGGGACAAAAGGGGTGTGTCATTATTTGATACAGTACTGTAATCTGTAAGATTACAGTATACTGTATGTGTTTTGTGTTTTTCACTTTTTGAATTTGGAGTCGAACTCCGTCCCCGTGCGCCGCAACGTCGCAGGGAACGGAGCTCGGCACTCGGCAGTGTGGATCGAGCGAGGAGCCAGCCCGCACACACTGCGGCAGGACATCGCAGGATCCAGGGAACAAGGTAAGTAACTTCCCTGTATCCTGCAATGCAATCCCGAGTCTGGCTCGGGGTTACCGCTCTTAGCATGAAAAACTCACCCCGAGCCTGACTCGGGATTACCGCCAGGGAGGTTAAAGGAAGTTAAAAAAAGACTTGCAGCCCGAATCAACAGGTGAAAATAAAAGAAAAAAAGTATAAAATTACAACAAATGCAGCCACCACATATTATAATTAGTAAGTTGCAATACATAAATTTTTTGCTTTTTGGGTTTAGGATCGCTTTGCAAATGTTTTATTGTAGTGACCTTGCTAACAAATATTGTACTCTGGCCTTTTTTGTGCAGCCTCAAGTGTCTCCTTTTTTAAAGACGAATGTAAGTTTTATGTCTACCAGACTACGTAAAAGAATTTGTAATATTCCCACTGTCCTTTCCATGTAGTAAACAATATAGAACTTAAAAAAAGAGACTAATAAAAACATAATTATTTCAAATGCAGGGTAGAACAGCAGAGGAAGGGAAAGTTTGTTTTGGATCAGTTCAGTGATGGGTGGGTTGTCACCAGAACATGAATTTAGGTGAAGTCTTTCAATGGGGACTAGTTATGGTGGCCACCAGGGATTTCCCTCACTTTAGAGGGATTTTATTTCACTTCCAGTTGTGGATATGGGACTTGAAGCGAAGGAAAATTTCCAAATGGTACACAGATGGAAAAAAACTGACAGAGGTTAAATTTAAAAAAAAGTGTTGCCTTTATTTCTACTGTAGCGCCCTTCCCAAATGGTTGGGACACTATGTGTAAATTTAGGGGTATGTCTGAGCCATAGTTGGGCTCAGATCAGTTGATTATTCAAAATTGCTTCTGTTCTGGGTGTGATGCTGCCTGGCCGTAGTGTTCCCTGTTCGTCTGTAGGTGGCACTGCCACCACCGGCCCAGGTTGAACTACAGGGGTATCACAACACATTGGGTGTCCTTTCTCGGCAGCCGTGCAGTGGGCGTGGTTAACCCGCTGTGCATGCTGGGAGAGGGTACATAAGGGGCAGAAGCCATAGATTTTGGTTTGTTTGTTCCTGGAGGCCCATTGAGCCTGTTCCTGTGTGCGCGCCTCGTGGCCCGCATGGCACGGGGTGCGTGTGTGTTCTAGCCCCGGGCAACTTGAGCCCGAGGCTACATCCCTACCTGGTAGACCCCGCTCTTTTGGCTGGGGCCTATACCCACCTGCGGGAAGCCCGCTCTTAGGAAAGGAGGCCAGGGGAGGATCTGCCCCAGAGGAGACTGGCGACGGTACTGCTGTCTTGGGAGGAGGCCTGGAAACTCACCTAAGGAGGAATCCATTACTTTAAGCCCTGCAATAGGCCGATCTGGCCTAAAGGTTCTCTCTCTATTGCTTGGCTGGGAGGTTCAAGACTTTGATAATCCTGTGGCAGAGGATTCCTGATTGCATCCATAAGTTTCCCAGATTAAATTGATCCATGCATCATTCCGGCTGCTAGGACCAGTGAAAGGGACTATCCGGGTGAGCAATACCCACTCAGGCTTGAGTGGCGACGTTGTGTTTTTAGTGCTGCATGCCTGAACCTTCCCCTGTTCTTCTCTGGTTTCCTACTTTCTTCTCAAGTTCCCTCAGCAAAGTAAATAAAGCCTTATTGTTGGGTTTTACATCTGTGTGGACATTGGCCTTTCTGGAGACTTTTTATACCCTGACAATGTAAGCCTTGGAGGTAGTTTGCATGACCCAAAACAAAACCAGCAGCCCGATCTCAGAGAGGGGGGGTTAGTGCTACACTACTTTATGTTAAAATTAAAATAATCATAAGGCAATTATATATGTGCTTTTTTTTTTTATATATTGCATGACAATTCTTCTAACAATAAAATCATGCAACTTATTCAACTCTGAACTACTTAAAAACATATTTGCTAAGACCTCACATATATATTTTAGCAGCTCAGAATATTTTAAGCTGGAGTTTTCTTCAAACATATGGAAAGCACATATTGCAAACAGGACCTGTGCTACCACTCATACGCTGACGACACTCAACTCTACTTTCGTATCACCGGAAAAAAGACCAATATCACGCACTGGAAAAGTGCCTCACATTGATCGATAATTGGATGACTGAGAGTTCCCTCAAACTCAATGGATCCAAAACAGAACTTCTTCTCCTCCACGCAAACCGAAAGACAAAAACTAAAACTTCTCGGACACTACCCACCATTCTTGGACAGACCATTACCCCGAGCACCAAAGTCAAAAGTCTCTGAGTCATCTTTGACTCAGAGATGTCAATGGATGCACAAATAGGATCAGTAGTCAGCGGATCGCAACATCTTCTCCACCTGCTGCGTAGACTCATCCCCTTCATCCCGGAAGACAACATAGCAGTAGTAGTTGGAACAATCATCAACTCCCGACTCGACTACGCAAACTCCCTCTACATAGGACTTCCTAAATATCAGATTTCACGCCTACAAGTCGTCCAGAACAAGGCAGCCAGACTGGTAACAGGGAAAAAACCTTGGGAATCGATCACCCCTTCACTGAGGACCCTGCATTGGCTAACCGTAAAGGATCGGGTCACATTCAAGACCCTTTGCCTCACCCACAAGTGCACACAAGGAAACGCTCCTCAATATTTATGCGAGAAAATAAAACACTACACCCCCAAACGCATTCTCTGATCAACCAATCAAAACCTCCTCCACATCCCCAAGTCCCGCTACAAATCGAAGGGAGAACGAAGATTTGCAGTCCAAGGACCACGGTTATGGAATGCTCTACCCACGGACATCCGTATGGAAGAAAACCATTGGGCCTTCAGGAAAAAACTTAAGACCCACCTCTTCTGAAGGATCAGGACATCACCGGATGCAAAGCGCCTTGAGGTGATTTAGTTTGCATTTGTAGCGCTATATACGTTTTTCACTCACTCACTCACATTTGACGTTTTGGGGTCTCGGGCAAAATCACGCTGCGATTGCAAAATGTAGGTTTGAGTGTCATTCATTTTCAATGGCACCTAAAATGCAATGTGGTCTTGCCGAGATTATTGCGCATAAATTGTGCAGCAATTGTTGCAAATCGCAACGCGCAAAGCTTGTTGCCCAAAAGAAGCTCCTACTCCTTTTTTGAGTGACAATCTTGGCGCATTGTGATTTGCCTGGCACTCTGCTACCTGACATTGTATCTCCCTTTCTTTCAGCATCTCTACAAATGCACCCTTAACCACTGATTCTGAACCTCCCTGTCTCTCAGCACCCCTGCCACTGTACCTTTATGCTAGTGAGCACCCCTGACACTAGACCTCCCCACCCAACAGCACCCCAGACATTGCACCACCCCGGCAGTCATCTAGCAACACTGCCACAGTATACTCCACCACTGCTCCCTCTGTAACTGCTCCATCTTGTCACCTTTGCAGGGACATGCAGAGTTTAGCAAACGCAGAGCATATAGAGTCTAGACTTTACCCACTTCCCTGCTCTATCTTGAAACATCGCCTTATCCTCAGTCTGGCCTCTGGCCCCTTGGAGATCTGTGCATATTGTGTGTGATCCAGAAGGAAGAGGATAGAGGTGCATATTTCCAGGCAACAGGAACCAAGGAAGAAAGGAAGGTAACGAGAAGTCTGAAGTTGAGACAAAATCCTACCAATGTGGCAGCCATTTTCTAGAAGTCCAACTCCCACATTTTTTCTTTATTTCTTTTATTTTCAAGTTAGGCATTTTATGTAAAATACAACACCACTATTTATCACTCCGCCCCCTTAATGCTTGAATCTTCTATATTAATATTATTTTGAATATGCATTCTCTATATGAAATTAAAGAGTAAAATGAAAACACAATTTTACATCCTGTACTCCCATTGCTTATGAACTGATTAAACTTTTGCCCTTTTCTCTGAATGTGGCTAAAAACATGTCATGCGATTGGAAGAGCAAGCAATATGTGTACTTATGGCGTAAGGTGCTTAGCTCTTGGATGCAATTTTCTGGACTTAGAGGCGTTCTTTGCGTAAATTGTACAAATAATTAAATTTATGCATTAGGAATTCTCCTTATTAAACAAAATCTAATCATGTAAAATGTGATTGCTAAACACTTTTTATATTTATCAACATTTTTGGTGCCAATGGCACATGAATTTCCCTTAAAGTAAACAAGCACTTTACTGAACTAACATTGTCCACTTGAAATACTTTATAGCTCCAAGTTTAACTGCTCTCAACATTTAGTAGAACAGAGGCTTATTGATGCTTTTTCCCTGCTGTACCTGCCTTCAAGCCAAACAGCTGAGCCAATACGATGGCTCAGGTGCAACAGGGTCGCTGAATGGCAATTGGATTGGGTGATAATTTATTATCATTATTATAAATTTATAAATGGCGTAGTGACTGAGATTTACAGTCAGGGAAGCTATTAGGAGAAGTTGTGAAAGTAATAGAAACGTATCAAATATCAGCTCCAGAGGAACCTAAAGACAAATTTTATTTGCAGAATTTTATCTAAGATGCAACACAATAATTAAACATGTGATGTAATCAACAAATTACTTCAATGTAGAAGAGGTTTATTTCTCTTCACTTTCCTTATCACCGATATGGCAGAATTTCTTTATGAATTTGTCACAACAATAGTGCCATGCAATCAAAGTGTCCTCACAATGAAAATGTTGCAGGAGTTTTATGAATTTGGCACAAAGCTTCCAAATACATAGATACCCCTATACTAGAATCTAGAGGCGAATACAAAGAGGAGTTATACTAACCTTATCCCTTGTTTCCCCACTAGCCAGTGCTCTTCTTCTATTTCAGATACTCTAGGTTGTATCCGTGACCTAGAGATCTTAGCTTATATTGCTGGACTACTATTCCTGTACGAGTGCCAATAAATGGTAAATAGAAGTGGATCTGGGGGACTCGTCTTGCAGCTGGGGAGGAAGCCTGCAGGATAAGGTAAGTGTGACAGGGGTCACTTTGGGCACAGGGTGAGCAAGAAAATAATGGACATTAAGAATATGTCTTGGATTGCTTTAAAATGGGACAGTGATATTTTTCCACAATATTCCCCAGGATATCTGTAAAGAACTATTTACTGTTTTATTATGAACTCAACAGGTTAACTGAAAAGTGACTCCTTCATGATGTTGGGACACATACTGTTAGATGTCACCACATCCAGCCCCCACCTGTGTCTGCTTAGATGTCAGATGTGTATTGGGAGACAGTGAGGCTAGCCTAAAGGTCATGTGTCTGAGTCATCACTGTAGTTAATTAGCTCATGTAAATTAAGTCTGGTCAAAAGGTGTATTGTCTGAGGATAATGTAAGAACCTCCTCTCTGTGTGTATAAAACTGGGAGTTTGTCATTAAAGATTGTCAGTCCAGTTGGAAACTTCTTACACAGTGTTTGTCTCGTATGTTTGGAAGGATTAATCCTATGGGAAGCGGTCGCCTGACTGTGGAGGATCGGAAGTGGATGTGTGTCCAGAGAGGGAATATCCTAAACGGCGTTAACCCCTTTCATACTTGGGGTGCCGTTACAGTAAGTATAACTGCTTTTTCTGTTATCCCTGAACGTAAACGATCATTTAACACTTGCAGTGCTGGGGAAGCCTTACTGCAAGGATAGATTTTAAATGTTACCAATAAATATGAAAATATGCAAATAATATAAGCACCTTGATTTGGCCTGGTATCAGCCTCTTGCAATCCAATGGGCAGAAGAGCTCAGGCTGGGAAAGGGAGGTCAGCACAATGAGCACAAGGGGCCAAAGAATGCAGATGATAGGAGATAGCAGAATGACAGAGAGATGAGCACATCATCTTGCTGCCTTTTCATTTCACTGACTAGTGACAGACTAGGCGAGGGACAAGGCCTGTAGGTGTAACTTGGCTGCAACAGAGAAGAATCAGCCGTCTTGCCCTGCCAGCTGTGTTATGTGGCTGAGCTGTGTAAAACATAGGACTGGATGAACAGAGGTGTGTATATACGTATATACAGTATATATATATATATATATATATATATACGTATATGTATTTAGACTGTGTATTTATCTCTTTACCTGAACTTTAGCTTTAAGTAGTGTTGAAACTTGCTGAAAGCCTGTTGAACACTGTAGCAGGTTATTTAACTACCGTAGTTAGGAACCAGAAGGACTTGCCCTTTAATTGACCAGGCCATTTTTTGCGATGCGACACTGCGTCGCTTTAACTGACAATTGCGCCGTCATGCAATGCTGTACCCAAACAAAATGTATGTCCTATTTTTCCCACAAATAGAGCTTTCTTTTGGTAGTATTTGATCCCCTCTGTGTTGTTTTGTTTTTTTTTGCGCTATAAACAAAACAAGACTGACAATTTTAAAAAATAAACAATGTTTTTTACTTTTTGCTATAATAAATATCCCTCCAAACAGTGTAAAAAAAAAATTTCTTCATCAGCTTAGACCAATATGTATTCTGCTACATATTTTTGGTAGAAAAAATCGCAATAAGCGCATATTGATTGGTTTGCGCAAAAGTTATAGAGCCTACAAAATAGGGGACAGATTTATGTCATTTTTATTATTATTATTTTTTTTACTAATAATGGCAGTGATTTTCAATTTTTATTGGGACTGTGAAATTGCGGCGGACAGATCGGACACTTTTGACACTTTTTTGGGACCAGTGACATTTATACAGCGATCAGTGCTAAAAATAGCCACTGATTACTGTATAAATGTCACTGGCAGGGAAGGTGTTAACACTAGGGGGCGATCAAGGGGATAAGTGTTCCCTAGAGAGGTGTATCTACCTGTGGGGGCAGTGTGTGTAGTGACAGGAGGAGGAGACAGATCGCCGTTCCTAATCACTAGGAACAGCAGATTTGTCTCTCCTCCCCTGACAGAATGGGGATCTGTCTGTTTACATTGACAGATCCCCATTCTGTCTCTCTCAGGAGCGATCGCGGGTGGCCAGCTGACATTGCGACGGGCGCGGGCCACGCACATCAGCTCTGGCGCGTGCGCCCCCTAGAGCTCTTAAAGCGGCCGACGTACAATGACGGCGATTCGGCGATGTGTAGCTCGATTTACATTTCAAGCACAGTGCCATTGTGACGGGATGAATGCACAGAAGGTAAGTCATTTTGCACTCAAAAGAATCCAGGGAGAAGTTGCCATCACTGGAGAGGGACTTCCCAGGCATCGGAACGTTGGAGCATAGGGGAGTATTTCTTGCCTGTAGTTCTACTTTAAATCTTAAAATAATAATAAATGTTGCTCAACCCAGAATCCATCCTACCCATAGCGATACCCAATGTCGTAGCAGTTCAGACAGTAATGCAGATTCATATATTAGTAAAGATCTAAGAACTGTGGCAATCAATAAGAAGTTTAGCAGATTAAGATAAAAAAATAAGAAATATGTCTTGGAACGTAGTACTAGACCTGATCTCATCTGGAGAGTCAATTATGTATTTAAGGGAAATCATAACAGGTTGTGGTTAGTTTTTGTATATTTTTTAATCTATGTACAATCTTTGCTTTACATATAGACATTTAATACGGGACAAAGTATTCTCAGAGTAAAAAGGGTTATCTAAAGAGATAGCACAGCAGAGCTGCTGGCCTTGAGGTACAATTTGTGTGGCTGAAACTTCACACTGATCCCTTTAATATGGGACAAGTACCTGGGAAAAGTCATTAAATTAAAAACTTTCCCCCTCTGGAGATGTGTTTTTCTTTTGGGGGGTGGGGGGGGGGGGAGCGGGTACCTAGTTTTGGTAGGTCCTTGCTCCCATTTCCGCTCCACCTAGGTGATCGGAGCAAAAGTCCACCCCCACCTGCAATATTCTGGGCACACATCACAGGTCCCAGATGGCTGCAGCAGTATTCATACAGTGCAGCATGGCCCTTAGTAAAAAATACTGACCCGAACACTGGTAAAGAACTGTTTCAAGTGTCATTTTTTTGAAAAGTCAGCAGCTACAGTATTTTTAGCCGCTGACTTTTATTTATTTACAGTATTTATTTTAAAGAATGAAGATCCTCTTTAAAGTGTATTTAAAACCTGGATCTCATCCAGTTAATAGCGGAAAACAAAAAATACCTAGAACGGTATGAATCCAAGAACTGGGAGGTTATGGCAGGCACCAATGATAATAACCTTTCTATAGGTGGTCCACCCCAGACTATGCAATCAGCCTAAAGCCTCGTACACACGGTCGGACTTCCATCTGACTTTTCCGTGGATTTTTGTCCGAACGGAGTTGGCCTACACACCACAGGACTTTTCTGCAAACTTTCTCAAAACTTCTTCCAACATCGCATGGTTTTTCTGCTCTTTTCTGCTCTTTACCGCCACCCTTTGGTCAACTTCTGCTATTGTTGGTTGATTTTAACATTATTTGTTTTGTCCATCGGACAAAAGTCCGATGGTTTTCTGTACACACGGTCGGACTTTGCTCCATCTGACTTTTGTTGGCCAAAAGTTTGTCCGTTTTCAGACCGAACTTTTGTCCGATGAAAAAAAACAAAAAACAAAAAAGTTTGTCCAATGGAGCGTACACACGGTCTGATTGTTGGTTCAACTTGCTCAAAATGAAGTTTGTTGGCCAAAAGTCCGACCGTGTGTACGGGGCTTTAGAAACCTTTAAACTGATTCTAAAGACTGAAGGATTTTTACCTTAGAATGCATAGAATGCACAGAGGTAAAAACCTTATTTGTGCAGCAAGCACACGCTAGAACGAGTTAGGACTAAACTAACTACTGTAGCACTTAATAGGAGGAGGGGACACATACAGTATCTCACAAAAGTGAGTACACCCCTCACATTTTTGTAAATATTTTATTCTATCTTTTCATGTGACAACACTGAAGAAATGACACTTTGCTACAATGTAAAGTAGTGAGTGTACAGCTTGTATAAGAGTGTAAATTAGCTGTCCCTCAAAAATACTCAACACACAGCCATTTATGTCAAAACCGCTGGCAACAAAAGTGAGTGCGCCCCTAAGGGAAAATGTCCAAATTGGGCCCAAATTGTCAATATTTTGTGTGGCCACTATTATTTTCCAGCACTGCCTTAACCCTCTTGGGCATGGAGTTCACCAGAGCTTCACAGGTTGCCACTGGAGTCCTCTTTCTCTCCTCCATGACAACATCACAGAGCTGGTGGATGTTAGAGACCTTTGCGCTCCTCCACCTTCCGTTTGAGGATGCCCCACAGATGCTCTATAGGGTTTAGGTCTGGAGACATGCTTGGCCAGTCCATCACCTTTACCTTCAGCTTGATTAGCAAGGCAGAGGTCGTCTTGGAGGTGTGTTTGGGGGTCGTTATCATGTTGGAATACTGCCCTGCGGCCCAGTCTCCGAAGGGAGGGGATCATGCTCTGCTTCAGTATGTCACAGCACATGTTGGCATTCATGGTTCCCTCAATGAACTGTAGCTCCCCAGTGTGGGCAGCACTCATGCAGCTCCAGACAATGACACTCCCACCAGCATACTTGACTTTAGGCAAAGATACACTTGTCTTTGTACTTCTCACCTGGTTGTCGCCACACACGCTTGACACCATCTGAACCAATTAAGTTTATCTTGGTCTCATCAGACCACAGGACATGGTTCCAGTAATCCATGTCCTTATTCTGATTGTCTTCAGAAAACTGTTTGCGGACTTTCTTGTGCATCATCTTTAGAAGAGGCTTCCTTCTGGGACGCAAGCCAATTTGATATGGTCTGAGCACTGACAGGCTGGTCCCCCACCCCTTCAACCTCTGCAGCAATGCTGGCAGCACTCATACGTCTTTTTCCCAAAGACAACCTCTGGATATGATGCTCAGCACGTGCACTCAACTTCTTTGGTCGACCATGGCAAGGCCTGTTCTGAGTGGCGCCTGTCCTGTTAAACTGCTGTATGGTCTTGACCACCGCGCTGCAGCTCAGTTTCAGGGTCTTGGAAATCTTCTTATAGCCTAGGCCATCTTTATGTAGAGCAACAATTATTTTTTTCAGATCTTAGAGTTCTTTGTCATGAGGTGCCATGTTGAACTTCCAGTGACCAGTATGAGAGAGTGCGATAACACCAAATTTACCACATCTGCTCTCCATTCACACCTGAGACCTTGAAACACCAACGAGTCGCATGACACAAGGGAGGGAAAATGGCTAATTGGGCCCAATTTGGACATTTTCACTTAGAGGTGTACTTACTTTTGTTGCCAGTGGTTTAGACAATAATGGCTGTGTGTTGAGTTATTTTGAAGGGACAGCAAATTTACACTGTTATACAAGCTGTATACTCACTACTTTACATTGTAGCAAAGTTTCATTTCTTCAGTGTTGTCACATGAAAAGATATAATAAAATATTTTTAAAAATGTGAGGGGTGTACCCACTTTTGTGAGATACTGTAAGTATACAAGTTGCAGTGGCCCAAAACCACCACTAGATGTTAGCAAAAAATGATAAGCTCATGCAGTTCAATACATCACAGACACATTACACGAAAGTGGGGCAGAACATGGTGTATGCCTAACTTTACTTTTTATTATCGAGATAATTAATCAGAAAATGGAGGTAACTATTATCTGCTTGTATAGGCCAACATCCCTCCAATATATGAAAAACAATGTTTTCTCCTGAAAAATGGGACTTCCACCACTTAAGGACCAGCCGCCACAGTTATAGCAGGTTGGCTTCCCTGGGCGAATAGCCATCATGGTACGTCAGCCGCTTTCAGACCACTGCTGCCAGCGTGCTGCCAAAGCCAATGCGCGTGGCCGGCGTGCGCGATGGCCGCCAGCCACCCGCGATCACTCCTGACAGAGACAGAACGGAGATCTGTCAATGTAAATAGACAGATCTCTGTTCTGTCAGGGGAGGAAAGACAGATCTGTTGTTCCTACTGATTTGGATAAGCGATCGGTCTCCTCCTCCAGGTAGTCCCACCCCCCCACAGTTAGAAACACTCCCTAGGTAACACATTTAACCCCTTGATTGCCCCCTAGTGTTAACGCCTTCCCTGCCAGTGACATGCATACAGTAATCAGTGACTATTTTTAGCTCTGATCGCTGTATAAATGTCAATGGTCCCAAAAAAGTGTCAAAAGTGTCTGATCTGTCCATCGCAATGTCGCAGTCCCGCTAAAAATTGATCATCGCCGCCATTACTAATAAAAAAATATATATAATAAAAATGCCATAAATGTATCCCCTATTTTGTAGACACATTAACTTTTGCACAAACCAATCAATATACACTTGTTGCGATTTTTTTTTTAACAAAAATACGTAGAAGAATACATATTGGCCTAAACATTTTTGGATATGTATTATAGCAAAAAGTAAAAAAATATGTTTATAGCGCAAACAATAAAAAACGCAGAGGTGATCAAATACCACCAAAAGAAAGCTCTATTTGAGAGAAAAAAGGACATAAATTTTATTTGGGTACAGCGCCGCACGACCGTACAATTGTCAGTTAAAGCGACGCAGTGCCATATCGCAAAAAATCGCCTGGTCATCAAGGAGGCTAATCCTTCCAGTTCTTAAGTGCTTAAAGGCACAGGCATGTAACAAAAAGGTGTAAAATTGAATTTTAATGGTATCAAAAATACATATATCAAAACTAAATGTGAAAAGACAGAATAAAGCTAAAAGTACTAGGCTATCAATAATGAATTAACAAGATTGAACACACAATGGAGGTACAAATTAAACCATGTGTGTAACAGCATGTGAGCAATGTAGTTGAAAAGAGATCTGCATGAACAGTTCCAATGCGTTTCAGAGTACCCTTGACTTCTTTCTCATGGATAGTCAGTTTTGCAGTTTTAAATATCAATGCAATCTAAAAAATAGAAAATGAATTACAAACATGTCATTTAGCAAATGGCTACCCATGTGGCAATGAGTGAAGCAGTTAGAATGATACTCACGCTGCCCAAGGACCCAAAACTATAGCCAGCTGGCACATAAAAATAGGGTTGAAAGTAGTGTAAGTAACTGTCAAAACCACACATTGAACATGTGGTGGACACACATCCAAAATGGAAAAATAGTGTACAGACAGATAGGTCTCAGAGGGTTGGGCAGGGAACCAGAGTCATGCACACTGGGACCAAATGGCGTTACTGAGGGGGGAGAGAGCAAATGGATTTATGAGTATATTAGTGATGAATATAACTGGAGAGCTATATAATGTAACCATATTGTGCCTCCACATATAGACTTACCCAGAAAGTGGCAACTAGAGATGGAGGGTCCAGATGTGGCCTCAGTTGGTTTGTGGGCCGGAAAGTGGTCGGCTGGAGCCTGCCTTAGAATTCCTACTAAAAAGAGGGATTCTAAAAAAACAGCGAAGTGAAATCCCAGTACCAAAAAAGCAGCACGTCTTGTACAGTCTGGGAATGTAAAAAATGAATAGAGGAATAAGAATCACCATTATAGTGGCAATGTATCTCATAGTATAGTACATCTGGGATTGATGAAAAACGACAGGAAAACATACCTGTATGCGTTTGTTGCTAGAGTATGCCTCTAAGTGTAAGGGAATGTCAGTAGCCATAAACAGGGGCGTCCTAGCCCCCACATTTAAATATTCTAACCAACATACAAAAATACGAAATGTCATACAGAAGTCTTGGCATTTACTATCTACGGGTCTCAATGTGGGTAGAGTTATATCTAAAACGCCATCCTTAAACTTTAGACGTACCACCTCAATCAAAGATTACATCATTAAGAGCGAATATAAAGGGGAGGGTAGATGCGATCCATGTAGACTCAAGGGAACATATACATTGCAGTCTACCCAATGGGCAAACTTTTAGGGCGTGGCACTTTGCAAATTGTAGAACATATGATGTGGTCTATTTATTGTTATGTGACTGTGGTTCCTTTTATGTGGGCAAGACGAAGGTCAAATTCCGTACTAGGATATCCAAACATGTCTGGAGTATGAGGGGTTGTAATCCTGATTTACCTTTGAACAGACATGTGACTACCCTGCACAACGGACAATTTCCCAAGATCCAATTCTTGGGCCTCGATAGGGCACATCCCAATCCGAGAGGAGGAGATTGGAACAAGCTCCTCCTTTAAAGAACTTAAGTGGATCTATCTCCTTAAGGCTACATTCTTTCTGGGCCTCAATGAGGCAGTTAACTAGAAACCCTTTTTAGAGGGATTCACCTCTGTGGGTATGGAAAAATAATTGAATACTTTGGAATTCGGCCCTTGTCTTCTGAGCCCACTCTTCCTCCTTGTTCTGCTCTGTATATGGACGTATACCATTATAGGTCCTAACCATGCATATTGTGTTTATTGATATATCATACATATATGTTTTATGTCTATGAGGTGTCCAATCCTCTGGTGTATGCCCTGCATCTGAGTGTGCAGTTCATCACAGTGCCTATTTTCATTGCTCCCACCAGCTGGCTACACTTCACTTTTTCTCCCCTATCCCTCTCATTCTT
The DNA here is from genome assembly GCA_029206835.1 of Rana muscosa. Classification (NCBI taxonomy): domain Eukaryota; kingdom Metazoa; phylum Chordata; class Amphibia; order Anura; family Ranidae; genus Rana; species Rana muscosa. The sequence continues at coordinate 881,317,055 of CM055118.1, forward strand.
TTTCTCTTGCTCCATCCTTCTATTGGTTTCATTCCAGGTCTCATCTGAGCGGGCCCGGTCTTGTGCATGCCCATGGCCCGGGGGTGGCTGACATTCCCTGTCCGGCCCCGGGCCTCTGGCCAATCGGCAATTTTCATGATGGTCTGTAAGGATATGGATACATTAGGAGGTTTCCTCCTTCTCCCCCACCTTTCCATAGGGCTGCATCAGTCACCATGGAGACCGACGCTTCTGCGTCTGGCGACACAGGCACCGGCCTCCTCAGCTAGGGACAGGCCTTCACACGTAGGCTGTGCTCCACACCTCCTGTGTCCTCCCCTCGATCTGGGTGGTGAGGTACAGACCCCTGCTCACCTGTCGGCGGGAACGCGACGCATGACGTCACTCTTACCCGCACCACCATCTTGGTTGTGGGCATGGAGTGACACTGCCCTGCACACCCGGGGTACCTCCCACTATGGTGGATTCAGGAAGATTTTTGCTTCCACGTGTGGAGTTCACTCTCCACCTCTGTTTGGGGGAGGTCTCTGTCAGTTGGCTGCAGCCATATAAATGTGGGGGCTAGGACGCCCCTGTTTATGGCTACTGACATTTCCTCACACTCAGAGACATACTCTAGCAACGAACGCATACAGGTTAGTTTCCCTGCCGTTTTTCCTCAATCCCAGATGTATTATACTATGGCATATATTCCCACTATATTAGTGATACTTATTCCTCTATTCATTTTTCACATTCCCATACTGTACAAGACGTGCTGCTTTTTTGGTACTGAGATTTCACTTGCCTGTTTTTTAGCCTCTTTTTAATCACACTGGAATTGGAACTTTTTTAGGTAGGTGAATATACTTTTTTTGGCTTGTGTTGGTATAATGTTGATGCAGGGTCATAGTATATAGATGGAACGATCCAATACACACTTACTTTATGCTTCCCTCTTTTTAGTAGGGATTCTAAGGCAGGCTCCAGCCAACCACTATCCGACCCACCAATCAACTACTTATTTGAGGCCACCATCTTAATTCAATCCTGGACCCTCCATCTCTAGTTGCCACTTTCTGGGAACGTCTATATGTGGAGGCACAATATGGTTATATTATATAGCTCCAGTTGTCATCACTAATATACTCAAAAATCCATTTGCTCTTTCCCCCCTTAGTGAAGCCATTTGGTCCCAGTGTGCATGACTCTGGTTCCTTGCCCAACCCTCTGAGACCTATCTGTCTGTACACTATTTTTCCATCTCGGGTGTGTGTCCACCACATGCTCAATGTGTGGGTTTGACAGTCACTCACACTACTTTCAACCCTGTTTTTATGTGCCAGCTGGCTATAGTTTTGGATCCTTGGGCAGCGTGAGTATCATTCTAACTGCTTCACTCATTGTCACATGGGTAGTCATTTGCTATATGACATGTTTGTAATTCATTTTCTATTTTTTAGATTGCATTGATATTTAAAACTGCAAAATGGACTATCCATGAGGAAGGAGTCAAGGGTACTCGGAAACGCGTTGGTACTGTCTATATAGACCTCTATTCAACTACATTGCTCACATGCTGTTACACACATGGTTTAATTTTGTACCTCCATTGTGTGTTCAATCTTGCTAATTCATTATTGATAGCCTAGTACTTGTACATTGTTTTTCATTTTTTACTATGGAGGTAGGGGTTGCACTGAATGTACTGATATTGTTTGAGGTGATTTAGGTGCACACTGTTGCTGCTCTTAGTTTCTTTTTTTTTTTTTTTTGGTAAATAATGCAGTGGCTTGCTGCAAACAAGAACAAATGAACATTGTGCTTTGAGCACTCCAAACTTTAAAAAGGCATATAGAATAAAAATAACTACAACAAAAAATGAAAACTCCAAAAAATCACCACTAGCTTTCTTTTTAAATGTATTGGAGATTATGGGGTTAATGGTGCTGCCTTGTAATCTGGGGAATCCTGTCTACCTTCTATTTAATAGAATTTTGTTGGATTTGTGTTCCCTCCGCACATCCAACTACTAGGCCCCTATGGGATATTTTGTGATAGGTTAGGAATGTGTATAATTGCGTGCCAATAAAACCAATCTCTTTATTGGCTTTGTATTGTGATCCTCAACTTATATATAGTTCCTCACACTCTTGGTGCCCTGTGAGGGTTATAACATATGTGCTTATACAATATTACCCTTTTTAATTATCCACTACTCTTACTTTAACGGTGTGTATAATACCTTTGTAAATGTATAACACTATACATACATTTCACATTGACATACTAAGTGAAAAAAACAATGATGAAAAAAAGTGATGAAAAAAGGATGAAAAAAAGTGAAAACAAATATTTTTTTTCCGTTACGTGTAGATTCCTGTATCCTAATCCATACAGACAGCACCTTAAAAGTGCTATGTGTACTCAATGTGATCTAGTGCCAAAAATGATATATACTCTAAAAGTAAGTAATTCACATCAAGAAAAACAATAAAATCCAGTTATAGTCCCTGATCACTGCCCCAGATGGGAGCTGTCGGATGTCCAGTTAATTCCCCTGTAGGTTAGCCCATTAACTCAACCACTGAAAGTGATTCACAGTGGTCATATAATGGTTAGCCACTTTGATGGTAAGGGTTAATTCCCCTATACTTCCTCAGTGCGGATGATTGCTCAAAAATAATAAATTAATATATGACACAGCCAAAATGAGTTCATGCAGCTACAATAAGTTCATACGCTGACAATAGAAAGTTCAGGTATCCTTCATACGTTATTCAGTGACTTTGGTGATTATGTATTGCCAGTAGTAGTGATGAGCCGAACACCCCCGGGTTCGGTTCGCACCAGAACCCGCGAACGGACCGAAAGTTCGCACGAACATTAGAACCCTATTAAATACAATGGATGCGAACGTTCGGATTCTAAAGTGCTAATTATAACGACTATTATCCATGTTATTGTCCGAAACAGAGTTTGGGAACCCGGGTTCTGCACCAGGGGACATGTATCAATGCAAAAAGAAGTTTTAAAAACGGACGTTTTCCGGGAGCAGTCATTTTAATGATGCATAAAGTGAAAAAAAAAAAGTCAAATATTCCTTTAAATATTGTACCTGGGGGGTGTCTAAAGTATGCCTGTGAAGTGCCACGTGTTTCCCGTGTTTAGAACTGTCCCTGCACAAAATAACATTTCTAAAGGAAAAAAAGCCATTTAAAACTGCTTGTGGCTTTAATGCAATGTCTGGTCCCGGTAATATGGATGAAAATCTTTAGGAAAAATGGCATAGCTACCCCATCAACCCCCCCCCCCCTACCCCAGCCCATTACCAGCCCCTTTGGGTCTTGTATGGATATTAAGGGGAACCCCGCACACAAAATAAAAAAGGCCCTATATACTCTGAACAGCCGTATACAGGCGGTGCATACAAGACAGGGACTGTAGGTTTGTTCTTATGTAGAATCTGTTTGTAATTTTGAACAGCTGCATTGTTTAAGTGTAGCTCCATGCCAAATTCCTTTTTTTTAGCTTTTTGGAAAACATAGGGAACGGTTATCACCCCTGTCACATTTTTTTTGCTGTCTGTGCCCCTGTTCAGAACATTTCACCTCACTTTGCGTCCCAATGACAACTGTTTTTGAAATGTGGTGTTTTTATTGAAACAAGGATTGGTGATAAAGCATCAGTAGAGAGGAGACACCTTTCTCCCATATTAATTCTTACAGGAGAGAATTTTCCTTCCAAGGGGTAGATTTCCTCTCACTTCCTGTTGTCTTCTTCCGTTTGCAAGTAGTAGTCGTTTGTAAGTTGGATGTTTGAAAGTAGGGACCTGCCGTATATACTCTGCAGAAATTGGCCCCATAGGTGTTGGTGTTGGCACAACACTGAAAGCACTCGCAGTTATTCTTGGTGGGTGCTGGAACACCCTGCTGTCAACTATTATATCAGGAATTTTAATAACATATAATTGTTGATCAGTGGTAGTAAAAATTGGGCCTTTGATGGTGGTGCTGGTGCCACAACACTGTAAGGCCTGACAGTTACTCTTGGTGGGCGCAGCAATGGGCCCTGCTGTGAATTATTAGATCAATAATTATAATTGCATGCCCCTGTTGAATAGGGGCTGAAAAATTGGGCCTTTGGTGGTGGTGGTGGTGGTGGTGGTGATGGTGGTGCTGGTGCCACAACACTGTAAGGCCTGACAGTTACTCTTGGTGGGCGCAGCAATGGGCCCTGCTGTGAATTATTTGATCAATAATTATAATTGCATGCCCCTGTTGAACAGGGGCTGAAAAATTGGGCCTTAGGCACTGGTGGCACAACACTGCAACCCCTCACAGATACTGTACTTGGAACACAGCAATGAGGCCTGTTGCAAAGTATTGCATCAAAAATTGTAATTACACGCCCCTGTTAAACAGGGGCTGAAAAATTGGGCCTTAGGCACTGGTGGCACAACACTGCAACCCCTCACAGATACTGTACTTGGAGCACAGCAATGAGGCCTGTTGCAAAGTATTGCATCAAAAATTGTAATTACACGCCCCTGTTAAACAGGGGCTGAAAAATTGGGCCTTAGCCACTGGTGGCGGCACCCATAAACCAAAATGATCTTCCAAGCTATCATCATTAATCGGATCATTGAGGAGGAGGAGGAGGATAGCTAGTCAACATAACAGCACAGGAACTCAGCATCAGCATCAGTCTTGAAGGGATGTGACATTTTAAAATCAATTAGTCTGTTATATCAGCATCAGGTGTGTGGTAGCTGGTGGTGATCCAAGACTGGTTCATCTTGATGAAAGTCAGTCGATCAACCGAGTCGGGTGGACAGGCGCACCCTGTGATCCGTGACAAATCCTCCAGCAGCACTGAATGTGCGTTCTGAAAGAACGCTGGATGCAGGACAGGCCAGTAGCTCAATTGCATACTGTGCAAGCTCTGGCCAGTGATCCATCCTCAAGACCCAGTAAGCCAGAGGATTTTCGGTGGGGAAGGTGTCCAAGTCTGACCTTGCCCCTAGGTATTCCTGCACCATGTATATCAGATGCTGGCGATGGTTGCTGGAACCGATCATACTTTGGGGCTGCGGACTAAAGAATTGTCTGAACGCATCGGTCAGACGGCCACCTTCCCCACCGCTCCTTCTTTGACTGCCCGAAGCCTCAGCAACTCGTTGTCCAGGACCAGGAGTTTGTAACCTCCCAGTCTCTGGGAACGCGTTGCACAGACCTTTCTGCAAGGCCTCCCGGAGTTGTCTCATCCTCTGCTCCCTCTGCGACGGTAAGATAAGGTCCGCAACCTTACCCTTGTACCGTGGATCAAGGAGAGTGGCCAGCCAGTAATGGTCCCTCTCCTTGATCCGAAGAATACGAGGATCCTTCCGCAGACTTTGCAGGATCAGGGAGGCCATGCAGCGTAGGTTAGCTGAGGCATTCAGTCCGGAGTCCTCTGGGTCACTAAGGACGACATGATCCGCAGCCACCTCCTCCCAGCCATGTACAAGTCCACTGGTTTCTTGGGACTGTAAATCATCCCTAAAAGACTGCTGCTGATGATGCTGAGTGCCAGCCTTCACCTCCATGCTGACACAATCCTCCTCCTCCTCCTCCTCCTCCTCTTCCTGTGCGATGGGTGGGACAGAAGGAACACTGTCTGGGTAAAGGGGGCCTTGAGAGGCAAGGAAGTCCTCCTCTTCCTGCCTCTGTTCTGCCTCAAGTGCCCTGTCCATTATTCCACGCAGCGTGTGCTCCAACAGGTGGACAAGAGGTACAGTGTCACTGATGCATGCACTGTCACTGCTCACCATCCTCGTGGCCTCCTCAAATGGTGCCAGGACAGTGCATGCATCCCTGATCATGCCCCACTGGCGTGGTGAAAAAAAACCGAGCTCCCCTGACCCTGTCCTGGTGCCGTAGTCGCACAGGTACTCATTGATGGCCCTCTGCTGCGTGTGCAGCCGCTGCAGCATGGCCAACGTTGAGTTCCACCTGGTGGGCATGTCACATATAAGGCGGTTCTTGGGCAGGTTCAACTCCTTTTGCAGCTCAGCCAGGCGAGCACTGGCATTATAAGATCTGCGGAAATGCACACAGACTTTCCTGGCCTGCCTCAGGACATCCTGTAAGCCCGGGTACCTGCCCAAGAACCGCTGCACCACCAGGTTAAGGACGTGAGCCATACAGGGCACATGGGTCAGTTGTCCCTGTCGGAGGGCGGAGAGGAGGTTGGTGCCATTGTCGCAAACCACCATTCCTGGCTTAAGCTGGCGTGGCATCAACCACCTCTCGGCCTGCCCCTGCAGAGCAGACAGGACCTCTGCCCCAGTGTGGCTCCTGTCCCCCAAACACACCAGCGCAAGCACGGCATGGCATCTTTTTGCCTGCGTACTTGCGTAGCCCCTTGAACGCCTATGGAGCACCGCTGGTTCCGAGGACAAACCACAGGAAGAGGCCATGGAGGAAGAAGAAGAGGAGGGGGTGGAGGAGAGAGGTGTGTCACAACCAGTAGTAGCATTTTGGAGGCGTGGTGGTGGAACAACCTCCAACACTACTGCACCTTGTCCTGCATCTTTCCCAGCTGCCAAAAGAGTGACCCAATGGGCCGTGAAAGAAAGGTAACGTCCCTGTCCATGCCTGCTGGACCATGAGTCAGCGGTAATATGCACCTTACCGCTGTCCGCCCTGTCCAGCGAGGCCAAGACATTGCCTTCCACATGCCTGTAGAGAGCCGGAATCGCCTTCCGTGCGAAAAAGTGGCGTTTGGGAACCTGCCACTGAGGAACCGCACATTGCACAAACTCACGGAAGGGGGCAGAGTCTACCAACTGAAAAGGCAGCAGTTGAAGCGCTAGCAATTTAGCCAAGCTAGCATTCAACCGCTGGGCATGTGGATGGCTGGGAGTGAACTTCTTTTGACGGTCCAGCAGCTGGGGCAGGGAAATTTGCCTGCTAGAATCGGACATCGGTGTACTGCTAGCAGAGTGCCCGCAAGTACTTGGCTGTGACACACCTAATTCTACACCTTCATTCCTCTCAGAGCAGGTTTCAGAGAGGACTGAAGGTATAGTGGGGTTGGAGATCCCAGCTGATGCGGTGCAAGAAGAGGTCAGCTTTGTTCTTTGGTGTGGGTCTTTAAGGTAGGCTTGCCAACGAGCTGCATGGCAGGTCAACATATGTCTGATCAAGCATGTGGTGCCCAAGCGGCTGATGTTTTGGCCACGCGATATACGCTTGAGACATATGTTGCAAACAGCAGCTGTGCGATCTGATGCACTCGCCTCAAAAAAGGCCCACACCAAAGAACTTTTTGAATGACGGGCAGAGGCAGCGCCCTGCACAGGCGGAGCTCTGCGGTGTGATTCCGTCGGTGTGCTGCCCATACGCTGGCCACTCAAGGGCATCCTGCCTCGTTGGAGATGTGCCTCCTCCTCATCCTCCTCCTCCTCCTCTCTCCTATTAGGCACCCACGTGGAGTCAGTGACCTCATCATCCCCTCCCTCCTCATCACTGGAGCCAATCTGGCAGTATGCTGCAGCTGCTGGAGCATGACTGCCAGATTGGTGTCCTTCTTGAGCATCCCCTCTCTCTGCTCTCACTCTACTGCCTTCCTCTAGCTGGGTATCATCATCAGATCCTTCGAAACGCTGGGCATCCTCCTGGAGCATGTACCCAACACTATGCTCAAACAGTTCGGGGGACTCCTCAGGAGGAGGACATGGTGGGTCTAGGGAAGGATTGACTAATGAAGATAATGATACCAGAGAAGAGGACGCTTTGGCAGCTGCTTTGCCAGTACCCTGAGCCTGGGTGAGAGAGGATGAGGAGGATGAGGTGGGCTTGGTCATCCACTCTACCAAGTCTTCGGCATGATGTGGCTCAACATGTCCAGCTGCCGAAAAGAAGGACAAGCGTGTCCCATGGCCATGTGCTGATGACAATGCACCGCGTCCACGACCAGCACTGTTGCCCCCAGACACAGAGCCTGCTTGCCCTCTTTTTTTGCCTCCTGACTGTCTGCCTCTCCTTGTTTGCCTTCCAGACATTTTAATGGATGGCCTGCAGGGAGATGGGAAAAACAGCAATACGGGCTACCTTCAGGTGTATACTGTGCAGGAGGCTTAGCAACAATGACACTGACACTGTCCCCTGCCTATCCTTCTCTGTCCCTAAACACAAGGATTTGCAATATGCTTCAGCAAGATTGGTTTAGCACAGAACAGCACACTGACAGTTTCCCTCACTGTCCTTCTCTGTCCCTACAAACAAGATTTAGCACAGAATAGCACACTGATAGTTTCCACGAGTGTCCTTCTCTGTCCCTAAACTCAAGGATTTCAAATATGGTTCAGCAAAATTGGTTTAGAACAGAATAGCACACTGTCAGTTTCACTCACTGTACCTCTCTGTCCCTACAAACAAGATTTAGCACAGAATAGCACACTGATAGTTTCCACGAGTGTCCTTCTCTGTCCCTAAACTCAAGGATTTCAAATATGGTTCAGCAAAATTGCTTTAGAACAGAATAGCACACTGTCAGTTTCACTCACTGTACCTCTCTGTCCCTACGAACAAGATTTAGCACAGAATAGCACACTGATAGTTTCCACGAGTGTCCTTCTCTGTCCCTAAACTCAAGGATTTCAAATATGGTTCAGCAAAATTGGTTTAGAACAGAATAGCACACTGACACTTTCCCTCACTGTCCTACTCTGTCCCTACAAACAAGATTTAGCACAGAATAGCACACTGATAGTTTCCACGAGTGTCCTTCTCTGTCCCTAAACTCAAGGATTTCAAATATGGTTCAGCAAAATTGGTTTAGAACAGAATAGCACACTGACACTTTCCCTCACTGTCCTACTCTGTCCCTACAAACAAGATTTAGCACAGAATAGCACACTGATAGTTTCCACGAGTGTCCTTCTCTGTCCCTAAACTCAAGGATTTCAAATATGGTTCAGCAAAATTGCTTTAGAACAGAATAGCACACTGTCAGTTTCACTCACTGTACCTCTCTGTCCCTACAAACAAGATTTAGCACAGAATAGCACACTGATAGTTTCCACGAGTGTCCTTCTCTGTCCCTAAACTCAAGGATTTCAAATATGGTTCAGCAAGATTGGTTTAGAACAGAATAGCACACTGATAGTTTCCACGAGTGTCCTTCTCTGTCCCTAAACTCAAGGATTTCAAATATGGTTCAGCAAAATTGGTTTAGAACAGAATAGTACACTGACACTTTCCCTCACTGTCCTACTCTGTCCCTACAAACAAGATTTAGCACAGAATAGCACACTGATAGTTTCCACGAGTGTCCTTCTCTGTCCCTAAACTCAAGGATTTCAAATATGGTTCAGCAAAATTGCTTTAGAACAGAATAGCACACTGTCAGTTTCACTCACTGTACCTCTCTGTCCCTACAAACAAGATTTAGCACAGAATAGCACACTGATAGTTTCCACGAGTGTCCTTCTCTGTCCCTAAACTCAAGGATTTCAAATATGGTTCAGCAAGATTGGTTTAGAACAGAATAGCACAGTGATAGTTTCCACGAGTGTCCTTCTCTGTCCCTAAACTCAAGGATTTCAAATATGGTTCAGCAAAATTGGTTTAGAACAGAATAGTACACTGACACTTTCCCTCACTGTCCTACTCTGTCCCTACAAACAAGATTTAGCACAGAATAGCACACTGATAGTTTCCACGAGTGTCCTTCTCTGTCCCTAAACTCAAGGATTTCAAATATGGTTCAGCAAAATTGGTTTAGAACAGAATAGCACACTGACACTTTCCCTCACTGTCCTACTCTGTCCCTACAAACAAGATTTAGCACAGAATAGCACACTGATAGTTTCCACGAGTGTCCTTCTCTGTCCCTAAACTCAAGGATTTCAAATATGGTTCAGCAAAATTGCTTTAGAACAGAATAGCACACTGTCAGTTTCACTCACTGTACCTCTCTGTCCCTACAAACAAGATTTAGCACAGAATAGCACACTGATAGTTTCCACGAGTGTCCTTCTCTGTCCCTAAACTCAAGGATTTCAAATATGGTTCAGCAAAATTGGTTTAGAACAGAATAGCACACTGACACTTTCCCTCACTGTCCTACTCTGTCCCTACAAACAAGATTTAGCACAGAATAGCACACTGATAGTTTCCACGAGTGTCCTTCTCTGTCCCTAAACTCAAGGATTTCAAATATGGTTCAGCAAAATTGGTTTAGAACAGAATAGCACACTGACACTTTCCCTCACTGTCCTACTCTGTCCCTACAAACAAGATTTAGCACAGAATAGCACACTGATAGTTTCCACGAGTGTCTTTCTCTGTCCCTAAACTCAAGGATTTCAAATATGGTTCAGCAAAATTGGTTTAGAACAGAATAGCACACTGACACTTTCCCTCACTGTCCTACTCTGTCCCTACAAACAAGATTTAGCACAGAATAGCACACTGATAGTTTCCACGAGTGTCCTTCTCTGTCCCTAAACTCAAGGATTTCAAATATGGTTCAGCAAGATTGGTTTAGAACAGAATAGCACACTGACACTTTCCCTCACTGTCCTACTCTGTCCCTACAAACAAGATTTAGCACAGAATAGCACACTGATAGTTTCCACGAGTGTCCTTCTCTGTCCCTAAACTCAAGGATTTCAAATATGGGTCAGCAAAATTGGTTTAGAACAGAATAGCACACTGACACTTTCCCTCACTGTACCTCTCTGTCCCTAAACTCAAGGATTTCAAATATGGTTCAGCAAAATTGGTTTAGAACAGAATAGCACACTGACACTTTCCCTCACTGTCCTACTCTGTCCCTCCCTACAAACAAGATTTAGCACAGAATAGCACACTGATAGTTTCCACGAGTGTCCTTCTCTGTCCCTAAACTCAAGGATTTCAAATATGGTTCAGCAAAATTGGTTTAGAACAGAATAGCACACTGACACTTTCCCTCACTGTCCTACTCTGTAACTACAAACAAGATTTAGCACAGAATAGCACACTGATAGTTTCCACGAGTGTCCTTCTCTCTCCCTAAACTCAAGGATTTCAAATATGGTTCAGCAAAATTGCTTTAGAACAGAATAGCACACTGTCAGTTTCACTCACTGTCCTACTCTGTCCCTACAAACAAGATTTAGCACAGAATAGCACACTGATAGTTTCCACGAGTGTCCTTCTCTGTCCCTAAACTCAAGGATTTCAAATATGGTTCAGCAAAATTGCTTTAGAACAGAATAGCACACTGTCAGTTTCACTCACTGTACCTCTCTGTCCCTACAAACAAGATTTAGCACAGAATAGCACACTGATAGTTTCCACGAGTGTCCTTCTCTGTCCCTAAACTCAAGGATTTCAAATATGGTTCAGCAAAATTGGTTTAGAACAGAATAGCACACTGACACTTTCCCTCACTGTCCTACTCTGTCCCTACAAACAAGATTTAGCACAGAATAGCACACTGATAGTTTCCACGAGTGTCCTTCTCTGTCCCTAAACTCAAGGATTTCAAATATGGTTCAGCAAAATTGGTTTAGAACAGAATAGCACACTGACACTTTCCCTCACTGTCCTACTCTGTCCCTACAAACAAGATTTAGCACAGAATAGCACACTGATAGTTTCCACGAGTGTCCTTCTCTGTCCCTAAACTCAAGGATTTCAAATATGGTTCAGCAAAATTGGTTTAGAACAGAATAGCACACTGACACTTTCCCTCACTGTCCTACTCTGTCCCTACAAACAAGATTTAGCACAGAATAGCACACTGATAGTTTCCACAAGTGTCCTTCTCTGTCCCTAAACTCAAGGTTTTTAAATATGGTTCAGCAAAATTGGTTTAGAACAGAATAGCACACTGACACTTTCCCTCACTGTCCTACTCTGTCCCTACAAACAAGATTTAGCACAGAATAGCACACTGATAGTTTCCACGAGTGTCCTTCTCTGTCCCTAAACTCAAGGATTTCAAATATGGTTCAGCAAGATTGGTTTAGAACAGAATAGCACACTGTCAGTTTCACTCACTGTCCTACTCTGTCCCTACAAACAAGATTTAGCACAGAATAGCACACTGACACTTTCCCTCACTGTACCTCTCTGTCCCTAAACTCAAGGATTTCAAATATGGTTCAGCAAGATTGGTTTAGAACAGAATAGCACACTGTCAGTTTCACTCACTGTACCTCTCTGTCCCTACAAACAAGATTTAGCACAGAATAGCACACTGACACTTTCCCTCACTGTACCTCTCTGTCCCTAAACTCAAGGATTTCAAATATGGTTTAGCAAGATTGGTTTAGAACAGAATAGCACACTGTCAGTTTCACTCACTGTCCTACTCTGTCCCTACAAACAAGATTTAGCACAGAATAGCACACTGACACTTTCCCTCACTGTACCTCTCTGTCCCTAAACTCAAGGATTGAAAATATGGTTCAGCAAGATTGGTTTAGAACAGAATAGCACACTGTCAGTTTCACTCACTGTCCTACTCTGTCCCTACAAACAGTGGCGTCACTAGGGTTGGTGTCACATGGTGCGGTAAAATATGGTGTCACCCCCCCCCCCCCCCAATAACTTTTTCCAAATATTTTTTACCCTACTGTTTTCTCGCTATTCTCCTTTCTTCTCCTTTTCTCTCTCTCTCTATCCATCAGGGCGGAATTCACATCTCAGGAGCCTATAGGCACTGGACTCTGAAGTGCCCCCTCCCCCAAACAGCATTGCCAACCCCCCACAACTTTTTTTATACACTGAGAAAACATAGAAAAACTACTAACAGAATGCATTTCTTTTTTTTTGAGAACCTGAAATGACAGCGTGCTGCCCGACATTTTGGAGAATAAAATGTACATTATATACACTTCAAACAAAGTTTGTACAAAAAAAATAACAGGGGGGAAGTATGATGCACTGAACTGTTAATCATACTGCCCCTAGCAGCCTGCAATGCAGAGTGGCTGGAGTGCCAAATTGCTCCGGCTGATCTTTGATTTCATGCTGATTTAGTGTGAATTTGCCCTAAAAGGGAAAGAGGGGGTGGAAGGTTAGAGACAGAAGGGGGGGAGAGAGAGAAGGGTGGGGGTGATAGAGAGGGGGGTGAGAGAGATAAAGGGGTGGGGGTGAGAGAAAGGGAGAGGGGTGGGACAGAGATGGTGGGGGTGAGACAGAGATGGAGGGGGTGGGGTGAGACAGAGAGGGGGTGAGACAGAGAGGGAGGGGTGGGGGTAAGACAGAGATGGAGGGGGTGAGACAGAGAGGGAGGGAGGGGGGTGACAGAGAGGAGGGGTGACAGAGAGGGAGGGGATGGGGATGAGACAGAGAGGGAGGGGGTGGGGGTGAGACAGAGAGGAAGGGGGTGGGGGTGACAGAGAGGGTGGGGGTGAGGGTGAGACAGGGAGGGAGGGGTGAGACAGAGGGAGGGGGTGGGGTGAGACAGAGGGAAGGGGTGGGGTGAGACAGAGGGAGGGGGGTGGGGGTGAGACAGAGGGGGTGTGGGTGTGACAGAGGGGGGTGACAGAGAGGGAGGGGGTGGGGGGAAAAGAAGGAGGGGGTGGGGGTGTGACAGAGAGGGGGGTGGGGGGGGAAAAAGAGGGAGGGGGAGGGGGGGTGACAGAGAGGGGGGTGGGGGTAAATAGAGGGAGGGGGGTGGGGGGGTGACAGAGAGGGTGGGGGTGAGACAGAAGGGGGTGGGGGTGTGACAGAGGGGGGTGACAGAGAGGGAGGGGTGGGGGGAAGAGAGGGAGGGGGTGGGGGTGTGATAGAGAGGGGGTGGGGGGGAAAGAGAGGGAGGGGGAGGGGGGGGTGACAGAGAGGGAGTGGGGGGGTGAGACAGAAGGGGGGTGGGGGGTGACAGAGAGGGAGGGGGTGGGGGGTGTGACAGAGGGGGGTGACAGAGAGGGAGGGGGTGGGGGGGTGACAGAGAGGGGGGTGGGGGGTGACAGAGCCGGCACTGCCATTCTCACTGGTGGCACAGACAGCACAGCTTGAGGCTTTATCTGAGGGAATGGCATGTGCTGTGTGTGTGTGCACAGACCGAGTGTTTAGTGCTGCTGCCGCTTACTGTAAGATGGGCTCCTCCTCTCCGGTCTCTTCCCTTATCCCAGGCTCCCGGGCGGTCAGCCTCCTCCTGGTTCCTCGAGTCCTTTCTTCCTACCGCGGCGCTGACTGTTGTTCATTCCCGCGCCGCGCTTCTCTGCCTATAGATCATGATGTCATGTCAGCCGGAACTGCCTGACAGGGAAGTGACTGAAAAACTTGTGCCGGCTCGATGCAGGAGCGCGGCAGGCACACTAGCAACGCTCTGCTGCAGCTCTGCAAGTAACAACTGTGTGTAGCGGCGGCCCCGGTGTCACCCCTCTGGCGGGTGTCACCCGGGTGCGGCCCGCACCCCCATAGCAACGCCTCTGCCTACAAACAAGATTTAGCACAGAATAGCACACTGACACTTTCCCTCACTGTACCTCTCTGTCCCTACAAACAAGGTTTAGCACAGAATAGCACACTGTCACTCTCTCTACCTATCCTTATTTGTCCCTAAACACAAGGAATCCAGGATTAGTAAAGGAAAAAAAATGACACTGTCCCTGCCTATGCTTCTCTTTCCCTGCTCCGGAACACACTACACAAGGCCGCCGCGCTGGCGGCCTTTTATAGTGTGGGGCGTGTACTAAACCCCCTCAGCAATAATTGGCCACAGGCATCCTGCCTGTGGCCAATCATTGCTCTCCTCGCTGCCGGCGCTGTGATTGGCCAAGCATGCGGGGTCACAGTGCATGCTTGGCCAATCACAGCGCCTGGATGACACTGCGATGGCGTAGTGCATTGTGGGCCGTTCGCGTCACTTGAATTTGGCGCGAACGGCCCAAATCGTTCGATCTTCGTCGAACGATCGAACAGCCGATGTTCGAGTCGAACGTATGTTCGACTCGAACACGAAGCTCATCCCTAGCCAGTAGGAGTCCTCCAACTTGCAGGAAAAGAAAGGGGTGACTTTTAGTGCTCCCCCCCATATGGGTCCCCACTCACCAGATTGACGTACCCCTGCAGGGGTCACAGGCTCATCGGGTATCCCCAGCAATTTATCCTCTGCTCCTTATGTTGTTCCAAGTCTGCTTACTCCTCCTCCACCATTTAAATCATCAGAAATGAACCACAGAACAGGGCTTCCATAGCGTAAAATCGCTTTTTTATTAAAAATTAGTTAAAAATAAAAACAAATATAAATAAAAATAAGAACTATAAATAAGCCTTCCTAGGTTTCCGACAACAAATGTTTGAGAGCTGGTTCTCAAATTTTCCGACAACAAAAGTTGTTCCGACCGTGTGTACACAATTCAGCGCACAAAAATTCTACGCATGCTCGGAATCAATTTGACGCATGCTTGGAATCATTGAACTTAATTTTTCTCGGCTCGTCGTAGTGTTGTACGTCACTGCATTCTTGACGTTCGCAATTTCCGACAACATTTGTGTGACCGTGTATGCAAGACAAGTTTGAGCGAGCATCCGTCAGAAAAAAATCCATGGTTTTGTTGTCGGAATGTCCGATCGTGTGTACGCGGCATTACTCTGTGCTGCTGTTAGATTTAGCCATGTGGTGGATTGGATTCCCTGCAAATAGTTATTTGGCCAGGGGGGAATTAGAGCAAATACCTACCTTTTTCCTTTCTCCCCCCAGCAGCTCTGCTTTCCTCCTCTGTCCAATGCCCGGAAATGTGAGCGGGCCCTCGCCATCTTCCTGTAAAATGTAGGACTGCTACTACTGGGATATGAAGTATTTCGCCTTCTTACCCCGTAGCCCAGGGGTCAGCAGCCTTTTTCCACTTAAGGGCCGGATTCAATGTAAATGTAAATGCATGGAGGGCCGCATTCACCTGCTAATAAATGAAGATAATAAAAATCCTAACACAGTAATAATAACAGTACAGGTTTACTTCACTTTAACCTTCCTGGCGATATGATTCTATCAGATTTTAGGTGCTGAAAGCGGTACCATTATTCTGCATGGAAATTTGGCATTTTATATTGTAGGCCTGTAATTCTTAGGAATAACTCACTTAAATCTGTCCAAACCAGAGTCTAGTAGACATCCCGGGTATGATAAAGTTCAAAAAACAAAATTATACATTATAATAAAATAAATAGCTATAAAATAATTATAACAAATAATAATATAATAATAATAAAAGTGTTTTTCAGTGTTTGATGAGGAATTTCCCCACAAATCGCTATCGCTTAATTCTGCAAGTGATTCTAATTTATTATCGCTGTTTTTTAGCTGGTCTAAAACCACTTTTGACATAAAGGGACACTTTTTGGTTGCTATGGACAATCTCCAGTTTCCAGGCAGAAAAAAAAGTTTTTATTATATAAAAGTGCATGCAGGACACTGGGCAGACCACTAGGGACAATGGGGGTGTGTAATTATTACATACAGTACTGTAATCTGTAAGATTACAGTATACTGTATGTGTACTGTGTTTTAACTTTTTTGAATTTGGTGCCGATCTCCGTCCCCGTGCGTCGTAACGTCGCAGGGAACGGAGCTCGGCGGCATTCGGCAGTGTGTGAATCGAGCGAGATGACGGCTCGATCACACAGCGGGGAAGCATCGCAGGATCCAGGGGACAAGGTAAGTAACTCTGCCTGGATCACTGCGACGCAGCCCGAGTCTGGCTCTGGGTTACCGCTTTTGGTGCTGAAATTTAACCCCGAGCCAGACTCGGGAATACCGCCAGGGAGGTTAAGGTGCTTCACTAATACAAAGCCAGTTCACCCTGAGGGAGCATGTGGCTGGGGATTCAGATTTTACTGCCCCCCGCCCCCATCCTGGCACCCAAGGGTGGCTGATGCCAGCCAGCATGGTCTGGAGATGGGGTTCCTGTCCCTAGGGAAAATGGGGTTCCTGCTTGCAGGGGTAATGGTGTCCCTGTCACCAGTGGAGATGGGGTCCCTGTCCTCAGGGGAGAAGGGGTCCCTGGGGTCCCTGTCCCAAGGGGAGAAGGCATTCCTATCCCCAGCAATCTAATGAGCTGGCCAGAACCAGCTCTTGAGGGAGTCTATTTTACATTTTCAGAGCACTTACTGTGAAGAAACTTTTCCATATTTGGAGACTTAGCCTGGGTTCACACAGCAGCACAGAGCGGCTCACAGCAGGGGTCCGGTGCATCCCCGTTCACCGTTTCAGGTCCTATTGCAGCCCGAATTTTTGGCTAAATTTGGACCTGAAATGGACCAGAAGATGCACAGGACTCCTGTGTAATTCGCACAGGAGCCACTCCGGAGATTTGTGAACCAGCTCTATGGAGAGACGGTCACAATCTCCTAACATGGGAATTGGATGCGGTGAAAGCCGCATCCAATTCGCAATAGTGTGAACCCAGCCTAAATCTCTTTTCCTCTACATGTAAAGAGTGCCCCCTTGTCCTTTGTGATGACCCTAAAGAACTCAATGCCAAATTCACTATATGGACCCCTTATGTAGTTGTACATGTTGATCATATCCCCCTTAATCTCCTCTTCTCAAGAGAGAAAAAATTTAGTACTTCTAATCTTTCCTCATAGCTGAGCTCTGCCTCTTATCAGTTTGGTTGCCCTTCTCTGCACTTTCTCCAGTTCCCCGATATCCTTTTTGTAAACTGGTGCCCAAAACTCAACTGCATATTCTAGAAGAGGTTTTACTAATGATTTGCACAGGGGCAAAATTATATCTCTCTCTCTGGAGTCTATACCTCTCTTAATACAAGAAAAAAAAAATTGTGCTCGCTTTGAAAACCGCAGCTTGGCATTGCATGCCAATATAAAGCTTATGATCTACCAGAACACCCAGATCCTTCTCCACCATTGATTCCCTCAGTTGTACTCCTCCTAGTATGTATGATACATGCATATTCTTAGCCCCCAAGTGTATAACTTTACATTTATCAACATCAAACCTCATCTGCCAAATAGTTGCCCAATTATACAGTGCATTACATAGGTCGGCTTATAAATTTGAGACATCCTGTAAGGACGTTATTCCACTGCATAGCTTGGTGTCATCTGCAAAGACTGAAATTGTACTTTTAATCCCAGACCCTATATCATTTATAAATATATTAAAGAAGAAAGGTTTCCCTGCACTGAACCTTGGGGTACACCACTGATAACCTTAGACCATTAAGAGTAAGAATCATTAACCACTACTCTCTAAATTCGGTCTTTCAGACAGTTTTCTCTCCATTTACAAACTGATTTTTCCATGTCTTCATGGACTCGCCAATTTTAGTTGACTTTTCACTTGGGTACCATGTCACTGTTTTGATTTTTACAAAACAAACATTCTTCTTGTAACTTTGACAAGTACATGCACATAAGACTAGTAACAATTATTCTCGACTGGAAGCAAATCCAACAAATATAAAAATGGCTTAAGGTCGCTCTGTCATCTCTCCTTTTTATAGGGGTTTTGGTAATTAAATGGACAATTAAAAAAATCTGAACTCAAACATTTATTTTGAAGTATCTTTTTAGCACAGGTATTGATCCATACTTAGTGCTTCGCCATCCACAGACTATACCTACCTTAGCTGACATGGTAGATATCTATCTAGGGGTCTCCTGTGTTCTGACTTTGGCTTTCTGTTGCTTTGTTGGCATGCTTAATAGCTATGAGCTGTCACCATGACCCAATACACAAACGTCACCTTTGTCCTGCTTATTTGTGTTCCTATTAACTTTATACACCAAATTTGTGGTATTACCATATGGCTGTGTTCGAACTTTAACAATTTTTTTTTTATTGTTAAAGCGGACCTTCAGTAATTTTTTCAACTTTCCATCTATTAAAGGGGTTGTAAAGGTTTGTTTTGTTTTTTTAAATAACAAACATGTCATACTTACCTCCTCTGTGCAAGGGTTTTGCACAGAGCGGCCCTGATCCTCCTCTTCTGGGGTCCCTCAGCGGCGCTACTGGCTCCTCCTCTTCTCGAGTGCCCCCACGGAGAGCCGCTTTCGATGGGGGCACTCGTGTGGGTGAGCTTCCAAGTTCTGCTGCTGCGTCCATTGACACAGACAGTAGGGCTTGGCCCCGCCCCCCAGCTTCCGTGTTACTGGATTTGGTTGACAGCAGCGGGAGGCAATGACTCCTGCTGCTATCAATCTATCCAATGAGGACCCGAGACAGCATCTGGAGCTGCTGTGCTCGTACCCGTCGCTGGAACGATCGGGTTCAGGTAAGTAACAGGGGGGCTCTGGGGGGCTGCTGCACTACAGAAGGTTTTTCCCCTTAATGCGTAGAATGCATTAAGGTGAGAAACCTTGAGCGTTTACAACCCCTTTAAATATTTTGTCCTTGTTGTTTTAACTTTGGATAGTAAAACATTTTTTTTCTGCCAGTAAATACCTTATACAGCCAACTTCCTGTTTCTTTTCTGATAATAAGCCTAGGCTTATGTCATCATGCACAGCTCTCTCTCTCTCACTCTTGTGAGAGTCTGCCAGGAAGGTAGGGGGGATGAGTCATAAGAGGGCCAATGAGAGCTGAAGAGCTGGAGGTGTGTGTCTGTGTAAATACAGGAAGTGAACAGGCAGCAGCTTCAGCTGCCCACAGTTAAAATGATTGCAGCCAGACTCAGTGGAGGGAGATTTCTGCAGCATATTTGGCAGGTACAGAATCACAGTATATAGAAAATAATAGCAAAGTGGTATGGAGGGAAGCTTCAGAATGGCAAAGATGTTTTTATTACAAATTATGTGAGCAGACTGCAGTTCCTCTTTAACCGCTTAAGGACCGCCTCACGCCGATATACGTCGGCAGAATGGCACGGCTGGGCACATCAACGTACAGGTACGTTGCCCTTTAAGAGCCCAGCCGTGGGTCGCGTGCGTGCCGCCGGGCGGCGCGCTCGCGACCTGGTCCTGAGCTCCGTGACCGTGCTCGCGGGACCTGATTGCCGCCGGTGTCCCGCGATCGGGTCACAGAGCTGAAGAACGGGGAGAGGTGAGTGTAAACAAACCTTTCCCTGTTCTTCTCCATGGCATGTCACTGATCGTCTGTTCCCTGTAATCGAAACAGACGATCAGTGACATGTAACGTGTGGCCACGCCCCCCTACAGTAAGAATCACTTCTTAGGGGAACACTTAACCCCTACAGCGCCACCTAGAGGTTAACCCCTTCACTGCCAGTGTCATTTTCACAGTAACCAGTGCATTTTTATAGCACTGATCGCTGTGAAAATGACAATGGTCCCAAAAATGTGTCAAAAGTGTTCGATGTGTCCGCCATAATGTCGCAGTCACGAAAAAAAACGCTGATCGCCGCCATTACTAGTAAAAAAAAAAAAAACTTAAAAATGCCATAAAACTACCCTCTATTTTGTAAACGCTATAACTTTTGCGCAAACTGATCAAGAAATGCCGATTGCGATTTTTTTTTACCAAAAATATGTGGAAGAATACGTATCGGCCTAAACTGAGGGGAAAAAAAGTTTTTTTTATGTATTTTTGGGGGATATTTATTACAGCAAAAAGTAAAAAAATATTGCATTTTTTTTCAAAATTGTCGCTCTATTTTTGTTTATAGCGCAAAAAATAAAAACCGCAGAGGTGATCAAATACCACCAAAAGAAAGCTCTATTTGTGGGAAAAAAAAGACGCCAATTTTGATTGGGAGCCACATCACATGACCGCGCAATTGTCAGTTAAAGCGGTCGCAAAAAGGGGCCTGGTCCTTTAGCTGCATATTGGTCCGGGGCTTAAGTGGTTAAGGAATTTTACAATTGGCCAGCTATTGAAAGGACAAATGCCCAGCTACTGGAATGTCTACCTGCAAAAATAGATTGTTCAGCTGAAGGCTCAATAAATGTTGTTGACACTATTGCGTACACACGATCAGAAATTCCGACAAGAAAAGTGCGATGTGAGCTTTTGGTCGGAAATTCCGACCGTGTGTAGGCTCCATCTGAGTTTTTCTGTCGGAATTTCCGCCAACAAAAGATTGAGAGCAGGTTCTCTATATTTGCGACGGAAAAAGTTTCTATCGGAAATTCCGCTTGTCTGTATGCAATTCGGACGCGCAAAAAAACATGCATGCTCAGAATCAAGCAGAAGAGCCGAACTGCCTATTGAACTTCATTGATCTCGGCTCATTGTATGTCTTGTACGTCACCGCGTTCTTGACGTTCAGATTTTCCGACAAGATTTGTGTGACCGTGTGTATGCAACACAAGTTTGAGCCAAAATTCTGTTGGAAAAAAATCCACGGTTTTCTTGTCGGAATTTCCGATCGTGTGTACGCAGCATAAGGGAAAAATAGCAGTGACAAAGATTTGTCTATTTTCCTTGAAGAACATAGAATATACATTTACATAAAAAATGGATGACAGCAAGCAATACCTGTAGAGCCTAGATCTAGTCATGGTGATATAAGATGGCCACTCTGTCCAGATGTAGCACGTTTCAGAAACACAGATGCTTTTTGAGATGTAACAGAACAGTTTCCACTGATGAGGATTAAAAAAAAAAATAACGTTCAGTTTTCCTCTGATGGGATCTCCTAATGTATTCATATACTGTAGTTTTCAATTTCCTGAGTCTACGTGACCATTTCAATGACCAGCTCATCTATGGCAATGTACTCACTGCTGAAAAGCTGTGAAAAGACCTGTTTTGTGTCTGGACTGTGTTTATGATCCTAAGGAAATTTATGGATTTCAGCATGAATTACTCCTAAAATGTGGTCTAATCTGCAAAAAGTATCACGGACAGTACTTAATTTTCTCTGTCACAATTGCACTAATACGGCTACAATTACGTCAAGTCTAATCTGCAACAAAGTCAAAATAATATATACATATTCTTATTTGACAATGTACACAATTTACTTTGCCATATATTTATGGTTTATGTAAAAATAATAATATAAAATACATGTTTATGCTAATTAATTAATTAGTTAATTAGCTCTGGAAACTAGGCAATTCAAATCAGGTATTTTAATCAATGAGTGTGGCTTCCATTAAAGTGTTCATAAACTCTTACATATACCCGGTGATGTGACAAGCCACAGGTAATACACAGAGAGTAAACAAATCATCCTACATAAGCTGCACCTGTTTATCTGCAGCTCTCTGTTCTCCACAGCTTTCTAAACACACAGATCAAAGGTCAAACACTGCACAAAAAGAACAGGGAGCTGATTGTAAGCAGAGACCTGAGTGGAGGGAAAGGACACATCCCCCCTCACACTCACACACAGTATCATAGGGAAAGATGCACAGCTAAGGCTGTCAATCACAGGCTGTGTCCTGGAAGTGAGGTGGGGCCATCACCCTAACTTGGAGGTCAGCAACCTGTAGATCGCGGACAGGTGACTGGTAGATTGCAGTCTGGGCTTGCTGACCCGCCATCCCAGAACATTGAACAAAGTGCAATACAGAGGGACTACTTGTAAAGTTGGAGCTGTAGTAGGGAGCGAGAGCCATATTAGCCGATGCCTCCTCTGTAGTGCTGGTTCCAGTCCCGTGCGGAGTGGCCCCATTTACTTGAATGGGTTGTGATTGGCAGGCGGTAGCATGCACCAAAAGCAACAGGGGTCTTAATTCCTGCTGCAGCATGTGTACACATTTGGCTGCTGCAACAAGCAGCTAAAGGGGGTAGGGATTTGGGCAGTAAAACTGCAACTCAACTGCAAGGTTTTACATGTTTTACAAGTGCAGCAAGCACTGCTGCTCCTATAAAAAGCGATCTCAGTGTGTTTGACTCAGTGTGGTGAGGAGGCAATATGTTGATTTAAACCCATGATTGCTGTGTGATGCACGTGATTGCGTCCCAATAGTATGGCAATTACAGGTTTAAAACTGGTGCGAGGAGCAGTAGTGTATTTAGGTTTTGTGCTGCCCTAGGCCTGACTAAACTCGTGCAACCCCTAATTTTTGGCTTTGGGGCAGGAAGTGAAGGGAAATCTCTGCAATGGGACAGGGATGGTAAAAGATAAACTGACAGGGGCTATAACCCTCCCTTAATCTATCCAAAATGAAAAGAAGCAGTGCCCCCCCCCCCCCCACAGTTGCGGAATGCTGCCGCCCGCATACAGGAAGCAGTGTAGTTCAAGCCGGTGGGGACTCTTTCCGTGCTGCCCCCCTGCAAAGTGCTGCCCTAGGCCTGGGCCTTTTTGGCCTAGGCCAGGATACAGCGTTGGCGATGAGGCGACACTGTGCCTGGTGATCTTTGACTTCTCCCAGGTTGTTCCGGTAGATCTCCACCTCCTTAAGGTTGCCTACCCCTGCCCTAACTACTCTAATGAGGGTATGTAAAAAAAAAAATGAAAGAAAGAATCTTTAAAAAAATATAAAATTGATGATTTTTTTTTTCCAACAAAAGCGGGAAAAAATTACAACTTAAAAAATCTTGCCATGCCGCTTACTAAATACCTTGGTCTGTCTACTTTCCAAAATAGGTTCAGTTGGGTGGTATGTGTACTGGCATTTTAGGGTCTCAACAAATGAGATAGGCAGTCAGTACATCGGGACTGATCAATATCAAATTTAACCACCTCCTGCTCACTGTATAGACAAATGACGGTGGGCAGGGTGCTCTCTTGTTCTGGGAAGCATCATATGACGCAGTTCTACCCTCATCGCGCTTGCGTGCCCGTGGGGGCAGGCAGCGCGGCTATATGCGGTGCGCTGTGTTACTGGGACACAGCGCGCCCCCGATCTCAGTAAAGAGCCGATGTGCGGCTCTTTATCCATGTGATCAGCTGTGTGCAATCAATGCTAATCACATGTAAAGAAGGAAATGCTGGTTATCGGCTTTCCTTTCCTCACACTGACAGAGAGTTAGGAGAGGAGAGCCGAACGGCGGCATTTCCTCACAGGGGAGACCTGTACAGATAATCAGTGCGGCCCCAACAGTGCCCATCAGTGATGCCAGTCAGTGCCCATCAGTGATGCCAATCAGTGCCCATCAGTGATGCCTATCAGTGCCCATCAGTGATGCCAATCAGTGCTGACTTTCAATGCCCATCAGTGCCTGCTCATCAGTGCCGCCAATCAGTTCCGTCCATTAGTGCAACCTATCAGTGCTGCCTATCAGTTGCTCCTATCAGTGCTCATTAGTGCTGCATATCAGTGCCCATCATCTGCATATTAGTGCCTTCTCATCAGGTCCACCTCATCAGTGCCATCTTAACAGTGCCCATCAGTGCCGCCTCATCAGTGCCTATCAGTGCAGCTTATGAGTGCACATCAGTGCAGCCTCATCAGCACACATCAATGAAGGAGAAAAAATCCTTATTTACAAAATTTTCTAACAAAAACTAAGAAAAAATATTTATTTTTTTCTTTTAGCAAAAAATAAAAAACCCAGTGGTGATTAAATGCCTCCAAAAGAAAGCTCTATTTGTGTGAAAAAAATATATTAAAATGTTATTTGGGTACAGCGTTGCATGACCATTGTAATTGTCATTCAATGTGCGACAGCACTGAAAGCTGAAAATTGGCATAGGCAGGAAGTGGGTGAAAGTCCTCTGTATTGAATAGTATTTGCCGCTATAACAGTTTCAACTCTTCTGGGAAGGCTGTTCAAAAGGTTTAGGAGTGTGTCAATGGGAATGTTTGACCATTCTTCCAGAAGTGCATTTGTGAGGTCAGGCACTGAAGTTAGACAAGAAGGCCTGGCTCGCAGTCTTCGCACGAATTCATCCCAAAGATTTTCTATGGGTTGAGGTCAGGACTCTGTGTAGACCATTCAAGTTTGTAAGAACAGTTTGGGGGTTACCGCTTCCTGTTCCAACATGACTGCACACCAGTGCACAAAGCAAGGATCTCGTGGATATCTGGCAAATCCTGTTTGGCCCTAAGGAGCCGCTATGATTTGCCCTTTACCCAAATCTGTGATCAGTTGTGTCCAAAGGACACAGCAATCACAGATCACTGCTGATGAATGCTGCAGGGGGCGCACGGGAAGCACGATTACGGGAGGACATTAATAGACGCCCTTCTAGCAATGCGCGACTGTGCTGTAGCCATCATTCGGCTCTAGCGAGATCGTTAAAAGGTTAAAAAAAAAGTTCAGCCAACACCTAACTAACTCTAACCCTACTCGCAGCCACATTCTAAATCTATCTAGCCCTGTAAGCAGAAAATCGCTCTAATTACCTGTTCTTCACCTGCTCCTCTCCAGTCCCGCGCTGAGATGTCAGCAGCGGCTTCAGTGTGGGGGCAGATGCAGGAGAGGTAGCTGACAATGAAAGCCCCAAAATAACTCTATGTGTTTCGTCACTTCCCAGGCATTTCCGTTGTCAGTTCTCTCCTGCACACAGCTTCCACCACTGGAGACCTAACCGGATCAGGCTTCAGAAATGGCAAGTGCAGCGGCCTCACCCCTCTCCCTTGCTTTATTGGTTATATGGCTGTTGTCTAGGGGTACCTGGGAGAGAGAGATGATACACACCACGGCCCATGTCCTCCGTAACTGAGAGGTGAAGGCCAGAAGATTGGGCTTTTGTGTAGGTGTCCTAGAGTCAAGTCCAGTCCTTCGTCCCTGACTCCTTTGCTTTAGTAACCCAAGTTCCACACAGTGAATAGGTACAACTCAGTTTTATTCTTCTTGCCAAGCAATAAAACAATCTTTCTCCTTTGGAAAATGGGGACAGATCGAGGCACAATCCTTTCCCTTCTTGCTGCTGCCCACTGTGCTGTCACCAGTGGTGAATAGTCCCTGCCACTGACTAGGTGATATAGAACGTGAATTACCTTCGCTCACTTTGCCCCTGACAGGGGAAGAAATCCGTCCAAGGGAGAAATGGGGGCCTCTCCGTCACCAGCGATGCCGCGCCGGGCTCTTCGGAGAAGTTACTGCGCACCAGTCCTCACGAACTCAGACACGGGCACCCAAGGAGTTAGGGTCCCCTCGGATTCCTCCACCCTCGCGGAACTCAGTCGAAGGTACTGAGCCCCAGGCATCTGCCATAGTACCTCACCCCAGGCTAAAGGTGCCTGAGATGGACTCCATCTCCGCTCCGGCTAGGCCAAGGGTGCTTACGCCCGGAACACCAGAACGCCAGCACCCAAGCTGAAGGCGCCTGGGTGTGGCCGCGTCCTCCAACTCTCTGCCCCTAAGGTCAGGGCGTCCGCCCCTTTTATGACCTCTCCCTTTGCGTCACAGCGGGTTCCCCGCCCCGCAGCACCAGCTCCAGGGGAGGACAAAAAGGCACAGTTTGCGGTCTGAGTTCAGCTCCAGCCCAAGGCAACAGCGCCACCTGTAGGCCCCAAGGAACCCCACACCACCAGAGTCCTCACATAAATTTAAACTCCCGCTACACAAGTATAGTAATTTCTTCTTTACAGGGCTAGATAGATTTGTTTTAGAATGTGGCTGCGAGTAGGTTTAGTGCTAGTTAGTTTGGGTAACCTTTAACACAAGGGAAAACAATGTTCTGTGTGTGCCCTGTTCCTACATACATGTGTGTTGGTGTACATGTTATAAAATGCAACATGCCTGCTTTGGGGGGGAACTCTTTATATTGTCTCATGACCCCCCCTTCACCCTCTTAACTTCTCCCATCAACCATTTAATACTTGAGGAACCCTGGGGAAATGACTTTCAGGCCCGTTGCCTGGTACCAAAGGGGCAGGACTTTGTCATAAGGAACTAAAACCATGTTACAATGTTCAGTTTAAAAAGTTAATGTTCACTTACCTTAGTGAATAAGTTGAAGTCATGTTTACATTGTACAGTATAATCGAAGGAAGATTAAAAAACAGGAGTTATGATTGCACATGGTCAGATGATTGAAGTGACCACACCCTATTCACTAAGCTAAGTAGACGCTGACATTGTGCACTGAACATTCACTTTTGCTATGTGAACAGCCTCTATAATCCTGTAGAGCATCAAGCCCAATATCCTCTTTATCACTAATCATAGTGGGGAGGCATTTAATAATCTGAGTGCAGGTCATGCCTTGTCTTTGCTGTACAAGGTTTCATCCACTGTCATTGATAAGAAAGCCACTACTTTACATGTGATCGTTAGATAAATCATAAGTGGGGGATCTTCATTCCTGCCTTAGAGTCATTTACTTTTAATCCCTTACTAACAATGGACTCCTGTAAAATATAGCAGGCTTTGCTTGTTTCCACGAAGACGATAACATGAACACAAACCCCTCTGCTTTTCTCTTCGGAGGAGGACAGAGTCACAAAATTTGCTTTCAACAATCTTCAGAAAACATTAAGGGCAGCATGGTGCAAGCATATACTAATTGCATCTGTGGGACCTCAGAAAATGGGTGGTCTCTGTTATTCCTTCAAAAAGTTCCTTGATAAATGACCTTGCTGATAGTGGAAGTAATGGGGAAGCACTCAGAAGTACTTCACAGTAGCAAGTACATTATTCTTTGTTTCTTGGTTTTGACTTTAATAGAGGTGATTGCCCGTTTTTTAGATAGCTGAATTTGATATGTTGTCTTTTAAAGATTCAGTTTACCAGGTCAACACCATCCCTCAGTCTATGTGGATTAGCATTTAAATTTTGTCTTACTCATGAAATAAAAGAAAAGGTTATCTATGAATATTGTTGTTCTAGCTTTTAAAGCCCCCATTGCACTTAAACGTAATTTAAATCCGCTATATACAGTTTGGATGTAACAGTGAAATAGCCACGACCAGAATATAAAAGTCAGTCTCCCAGCATGCTGTAGAAAGCAGTGGTCTCTCTGAAGAGATCCATCTGGAACCTTGATGAATCAGATATACACAGTAAAACCTTGTGTCGCACTTACCCCCATTTAAGGGACTGGCTGGTTTTGTTTTGGGTCTGCAGCAATTACCTCTCTGGATTGGATCCTTTAGCTCCGTTGTCTAGGCAAATAAAAATCTCCAGGAATAAGGCCAATGTCCACACATGAGTAAAACCTAATCAGCAAGGCTTTATTCTTTTTCTTTTCCTCTTTGAGTCAACTTGAAGAGAGAGAGCAGAAAGTTGAAAGAAGTAGGGGAAGGTTCAGGCACGCAACACTTAAAGTCCAGTATCTATACTATTCGCCACTCAAGCCTGAGTGGGTATTGCTCACCCGGATAGTCCCTATGAGAGCGGTCCTAGCACCCGGGATGGAGCACGGATATCAGAGACGATGAATCCCTCTTTAGGCGAGTTCCAGGCCTATTCCCCGAGACAGCAGTACCGTCGCTAAACTCCTGGGACTGATCCTCCCCTGGACTCCTTTCCTCAAGATGGGCCCCCTACAAACGGGCAGCCTGGGATCCTTCTCTGAAGTGCAGGCCCCTGTCAGTGGAGCTAGGACCACGATGCAGCAACAGGGCCTCGGACTGAAGGTGCCCAAGTGCCATGCTGGCCACGAGGCACACTCACTGGACCAGAGGCCCCCCCTCACGCCTTGGGGTCCCCCTGGAATCGCCCCTACAAATGGCGTCTGCCCCTTTTGTACCCCCTCCCAGCATGCACAGCGGGTAGACTGCGCCCACTGCACGGCTGCCGAGAGAGGACACTCAAGGTGCTGTGATACCCCCCATAGTTTAACCTATCCTGGCGGTGACAGTGCCACCTACAGGCAAAGGAGAACATTACTGCCAGGCAGTATCACACCCAGAGCAGAAGCAAAATCAAACCCTTGATTGGTCTGAGCCCAACTACCGGCTCAGACTACCCCTAAATTTCCACATAGCGCCCCCAAATATGGGGGGGGCGCTACACTTGGTTTGAGAGTAACTTGGTTAGAGAGCGTTTTGCAGGACAAGCAACATTTTTTAATAAATTTTGAGTTGATATACAAGCGATGTCTTGATATACAAGTAGCGTCAAGTCACAACCGAGTATAAAAGAGAAGTGAGGCGCCTCTAAGTGTAGCAATATGGTTACATATAATGAAGGCACAATATTTAGCAACATATTGCTACACTTAGAGGCGCCTCTCTTCTCTTTTATACTCTGTAGCTCCTGATGGATTTTGCTTCTAATCCCCTTGTGGAGGCTTCCGTTTGTGGATGGACATTCTATGGTTACACAACCTGGTCACATTGCTATAATCTTTTTATATGGACTATAAACTGAAGGACCTATGAATAAATGGTTGTGGAACGAATCATTTGAGTTTACATTATTTCTTATAGGGAAATTTGCTTTGATTTACAAGTGCTTTGGATTACAAGCATGTTTCTGGAACAAATTATGCTCGAAATCCAAGGTTTTACTGTATTTGTAATCAGCAAAGCTGATGCCCTGTGTTAATTGGAGAGCTCTGGCTATGACTCAGCGGGGGGGGGGGGGTCAGATCTCTACAGAGAGAACACAGCCTTTTCCACTGAGAGAATGGGTCCTTCTTTGCAGCATGCTGGAGTGGGACAGGCATTTCTACCCAAAAGATAGCTCTACTGAACAAAAAACTGAACGAATTTGCACACCTTTTTGGTTTCTTGCACTTGTAATGTATTTAGCTGATTTGAACTGAAAGTTCAGTTGGACTGAAGCCAAAATAAAAAACAGAAAAAGTAACACCAGGGATATAGCTTACAGTCAGTAGGATGTGTCCCTTGTGCTGATTTCTTCTGCTGTCAGTAGTAATCTTCCTCCATCCTGCTCCCTCCAGCCACCATAATCTTTTGGTGCAGCAGAGGTTAATACACCTAAAGGGCTTGAATTGATAAAATGGTTTGGGACTTTGTATGAAGCATACAACGGGGGGGGGGGCAACACAAACAATAATATTTGGCGAATAAATCATTATTAATAACTATAGATGTAGAAACATAACATTCTAAAAACAGAAAAAGGTATTAGCATAAAAAATAGTTTTATTTAATACATTGTAGATAATGATATGATAACAAAGTAATATGATAATTGATATTAATGACATGATAAAACACCAACCTCAGTGTACCATATCTACACAATGTAAAATATAATAGACCATAATAAATTGGTATATTCCGGTATAACATGATAAATATATGACGTAGGTAACACTTTTTGGAAATGTATTCAAGTAGCATCTATGAATAAACTTGACGCGTTTCATGAATGTCTATCACTCTTCAGGAGCAGATGCAAGATAGGTATCTAAAAAATATGTTAAGGGTTAAATAGATCTATCTACGGGGAGAAAAGATAGACAAATACACCCACATGTACTTACAGATCAGCTATGAGTATGGGTACAAGCGTGGAGGGCTGAGGGCCAGCCGGAAAAAAAATAATAGGGATGGAGGCACTTGTCCCTACTTGTCTTGTGCCTCACACAAAGTCCCAATCCCCCTTCCCGCTCTAACACCTAAAAGGCTGTTGCAGTCTCTCACCAAGAGAGCCTGTCTTTGCCTGCCCTTCCTGCCCAGATCCACAATTCGTAGAAGCCCTACTACAGCTTGTATGAAAGGAACAGGATCTAAGAATGGAGGATAGCTCCGCCTCATCCATTCATAAATTGTCTATCATTTAAAGAAGCTGTAATACAGCTTCTATGAATTGAGGGGCTGGGCAAAAAAGGGTGGGCCCTGGGACAACCCTTTAGTTGTATTAACCCCTGCGGCACCAGTGAATAATGGTGGCTGGGGGGGGTGGGTGTGGGAAGGACAGAGAAACATTACTACTAACAGCAGAGAAATCAGCACATTGTGATGATTTTTTTTTGTTTTTGATTTTGGCTGCACTTTGGCTTTAATGAACTTACCCACTTAGTCACACTCACAATACTGCACAGCACTATTTAGACATATCATTTTGAGAGTGTCATGTCATTATATGAGGAGGGACCAATTTAATGTATTGAACCAGGTGATTACAAGGTATTTGCTAACATTAGACATTTCATCCAAAGTCTTATTATTAACTAATTATTAATTGTACAGTTTCTGTATATGCAGTATACAGTACATATTGAGTGAGTTTTGGATTAATCATATGCAAGCAAAATTCTTGTTTTCTTTATTTCCTTAGAATTCCAGGTTCCAATGCACTTTGAATGGTTTGTTTAAATTGATTGTAAAGCTACATTTTTTTTTTTTTTAAATAACAAACATGTCATACTTACCTCCACTGTGCAGTTCGTTTTGCACAGAATGGCCCTGATTCTCGACTTCTGGGGTCCCTCAGCGGCTCTCGCAGGTCCTCCCCGCATCGTATAACCCCCCCTAGGAGAAGCACTCTCCCGGGGGGTTACCTTGCGGGCACGCTCCCGCGTGTAGCATTCGGCATCTATAGACGCCGAATGTAGGACTCGGCCCTGCCCCCCCCCCCCCCCCCCGGTGCCTGCGTCATTAGATTTGATTGACAGCAGCGGGAGCTGTGGTGGAGATTTTTCAAATCCATATTTATAACAAGAAGCTACGTGTATATATGGTTGTATATGTTTTTACGATACTTTATTATTAAGGTGACTTAAATTTATCTTAGCATGCTTGCTAATGTGAGAAACTTGTTGAACTGAGCATCAAAGGAACACACCTATCTGATAAAAGCAGCAAGTATTTCTGGTTTAGATTTGGAAGGCTAAGTAGAGAGGTTTGAGATTTCAACCAAACAGGTGGTCAGCTTTAAACCAATGAGACCACAGGATTTTGGGTTCTGGTTGGCATAGGGGGTATAAAAGTCAGATACACTCATGGCTAGAGCCCTTGCGAATGAAGATCTGACGCAGACGACATGGTGACGTAATAAGCTCTCTCTCTCTCTCTCCCTCTGCCTCTCCCTCTCTCTCTCTCTGTCTCTCTCCCTCTCTCTCCCTCTCTCTCTCTCTCTCCCTCTCGCTCGGCCTCTCTGCCTCTCTCCCTCTCTCTCTCTCTCTCCCATGTTTAAGATTAATATTACTTCGCGTTTGCTCTCTTGTTCCTATTATCATGTTTGTCATAGCAATATTCCTATTATGTATCGTGTAACATTGGTATCACGTTGCTATTAGGGGGTACCAGTTCTGTAAAAATAAATGTCATTGTTTTCTCTTTTCCCGACGCTATCGTTTGATTTCATTTTATATAGACAAAAGGTTTTTAATCACTTATTTTAAGCATTTAAGCGAGGTTATGACTATCTCCGTAACAGAGCCAATGACTGTACTGCTATCAATCTATCCAATGAAGAGCTGAGGACCCCGGGAAGAGGAAGAGCGTGTCTCTGCCATGGGAAATTCCAGGGCTCAGGAAAGTAAAATGGGGGGCTGGGGGGCCAGTCACTAGAAGAAGTTTTTTCACCTTAATGCATAGGATGCTTTAAGGTGAAAAAACACGAGGGTTTACAAACCCTTTAAGCCTAGCTGGCCCAAATGAACTATTAGTGGTGGACATAATTCGTATAATACCTCTCAAACATTGCTCTATTCAATAGTATTGTGCAAAGGGTGAGAGGACTGTATATTGGAGCAGTGTTCAGCAGGATTTTCAGACCACTGGAGAGCTGTATGTAAACCCTAACAATGAACATTATTTACTCCATTTCAGCTAGTAACTATCCTGTGTCATGTGCACAGAATTTTGATTAAACATTTTTTTTTTTAAAACATTCTTTTAACTTTCTACTAGTTACTAATTGTTGTTTGTTTTCAACTGTAGTCACAAGAAAATTCGAAGGAGCAGAAGAAACTAATTTATAACTGTGGATGTCGTTTTTGTTCAGAAAAAATCATCTGTATTGTAATAAAACCTGTTTAATACATCTAGGATTCCATATCAATAGCAGGTCTTGACAAAATCTTAATTTTTTTTGAACGAAATTTGTAGATGAAAGCAATGATGGCAAGAAAAAAATGTTCTGATGAGCGCTATTTTCAAGAACGTTCAAACTAAAACCTAACCTTGCAAGGCCAGCTTAAGGCTGGCCATATGTGGTTCATTTTTTTCAATCAGGACTAACAAAAAAAAAAAATGAATGGATTCCCCTATCCACGCATGAATGGAAGAATCCGCCCTACTGTGCCATCGTATTCTAACAAGAGGAATCCTCCACTGTCAGAAGACACTGATCGGTGGCTGAAGACAATGGACTGCAAGCTGCTGATTGATAAAAGTTTTCCTACGGTCCCATTTGACAGAAGTCAATTGTTAAAGCGGAGTTCCACCCAAAAATGGAACTTCCACTTTAAGTGATGGTGACCCCCTGATATGCCACATTTGGCATGTCATTTTTTTTTGGGGGGGGGGCGGATACCCTCTTTTTAGAGGGATCCAGCTTCCACTTCCTCCCGGGCACCGCGGCACCGGAAGCAAGTTCCCACCTCTCGGGCACTCATCTGGGACACGTCACAAGTCCCAGAAGATTGCCCAGCCAGTCACAGTGCGTAGTGCAGCTCGCGCATGCCCAGTGCGTGCCCGGCTGTGAAGCCACAGCCAGGCACCCACAGTGACAATGCAGAAGCCGCAGAGAGGAGGGGGACAGGAGCGGGGCTTCGTACACGTGCATCGCTGGACCGTGGGACAGGTGAGTGTCCGATTAATAAAAGTCAGCAGCTACACTTTTTGTAGCTGCTGACTTTTTTATGGGTGGAACTCCACTTTAAAGGGGTTGTAAAGGTAAATTTTTTATTTTCTAAATAGGTTCCTTTAAGCTAGTGCATTGTTGGTTCACTTACCTTTTCCTTCGATTTCGCTTCTAAATGTTTTTTTTCTTTGTCTGAATTTCTCACTTCCTGTTTCTCCTCAGTAAGCTTGCCCCCATCATCCGAGTGGTGTGGAGTCATCCAGAACAGCATTACTGAACAGCTTACTGAGGAGGAACAGGAAGTGAGAAATTCGGACAAAGAAAACTAAGAAAAAAATTATTTAGAAGGGAAATTGAAGGAAAAGGTAAGTGAACCAACAATGCACTAGCTTAAAGGAACCTATTTAGAAAATAAAAAAATTACTTTTACAACCCCTTTAAATCAACTTCTGTCAAATGGAATTGGCCGTAGAGGAATGAAAATGTGGTCAGTTCCTGCTGAACCAGCTCATTTTGATCGATCTATGAGTTACTTAAAGTGGAAGTAAACCCTCCTATTATTTTCAGCCAAGGAAGCGGCCATCTTGGCCTCTGTTTAATCTTCAACTGTCATGATGCTGCACATGTGATCAGTTATGACACCAGCCATTGGGTGGTGTGACAGTTTGGTTGAGAGCACAACCAATGTGACAGTAAGCATTTCCGGCATGCCGGGAATGTAACAGTTTTTTTTAAACCATTAAATCGTTGGGTTTACTTCCACTTTAAGAGTGGTTGAGTAGTTTATAGTAAAAGACAGTCGGCAGGACTGACAACACTCTACAAAAAGCCTGTGTGTTGTCAGCCCACAACAGGGCTAGTGCATTTCTGGCAAAACAACAGGTAATATTTTGTATTTGCAGAGTCTGTAAAGGATTAAAACACAGGGTAATGTGCTTCTGCGAATAATTGGGTTGAACACAGCCGCAAGGGAAGATTTTCAACTCCTTTAGTAAATCTGCCTCATCGTCCATAGCAGCCAATCAGGTTTCATCTTTGAAATGAAACATTTGGTAGCTTCAGTGTTGCTCTAGCTTTCTTGGCTTTCAAATGAACTCGGCTGTGCAATACAGGTCTGAATCTTCCACATTATATTTCCTAAATCCATGAGTAGAAGACAACCCGGAAACACAGGGTTTTCTTTCTCTATATCTGACTGTATCATGTCAGGGTGACAGAAAACAGACCCCTCTCTCTTCCCTCACTGTTTGCTTTTTCACCAATTATTGCCCCAGTGCTGCTCTTTTGTTGATACAGAAATCCAAAAAAGTGGTAATGTTCATTTGTCAGGGGTCTAAGCCATGGACTCCCACTGCATGAAAAATATATACACAAAGCAAAGGTCTCAGACAAGCCCCTCCATTTGTTTCTAGAATACAGTACTAAAAGTGATGCATTGTTGAAGATAAAACTGAGGATAAAGCTGCCTGTCTCCATTGCATGTCTGTGAAAGCATTAATGACATTCCTAATCACAGTTAAGCTTATCTTTCAATTTATCCCACTACCTGAAAGCACAAGCTCATAGATAATCAGATAAATAGTCTGGTTTCTCTGCTAGTTTCAGGTCACTTCAGGCTTCAGTTAGCGATATTATTCACATAAATTACTGTGCAATTAGCTGGCTTAAAATATTAACCCTCTCACCCCAGGGTCAACCCCTGCACAGCACCATCATAATAATTATTATTACTATTATTATATTATTTGTCTATCATAGTCCCATGTAGATGATTTTATTGGTGATAGAACAGCGGGGGGTTCTGCAGTTGGCTTTCAGGTTTTTATTTCTATGGCCTTGGATTTTATTTCCCAAAGGACCGCTTTTGCATAGAGTTTGCATTTTCTCCACTTATTTGGATGGGTGCTCTGATTTATTCCTAAGCCTAGTACACATGATGAGATTATTGGACGAATGATCATCTGTTTTATTTATTTTTTGCATGTTAAGCCCTGTACACACGATCGGTTTTACCAATGAAAACAGTCCGATGGACTTTTTCATCGGGCAAACCGATCGTGTATCGGTCTTTTTTCCATCGGTGTTAAAAAATAGAACATGTTTTAAATTTATCCGATGGAAAAAAAAATTATAGCAAATTACTATCGTCTGTGTGGAACTCCATCAGATAAAAAACTCACGCATGCTCAGAATCAAGTCGACGCATGCTCAGAAGCATTGAACTTAATTTTTCTTGGCTCGTCAAAGTGTTTTACGTCACAGCGTTTGGGACGATCGTTTTTTTGACTGATGGTGTGTAGGCAAGACTGATGGAAGTCAGCCTCATCGGATATCCGATGGAAAAATCCATTGGTTTAAAATCCATAGGAAATCCGATCGTGTGTACAGGGCTTTAGTCTCTATATTGAAAATTAAGAGGTTACCAAAGTATGAAAATTCTCGTACGACAGAATAAAAATTTGGAAGTGTTGCAATGTATTGTATTTTATTGTATTTGTATTGTATTTTCGGATGAAAACTGCGCACAGGAAAATCGTACGATCTTGTATTGTACTAGAAAAATCTTTGTGTTTGTCCTTTTAGAAAATTATGAACAAAAGCTGTGTACCAACGATCAGATTATCGTATGATCGACTCGAAAGCAGTATTTTTTGTACGATTTTCTGATCGTGCGTAAGGGTCTTATGCCCTGTACACACGATCGGAATTTCCGATGAAACAATTCCGATTGTGTGTGGGCCCCATCTGACTTTTTTCCATCGGTGTAAAAAAATAATGTTTTACATTTTTCCGATGGAAAAAAAAACAATAGGAAATTCCGATCGTCTGTGTGGAACTCCATCGAAGAAAAATCTACGCATGCTCAGACTGAATTAGGAGACAGGAGCGCTCGTTCTGGTAAAACTAGCGTTCGTAATCGAGATAGCACATTCGTCATGCTGCAAATTATTGCATCGTTTAATGTAGTGCATTCTTTTCTTCTTTCTAATGCTAGAACAAATTTTATTTTTCGCTGCGGATATTCACACCGAGTTCTGACAAACTTATTTCTTTATTTCTTGTGATCTCATGAATCTTCGTGTTTTATTTTAAAGCCAGGTCTCCAAAATATCTTAATATTTATTTTAAGCACGAATTGGCTAACACCAAACTTTTACTAACACGCGGTAACACGAAATCAGCAAAAGCAGACCAAAGTATGGCGCCGTTGGATTTGAACTTTCCCTTTATAGTAACGTCGTACGTGTTGTACGTCACCACATTTTGGACGGTCGGAATTTGGTCTGATAGTGTGTATGCAAGACAGCTTTGAACGGAATTCCGATGAAAAATTCCAACGGATTTTAGCCCATCGGAATTCCGATCGTGTGTACAGGGCATAAAGAAACTAAAAAATCACTTGTAGGTTCTTGGGCATCTCAATAAATAGACCTTAATCTGAATTTCCTCTACAGAAAACATAGCTAGACACAGCTTGTCAAGGAAGCTCAGCAAATAGTCACTTTTAGGAATAAATTAAATTGGTAGATTTTATTTCTCTGTAACAAAAATCAGGAGATTTCAGCATATTTTTGCCAGTGAGATCTGAGTCATTTAGAAAGTCAAAATTAAGGTGATCCTGTCAGCACAGGCTCATTTGTACAGGATTACAAACTTGTACAGAGGAACCTCGGATTGCGAGTAACGAGGTTAACGAGCGTTTTGCAATACGAGCATAGTATTTTTAAAAATCGTAACTCGGTTTGCGAGTGTTGTCTCGCAAAACGGGCACGATTCAGGTGTGCAGTAAAGCGTTTGGCCTGAGGTGGGGGGGCGCCAGAGCTGAGCTGAGCCGAACATCGCCGTTCGGCGCCGTTCGGAAATGCGCGGAAAGTCGGAAAATCGGAAACGGAAATCTCGGAAACGAAGGGCCTCGGGCCTTTTCGGATGTTTCCGAGGCTCTCCGGCGCCCCCCGACTCTGGCCGCATTCGGTATTGCATGCCATTGAAGTCAATGCGGAGCAAATTATTTTCGTTTCCATTGACTTCAATGGGAAAACTCGCTTTGATATGCGAGTACTTTGGATTACGAGCATTCCCTAGACCGGATTATGCTCGTAATCCGAGGTTCCACTGTATTAGGCTCCATGCATACTGACTTAAAAAACACTGCTTCTACAGGAGTTTTGAGTTCTGCCTGTAGAAGTAGCTCAATATTATCCTATGTGTCCATGTACATTAGGACGTTAACAGCCATATTTTGAGCTCAACTAAAGGCAAGTAAAAAAAAACTTCTGGTTCGCGTTTCTGATTTGAGCTCACTGGCAAATAAAACATAAAACTTTTCTAAACTTTGTACAAAAACTGGGCTCCATGCACACTGGCGTGAAAAACGTTGCTTCTACAGGAGTTTTGTATTCTGCCTATAGAAGCAACTCAATGTTATCCTATGTGTCCATGTACATTAGGACCTTAAGAGGCATATTTTGAGTTAGGAAAAAAAAAACTTCTCATTCGCGTTCCTGATTTGAGCTTACTGGCAGAAAAAACATAAAACTCTCCTAAACTCAGTGTGCATGGAGCCTTAAAGAAGCTACATATTTACCTTTCCTGTGTCCTTTTTTTACTTTCACCCCTTGCTTGGGTTCAATTTGCACCTGGTTTAGTCCGAACCTGAAAGGTAGATGTCAGTGCAGGGCCAATAAGCTGCGGGTGGGGGATTCTCTTACCTGCAGCTGCATGTGCACATAGGAGCGGGGATGCTTGTGACATCATTGACCTAATAAAGCTACAAAGCTATATTAGGTCAATGATATCCCAACTCACTGCCCACTGCAGGTATTCAATGCACCAGATAGGTAGAACAACTGTTTCCCCCACCACACACAATGGTTCCTCCCCATGGCTTGTATGTCTTGTAGTGATGTACGAGCCAGCAGAAAACAAACACATTCTGTCGTAGGGGAGCAAGTATTCTAAAAACCTGGATGCATGGAATACATGCAGCTGCCACCATGCACTAATATTTTGTTGCATTTCAACAAAATGGGTCACCAGAAAGGTAAGTATAGAACCCTAGAACCCTTGTTATTATAGGTATGTAATTCCTTACTAGTTACCTTGTGCTGACAAGATTAATTTTTAAGAGTGCAATAGGCTTTAAACGGCCCCCGAAGGTTACAGGAGCATTTTCCAATTATCCCAGGCCCATTTTTTAGCAAAATATCCTCCTTATTTGACTTTTTATTGATTTTTTTTTTTCACAGAAAGAAAACATGGACAGAAGAAATAAGTGACAAAAACTACCTTTCACACGAACGTTGCCTCAATTAGCAAAATCAATAGTGTCCTGAAATCAGTAAATATGTGGCAAAATCATTTTGATCAAAACCGCATCACTCATCCCCTGATGCATTAGAACAGCTAGAGTCCACTGATTTATAAACTTTTTTTTTTAAGGGCCAGTCTACCCAAATCTTATGTATCAGTTATAGATGGCATCTGGTAGGCTGAGTTAAGCCTCGTACACACGGCCGAGATTCTCGTCGAAAAAAACATGTCTTTTTTTCGACGAGATTCTTGGACAAGAAACTTGTCCCGGCCGAGTGTACACACGCTCGATTCAAAGAACCCGCGGTTCTTTGAATAGAGCGAACGCGGTGATGTCATTGAATACGACAAGCATGCGCTCGTCACATTCGATGCCGTCCCCGCCATCTTGGTATACCACACCTATGCCTAGGAAGCTACCGCGCATGCGTCAAATTCATTTCGAACATGCGCGGGCTTCCCGGAGGATAGGTAAGTGTACACACACTCACTTTTCTCGTCGAGAAACAGGCTGACGAGAATCTTGACGAGAAAATAGAGAGCAGGTTCTCTATTTTCTCGTCGAGATTACTTGTCGGTTTTCTTGACGAGAAACCATACACACGAACGAATTTCTCGGCAAGACATCTCTGCCAGCAAGTTTCTTGCTGGTTTTTGCCGAGAAACTCGGTCGTGTGTACGAGGCCTTATAGTCTGACTTCTTATATCTCTTTTGGCAGTCCATCATTGAGATTTCCCTGCCAAATGTCCTGGTGCTGCTTCTGCCCTTTTAGGATTTTTCGATGTTCCACCCACCTTGGGGTGTTCCTACTCCACTTGATACATTTCCCATAATTAAGTGTAGCGGTACCCTCACTCCCCCTCTTTCCTATGGTGTATGGCTTGCGTCTAGGGGTACCTGGGAGAGGAGAGTGCAGGGACACTACGCCAAGCTCTTCCCTCGTGTGTATAAGAGGGTTGAGCAAAGTTAGTTGAATTACCTCCCGGGTCTGTCCACTGCATACGAAGCCTCAGTTGTCCCATGGAGATGTGTCTGCCAGTAATAGAGCCCTGCACCAATCGAAAGTCCAACACTCCTTTATTTCTCATACAGTACGGTGAACACACTCAGTTGAACTTACAATAACAGACGAACATGGGGTGTGGGAACAAGTAGGCCCAGGCACAACTAAGCTCTCCTATTCGTTTTTAGCGAATAGGCCTGGCGCACGGTCTCTGTCACCGACTGTGAGGGTGGTCTCTGCCACAGACCGGATGAACTGTTGAGGCCCCTGCCACGGGCCTAATAGCAGGCCCCTGCCACTGACCTGAGTGAAATAGTTGGACCGCTGCCACCGGTCCGGTCATTGAACGTGGACTGAACTTCCTCTTTGAATTTGGCCCCTGTTCGGGAAAGATATCCCTCCGGGCGGTCTCCAGAGGTACACCCGGCACTGGCAATCTGCTGCACCAGGTCTTCGGGTGAGTCCCTCCTCCGGTCCCTTGCGCCTCTGGATTCGGGTGCCCCACTCCCGGGGCCCCCTAGGATGATCCCTCCCTCGCGGGACCCAGCGGAAGGTACTGGGCCCCAGGCCTCCGGCCGATTACCCCACCCCCGACTGAAGGTGTCTGGGATGGAACACGAACTCCAAGTGCCCAGGCCTAGGCCGCCTGGACACCGACCGCAACAACAGCCCTCAGGCTGAAGGTGCCCGGGACTTCCACCTCATGGCGAAGATGTCCGCCCCCTTTATACCCTCTCCCAGGATGCACGGCGGGTTCCCCGCCCCGCCGTACAACCGCTGCGAGAGGTCACAAAGGGTACGGCACTGCAGTGATGGTTCAACCCCGGCCCAAAGTGACAGCGCCACCTGCTGGGCCCCAGGGAACTATGCATCACTGGTGTCCTCACCAGTTTAAAAAGTACATACCCGCTACACTCTCCCCCCTGTTATTTGACACTGGTCCCCAGTGTTTGGAGCAAACCATGCCCAAAAAGGGCCATCATAGCCTGATCCAGAGACCGACTAACGAATTTCAAAATAAAAAAGTTTTTGAAAGCTAACCAAACAGTTGTGCCTGAACCTGACATGAAAGGGAAGGGAATGAAACAAACAACACATAACCACATTATCAGAATCACATGTTCACATCAACATTCACTTACACCCATCCTGACTAAGACCCACCCCATTCTCAGTGGTCTTGATGAGATGCTCTCCTGCAGAGGGGAAAAGAACGTTAAACACACATATCCCTGACCAGAGCCCCCACGTGTAGCGGTACCCTCACTCCCCCTCTTTCCTACAGTCTATGGCTTGCGTCTAGGGGTACCTGGGAGAGAAGAGTGCATGGACACTACGCCAAGCTCTTCCCTCGTGTGTATAAGAGGGTTGAGCAAAGTTAGTTGAATTACCTCCCGGGTCTGTCCACTGCATACGAAGCCTCAGTTGTCCCATGGAGATGTGACTGCCAGTAATAGAGCCCTGCACCAATCGAAAGTCCAACACTCCTTTATTTCTCATACAGTACGGTGAACACACTCAGTTGAACTTCCAATAACAGACGAACATGGGGTGTGGGAACGAGTAGGTCCAGGCACAACTAAGCTCTCCTATTCCTTTTTAGTGAATAGGCCTGCCACAGACCGGATGAACTGTTGAGGCCCCTGCCACGGGCCTAATAGCAGGCCCCTGCCACTGACCTGAGTGAAATAGTTGGACAGCTGCCGACGGTCATTGAACGTGGACTGAACTTCCTCTTTGAATTTGGCCCCTGTTCGGGAAAGATATCCCTCCGGGCGGTCTCCAGAGGTACACCCGGCACTGGCAATCTGCTGCACCAGGTCTTCGGGTGAGTCCCTCCTCCGGTCCCTTACGCCTCTGGATTCGGGTGCCCCACTCCCGGGGCCCCCTAGGATGATCCCTCCCTCGCGGGACCCAGCGGAAGGTACTGGGCCCCAGGCCTTCGGCCGAGTACCTCACCCCAATCTGAAGGTGTCTGGGATGGAACACGAACTCCAAGTGCCCAGGCCTATGCCGCCTGGACACCGACCGCAACAACAGCCCTCAGGCTGAAGGTGCCCGGGACTTCCACCTCGTGGGGAAGATGTCCGCCCCCTTTATACCCTCTCCCAGGATGTACGGCGGGTTCCCCGCCCTGCCGTACAACCGCTGCAAGAGGTCACAAAGGGTACGGCACTGCAGTGATGGTTCAACCCCGGCCCAAAGTGACAGCGCCACCTGCTGGGCCGCAGGGAACTATGCATCACTGGTGTCCTCACCAGTTTAAAAAGTACATACCCGCTACATAAGAATACAATCACAGATCCATCAGGAAGAGTCAAACCACCTTATAATAACCACAGCTGGTGTGTAGATCTGGAAGATCAAGTTTGGACTCCTTATTACTGTATTTATCACTGAGAAACATCAAAAACTATTAGGAGTTTTTCACATTCATGTATTTTTTCCAGTAATAAGCAGTAAAGAGACAACAGTTTTAGCATCTTTTATTTAAGTTTCTGACTCTGTTGCGGAAATTCTGGTTCATGTGTGGGCA
Organism: Rana muscosa; assembly: GCA_029206835.1. NCBI lineage: Eukaryota > Metazoa > Chordata > Amphibia > Anura > Ranidae > Rana > Rana muscosa. The sequence goes on from CM055118.1 coordinate 881,359,307, forward strand.
CTGTGGCTGTGACTGGAGCTGATTTTGTTGTGTTGTAACAATAAACCAATCACCGACAGACACTGTACTACTGGATACCTTGTCAAATTAAAAAACTGCTGCATGTGCTCTTCTTGGTGACAGAATACAATAATAAATCTATTCTTCACATTGGCACTTTTATTAATATTATTATTATTTTGTTGCTCATTATTAGGTTGTAAATGTAAAGGAACAAGGCCCTTAAGCCTTCAGTCTCTAATTATGAACATTGTATATGCAGTTAATGCAAAAAAACTTAAAAATGTATTAATATATATATATGCATTTTTAGATATACTGTATACATACACTGTACACTGGTTCAATATTAAGTTGGCTCACCCTTTGCAGCTTCAACAGCTTCAACTCTTCTGGGAAGGCTGTCCACAAGGTTTAGGAATGTGTCTATGGGAATGTTTGACCTTTCTTCCAGAAGCACATTTGTGAGGTCAGGCACTGATGTGGACGAGAGTGCATAGCTCGCAGCCTCCGCTCTAATTCATCCCAAAGGTGTTCTATGGGGTTGAGGTCAGGACTCTGTGCAGGCCAGTCAAGTTCCTCCACCCCAAACTCTCTCATCCATGTCTTTATGGACCTTGCATTGTGCATTGGTGTGCAGTCATGTTGAAACAGGAAGGGGCAGGGCTGGACTGGGACCAAAATTTGGCCCTGGACTTCATCCAGACTGGCCCACTTTAATTCAATAAAATGCTGCCCCCCCACCCCCCCAAAAAAATCACGCCCACTAAAAGGCCCCTACATCCATTATTGTATATCATGAGAGGGTGAGCGAGAGGGGAATGAGAGAGAGAGAGAGAAAGGGGGGGGAGGGTTGAGGAAAAGGGGATGAGAGGGGGTGGGTGAGAGAGGGGGGTGAGTGTAAGAGAGAGGGAGTGAGTGTAAAAGAGAGGGGTGAGTGTAGGACCCCTTACACACTGAGGCGTTTTTCAGGCGCTTTTGGGCTAAAAAAAAGCGCCTGTAAAGCCCCTGAAAAACGCCTCCGCTGCAGTCCCAGTGTGAAAGTCCTCCAAGCAGCATCTTTGGGGCTGTGGAGGAGCGGTGTACACACCGCTCCTGCCCATTGAAATGAATGGCTGAGAGACAGAGGAGGGGTCTGAGAGACAGAGGAGGGGTCTGAGAGACAGAGGGGAAAGCTGAGAGACAATGGGAGGGAACTGAGAGACAATGGGAGGGAGCTGAGAGACAATGGGAGGGAGCTGAGAGACAGAGGAGGAGCTGAAAGACAGAGGGGGAGCTGAAAGACAGAGGGGGAGCTGAGAGACAGAGGGGGAAGCTGAGAGACAGAGGGGGAAGCTGAGAGACAGAGGGGGAAGCTGAGAGACAGAGGGGGGAGCTGAGAGACAGAGGGGGGAGCTGAGAGACAGTGGAGTTGAGCTGAGAGACAGTGGAGGGGAGCTGAGAGACAGAGGAGGGGAGCTGAGAGACAGTTAAGGGGTCTGAGAGACAGTGGAGGGGTCTGAGAGACAGTGGAGGGGTCTGAGAGACAGGGGGAGCTGAGGACAGAGGAGGAGAGCTGAGAGACAGAGGAGGGGTCTGAGAGACAGAGGAGGGGTCTGAGAGACAGAGGAGGGGTCTGAGAGACAGAGGAGGGTCTGAGAGACAGAGGGGATCTGAGAGAGAGAGGAGGGGATAAAAGAGGGGGGGACTGAGAGACATGGGAACTGAGAGACAGAGGCGGGTCTGAGAGACAGAGGAGGGGTCTGAGAGACAGAGGGGGAAGCTGAGAGACAATGGGAGGGAGCTAAGAGACAATGGGAGGGAGCTGAGAGACAATGGGAGGGAGCTGAGAGACAATGGGAGGGAGCTGAGAGACAGAGGAGGAGCTGAAAGACAGAGGGGGAGCTGAGAGACAGCTGAGAGACAGAGGGGGAAGCTGAGAGACAGAGGGGGAAGCTGAGAGACAGAGGTGGGAGCTGAGAGACACAGGGGGAGCTGAGAGACAGTGGAGGGGAGCTGAGAGACAGTGGAGGGGAGATGAGAGACAGTGGAGGGGAGCTGAGAGACAGTGGAGGGGAGCTGAGAGACAGTGGAGGGGTCTGAGAGACAGTGGAGGGGTCTGAGAGACAGGGGGAGCAGAGAGACAGAGGAGGAGAGCTGAGAGACAGAGGAGGGGTCTGAGAGACAGAGGAGGGGGTCTGAGAGACAGAGGAGGGGTCTGAGAGACGGAGGGGGGGTCTGAGAGACAGAGGGGAGCTGAGAGAGAGAGGAGGGCATAAAAGAGGGGGGACTGAGAGACACAGGTACTGAGAGACAGAGGGGGGGACTGAGAGACAGAGGGGGGTCTGAGAGACAGAGGGGGGTCTAAGAGACAGAGGGGGAGCTGAGAGACAGGGGGGAGCTGAGAGACAGGGGGGAGCTGAGAGACAGGGGGAGCTGAGAGACAGGGGAGAGACAGGGGGGAGCTGAGAGACAGAGGGGACTGAGAGACAGAGGGGGGGCTGAGAGACAGAGGGGGCTGAGAGACAGAGGGGGCTGAGAGACAGTGGAGGGGTCTGAGAGACAGTGGAGGGGACTGAGAGACAGACAGAGGGGGTCTGAGAGACAGAGGGGGGAGCTGAGAGACACAGGAGGAGAGCTGAGAGACAGAGGGGGAGAGCTGAGAGACAGAGGAGGAGAGCTGAGAGACAGAGGGGGTCTGAGAGATAGAGGGGAGCTGAGAGACAGAGGAGGGGCTAAAAGAGGGGGGACTGAGAGACACAGGAACTGAGAGACAGAGGGGGGTTCTGAGAGACAGAGGGGGGTTCTGAGAGACAGAGGGAGGTCTGAGAGACAGAGGGGGGTCTGAGAGACAGAGGAGGGGTCTGAGAGATAGTGGGGGGGCTGAGAGACAGAGGGGGCTGAAAGAGGGGGGACTGAGAGACAGAGGGGGGCTGAGAGACAGAGGGGGCAGAGAGACAGAGGGGAGGGCTGAGACAGACCACATAGCACTGTCCCTTTCTGCAGTTCCTCCTCTGCTCACCACCCCGCTGTCTCAGTGTTCTGGCATGTTTGTGTAGAATGCCAGGTACCTGATGGCCATCAGCGGCAGCGCCGAGTCTCCCTCTTGATCGGGGGGGGTGCTCACGCTGCTCTGCTCCTTACAGCGGCGCATGTTCTCTTCTTCCGGGCTCCCAGTCAGCCTGCCCTCTGGCCCAGGCCGCATGGTTCCTGGAGCAGAGAGGAGGAGAAGGAATCGAGGTTCTGGGAGCGCCGGGGTGGCCGCGCTCGCTACTGTCCGTCTCTTCGGTGCTCAGGGAGGGGGTGGAGCTCTTCTCCCTCTGAATTTTACATCCAACTGCCCTCCTCGATGGCCACCTTCCCCGAATCCCCGCCGCTGTTTGCTGCCACGCTCCCGCTGCCGCCGAACTGCATACAAAAACGGGGCCACAAATTTTTAATTTTTTTTTGTGAGGGCTGCTGTTTGCTGCCACGCTCCCACTGCCGCAAAACTGCATAAAAAAACGGCCCAATAAAAAAAAAAAAAAACTTTTTTTTTTTTTTAAACGGCCCACCGAGCCATCGGCCCACCGGGAAACTCCCGGTAGTCCCTATGGCCAGTCCATCCCCGGGAAGGGGCCATCCCCAAACTGTTCCCACAAAGTTGGGAGCATGAAATTGTCCAAAATGTCTTGGTATGCTGACGCCTTATGAGTTCCCTTCACTGGAACTAAGGTGCCAAGCCCAACCCCTGAAAAACAACCCCACACCATAATCCCCCTCCACCAAATGATTTGGAGGGGTGACATAGAATTTATTAGAAATGCGTCATTTGCGCGTTTGTGTGCACATTCATGTGTTTTTGTGCAATTTTCTGCTCAAATGCAAAAATTAAAAAAATTTAATAGCAATAATATTGACAATATAGTATATATATATATATATATATATATATATATATATATATATATATATATATATATATTGTATTGGTAAAAAAAAAGCATTGCTAGTTAAAAAAAATTCTATAAGGCCCCATTCACACAGGGGCGACACGACGCGGCGCGACTTCTGGGGGCGACCTCGGCGGCGCGATCTCAAGACGACTTGAATAAAGACTTCTGTATAGAAGTCAATGCAGGTCGCCTTGGGTCGCCCCCAAAAGTAGTACAGGAACCTTTTTCTAAGTCGGAGCGACCTGAGTCGCTCCTATTAGAACGGTTCCATTCAACAGCGTGGGACGCGTCTCGTCAGGTGACCGAGTCGGCTGACGAGTCGCCCCTGTGTGAACCAGCGCTAAGAGCTTTAACCTCCCTAGCGGTATTGCCGAATGTGGCTCGGGGTGAATTTTTACTACCAAAAGCGGTAACCCCGAGCCACACTCGGGATCGCATCGCAGTATCCAGGGAAAGTAACTTAGCTTGTCCCCTGTGTCTGCGAGCTGTCTCCTCCTCCGCTCGATTCACAGTGCCCGATTGCCGAGCTCCGTTCCCTGTGAGTGTTGCGACGCACGGGGACGGAGTTCGGCGCCAAATTCAAAAAATTCAAAACACAGTATACATACAGTACACTGTAATCTTACAGATTACAGTACTGTATCAAATACTGTATTTATTGGCGTATAACACTCACTTTTTTACCCTGAAAATAGAGGGTAAACTGTGCCTGCGTGTTATACGCAGGTGGCTGTGGAAAGTTTTTTTCTGAAACTTCCCTCTAAGTTAGGGTGCGTGTTATACGCCGATAAATACGGTAATTACACATCCCCTTTGTCCCTAATGGTCTGTCCAGTGTCCTGCATCCAGTTTTATATTATAAATACAGTTTTTTTCTGCCTGGAAACTGGAGATTGTCCATAGCAACCAAAAAAGTGTCCCTTTATGTCAAAAGTGGTTTTAGACCAGCTAGAAAACAGTGATAATAAATTAGAATCACTTGCAGAATTGAGCGATAGCGATTTGTGGGGAAATTCGTCATCAAACACTAAATCTAATGACAGCGACAATTCTGCAACTGAGCAAATTTCAGTGTTTTTGATTTGATTACATTATTGAATATTTTTTATTATTATTATATTTTTATTTGTTATAATTATTTATAATTATTTATTATATTATAATTTATGATTTTGTGGTTCAAATTTTATCATACCCGGGATGTCTACTAGACTCTGGTTTGGACAGATTTAAGTGAGTTATTTCTAAGAATTGCAGGCTTACAATATAAAATGCCAAATTTCCATGCAAAATAATTGTACTGCTTTCAGCACCTAAAATCTGACATAATCATACCGCCAGGGAGGTTAAGAGTTACAGTACAATGTATGCATTTTTAAGACATTTAACAGAGTAGGCAGGTAGATAGACGCAGTACTGTACCTAAACTTTACAGAATGCCAAAAAATAGAACAAATTCTTGGGAGAATATCACTGAAGACTGAAGATATAGCTTGTTAACCATACATTATTTATTTATTACAGGTACTTATATAGGGCCATAGATGGTTCGAATCTCAGCCGGTTCAGCAGGGACTGGCTGAGATTCAAACCATGTATGGGCAAACTGAATGTACCCAAGTTCATTGATCAATCAACTAGGGTACAACCAGCCTGTTGGATTTTACATCCGATTATTGTTAGAGGCTATTATAGCCACTAGCAATAATCACTGTGTTCTGGCCAGGACAGCTCCCCCGCCTACCCACCAGGAGAACACAATGGTCTCTCGCTTCTGTCAATCACTGGCAGTTAGCCAATGAGGAAAGAGCTGGGTGGGTCCGAGCTGCGCTCCGTGTGTGAATGGACACACAGAGCAGTATCTCGTGAGCAAGCCTGCTCGGGTGCCCCCATAGCAAGCTTCTTGCTATGGGGGGCATTAGGCAGGAGGGAGGGGCCAGGAGCGCCAACAGGGGACCCAAGAAGAGGAGAATCAGGGCTGCTCTGTGCAAAACCAGGTAAGCATGTTTTTTATTTTTAAACAAAAAAAAATCTGCCTTTAAAGTAGAACTAAACTTTTTTTTTTTCATTTTGGATAGAGTAAGGGAGGGATATAACCCCTGTTGTTTCTTATTTTTGCAATCTGTGCCCTATTGGGGAGATTTATCCTTCACTCTCATAGCCAAAACAGGAAGTAAGAGGAAATCCCTGCAATTTAAAAGAATCCCCTGTGGAACTAGTGTTCCCATTGGAAGATTTCCCCTCTATTACTTTTCTGGGGACAACCCAAAATTTGGGATTTTCTTTTACTTTCACTTTCAATGATAATGGTAAACAAGACAAATATAGAGGGTTATTCTCCCTAATGGGGGCACAGACCGCAATAAAAGCTGACAATTGTTCTAATCCCTCTCCACTCTATTCAAAACTAAGGAAAACGTTTTGCCTTTGGTTATAATTTAACCATTTTAATACCGGTCACTTTTACCCCCTTCCTGCCAAGGCCAATTTTCAGCTTTCAGTGCTGCTGCATTATGAATGACAATTGCACGATCATGCAACACTGTATACAAACAAATTATTGATCATTTTGATCACACAACTAGAGCTTTCGTTTGGGGGTATTCACCACTGGGTTTTTTCTTTTTCGTAAAATAAATGAATAAATACAGAAAATGTTGGAAAAAAATGTTATTTTCTTTGTTTCTGTTATAAAAATTTTGCAAATAAATAATTGTTCTTCATAAATTTAGGCCAAAATGTATTCTACTACATTTCTTTGGTGAAAATAACCCAAATCAGTGTATACTATTTAGTCTGTAGGAAAGTGATAAAGTCCACAAACCTATGGTATATATCTGAAAATGTATTAATCCTCATATACTGACGGCCCATCTCATTTCTTGAGGCCCAAAAATGTCAGGACAGTACAAATATCCCCCAAACGACCCTGTTTTGGAAAATAGACAGTCCAAGGTACAAAGTAAGAGGCATTGTGAGTTTTTTGTTGTAAGTTTTTGTAATTTTTTTGTCATAATTGTTCGGAAAATTAAGAAATAAAAAAAAAAAATGTTCACAATTGTTTTTGACATACTGTCACCAGTGCAGCACAGCATCATCATATAACTGCTGTGGTGGTTATCAGGGATTCTGACTGGTGACAGTATGAAAAAAAATAATAATAATAATTTGTCTCTTTTTTTTATTTTTTTAATTACATTTTTTATTTTCATTTTTTTACGATTTTTTTTAACACACTCTGACCAGAGTAATATAATGTTACCATAGTAACATTTTACTATTCGGGGGAAGTGACCAGGAATTTGATTGCTTATAGCAGTGAATTACATTGCTATAAGCAAGCATTTTACTGAATGAAACTGATTCTTTCAGTTTGTTTTTTTTGTGATTAGCTGTGATTGGTCAAAGCTAATCGCATGGTACAGATGGGCTGTGATTGGCCCTGTCTGTACCATGTGATCACATTGACCAATCACAGTTAGCAACACAATTATACACAATGAATGGCATTAAAGGAAGCCATCTATTGTTTACAACTCTCATAAGCCGGTACATTGATCAGACAACGGCTGTGTACCGGGGACACAGCCGATGACAAATAGCTTTTCTGCGCTGTCCCACGACCGCGCAAGCGGTGCCTTTTGAGAGGATGTCATATGACATCCACTCAGATGGACGAATGTCCCGCCCGACCATCAATCTTCTATAGGCCAGGTGGAAAGGTGCTAATATCACTTTAAAGGAAATCTTCCCAATATGTCACAGTTGGCAAAAAATAAATAAGGATAGAGTTAAGACCCTTCCTTAAGTTATCTGAAAAAAATAAAAAAAGTTTTGCCTTTAGTTCTACTTTAATATATGTGCATAGGTTTGAAAGGAGTTCACATCTGAACAATGAAAAGTAGACCTAACTGCATGCAGAATCTTCACTTTAAAAAGTACTGTTATCCTCACTTAGCATAGTAAATTAGGTGAAGCTTTGTTCACTTCAAATACCCTAACATGTTCCAGAGAGTTAAAAAAAAAATATTTTTTTCCTTGCATACACCCTGTTCCAAATTATTATGCAAATTCTATTTCAGTGTCACAAAGATTAAATATTTTGTTTTTCAGTTTAACTCACGGAGGGCAGTGTGTCTCAGGGCTCTTTTGATCACTGAAAACAATCTTGGACACCTGTGATAATTAGATTGCCAGGTGAGCCCAATTAGAGGAAAAACTACTGAGGCCTGGTTCACACTGGGGCGACAAACGCTCCGACATTGGGAGCTCATGTCGCATGACGTGTGAAAATCAATGTTTCCCTATGGGAGCCGTCTTAACTGGTCCGACACATGTCGGTCCGACTTTGAAGATGCTCCCTGTACTACTTTGGTCCGACTTTGATCCGACTTCAGCCCATTGACTATCATTGAAGTCGGATCAAAGTCGGACCGCAGTCTTGCATGATCCGACTTTGGCATGCGACTTCTGCTCTGCTGCTCTTGAGGGGGAACTCCACGCCAAATTTTAAATAAAAAACCGGCATGGGTTCCCCTCCAGGAGCATACCAGGCCCTTGGGTCTGGTCTGGATTTGAAGGGGAACCCCTACGCCGAAAAACCGGCGTGGGGGTCCCCCCCAAAATCCAAACCAGACCCTTATCCGAGCACGCAACCTGGCAGGCCGCAGGGGAAGAGGGGGGACGAGAGAGCGGCCCCCCTCCCTCCTTAACCGTACCAGGCCACATGCCCTCAACATGGGGGGTTTGGTGCTCTGGGGCAGGGGGGCGACCTGCGGCTCCCCCACCCCAGAGCACCATGCCCCCATGTTGATGAGGACAGGGCCTCTTCCCGACAACCCTGGCCGTTGGTTGTCGGGATCTGCGGGCGGGGGGCTTATCAGAATCTGGGAGCCCCCCCCTTGATAGGGGGGCCCCAAGATCCCGGCCCCCCACCCTATGTGAATGAGTATGGGGTACATCGTACCCCTACCCATTCACCTGGTGGGAAAAAATGTCAAGAAAAAACACAACACGGCTTTTTAAATTAATTTATTGCACAGCTCCGGGGGTTTCCGCGCTCTCCGGTTCTTTCTTCTGCCGGGCCTCCGCTATCTTCTTCCAGCTCTTTTGCTAGCGGAGCCCGGTCTTCTCCGTCGCCTTCTTCTTCTCCCGCTCTCCGGTTCTTTCTTCCGCCGGGCCTCCACTAACTTCTTGTAGCTCTTTTGCTAGTGGAGGGGCCGGTCTTCCCGTCGCCGTCGCCGTCTTCTTCTCTCTTCTCCTCCTCGATGTTGACGCGTCGCTTCCTTCCGCTGTAATACTGGCTGTTCGCTCCGCTCCGCATTAATATAGGCTTCTCATGACGTCACAGTCACATACTCCGATGGCCCCGGAGCATGTGACTGTGACGTCATGGGAGCATGTGACTGTGACGTCATGAGAAGCCTACATTAATGAGGAGCGGAGCGAACAGCCAGTATTACAGCGGAAGGAAGCGACGAGTCAACATCGAGGAGGAGAAGAGAGAAGAAGACGGCGACGGTGACGGTGACGGGAAGACCGGCCCCTCCACTAGCAAAAGAGCTACAAGAAGTTAGTGGAGGGGCCGGCAGAAGGACAACGGAGAGCCGGACGAGACGACGGGAAGACCGGGCCTCCGCTAGCAAAAGAGCTAAAAGAAGTTAGCGGAGGCCCGGCGGAAGAAAGAACCGAGAGCCGGAGAAGAAGAAGGCGAAGGAGAAGACCGGGCCCCGCTAGCAAAAGAGCTGGAAGAAGATAGCGGAGGCCCGGCAGAAGAAAGAACCGGAGAGCGCGGAGACCCCCGGAGCTGTGCAATAAATTAATTTAAAAAGCCGTGTTGTGTTTTTTCTTGACATTTTTTCCCACCAGGTGAATGGGTAGGGGTACGATGTACCCCATACTCATTCACATAGGGTGGGGGCCGGGATCAGGGGGCCCCCTTATCAAGGGGGGCTCCCGGATTCCGATAAGCCCCCCGCCCGCAGACCCCGACAACCAACGCCCAGGGTTGTGGGGAAGAGGCCCTGTCCTCATCAACATGGGGGCAGGGTGCTCTGGGGTGGGGGGGCCGCAGGTCGCCCCCCTGCCCCAGAGAACCAAACCCCCCATGTTGAGGGCATGTGGCCTGGTACGGTTCAGGAGGGAGGGGGGGCGCTCTCTCGTCCCCCCCTCTTCCCCTGCGGCCTGCCAGGTTGCGTGCTCAGATAAGGGTCTGGTTTGGATTTTGGGGGGGACGCCCACGCCGGTTTTTCGGCATAGGGGTTCCCCTTCAAATCCAGACCAGACCCAAGGGCCTGGTATGCCTCTGGAGGGGGAACCCATGCCGGTTTTTTATTTAAAATTTGGCCTGGAGTTCCCCCCTCAAGATTCATACCAAACACAGTGCCTGCTATTGGCGGGGATCCAAGTCGGATCCCCGTTCATTGAAAGTCGGACATATGTCGGCTTCATGTCGCAGGGCAAAGTCGGATCCAAAGTAGGACAGATGTCGTGTCGCACTAGTGTGAACCCAGCCTAAAGGAGGGTGTTCCACATTATTAAGCAGAGCACAATTTTCAAGCAATATGGGGAAGAAAAAGGATCTCTCTGCTGCCGAAAAGAGTGAAATAGTTCAATGCCTTGGACGAGGTATGAAAACATTAGATATTTCACGAAAACTTAAGCGTGATTATCGCACTATTAAGAGATTTGTGGCTGATTCAAAGCACAGACGGGCTTGTGCAGATAAAGACACATTGAGGAAGATTTCTGCCAGATCCATGCATCGGATGAAGAGAGCAGCTGCTAAAACACCATTACATAGCAGCAAACAGATATTTGAAGCTGCTGGTGCCTCTGGAGTCCCACAGACATCAAGGTGTAGAGTCCTCCAGAGTCTTGCAACTGTGCATAAACCTTCCATTCGGCCACCACTAATCAATGCTCACAAGCAGAAACGGCTGCATTGGGCAGAAAAATACATGCAGACTAATTTTCAAACAGTCCTGTTCACTGATGAGTGCTGTGCAACCCTGGATGGTCCAGATGGATGGAGTAGTGGATGGTTGGTGGACGGCCACCCTGTTCCAACAAGGCTGCAACGTCAGCAAAGCCATGGTGGAGTCATGTTTTGGGCCGGAATCATGGGAAGAGAGCTTTAGGGTCCCCGAAGGTATAAAGATGACCTCTGCAAAGTATGTGGAGTTCCTGACTGACCACTTCTTTCCCTGGTACAGAAGGAAGAACTATGCTTTCCATAATAAAATCATCTTTATGCATGACAATTCACCATCTCATGCTGCAAAGAATACCTCTGCATCAATGGCTGCTATGGGCATAAAAGGAGAGAAAGTCATGGTGTGGCCTCCATCCTCCCCTGACCTCAATCCTATTGAGAACCTTTGGAGCATCCTCAAGCAAAAGATCTATGAGGGTGGAAGGCAGTTTACATCCAAACAGCAGCTCTGGGAGGCTATTCTGACATCTTGCAAACAAATTCAAGCAGAAACTGTCCAAAAATTCACAAGTTTAATGAATGCAAGACTTGTGAAGCTGCTATCAAATAAGGGGTCCTATGTTAGAATGTAACGTGACCTGTTAAAATGTTTAAAAAGTTAAAATGTTGTTCAAAGTTTTATTGAAATAGCTTTTGATTTCAGTAAATTTGCTGCAAACACAACAAATGACAATTTTCAGTTCTTCACAACCTATAAAGTGTTTTGAAACTTACTGTGCGTAATAATTTGAAACAGCGCATGGTAAGTTTTTTATTTTGAAAAAACAAACTGTTATCATTAGGAGGTTTGTTCAATAAAATTTGAATTGTACACTTAACCTCCCTGGCGGTATGATTATTTCAGATTTTTGATGCTGAAAGCGGTACCATTATTTTGCATGGAAATTTGGCGTTTTATATTGTAGCCCTGCAATTCTTAGAAATAACTCACTTAAGTCTGTCTAAACAAGAGTCTAGTAGGCATCCCGGGTATGATAAAGTTTGAAACACAAAATCATAAATTATAATATAATAATTAACTATAAATAATTATAACAAATAATAATATAATAATAATAAGAATTATTCAATGATGTAATCAAATCAAAAACATTGAAATTTGCTCAGTTGCAGAATTGTCGCTGTCATTAGATTTAGTGTTTGATGACGAATTTCCCCACAAATCGCTATCGCTCAGTTCTGCGAGTGATTCTAATTTATTATCACTGTTTTCTAGCTGGTCTAAAACCACTTTTGACATAAAGGGACACTTTTCGGTTGCTATGGACAATCTCCAGTTTCCAGGCAGAAAAAACTGTATTTATAATATAAAACTGGATGCAGGACACTGGACAGACCACTAGGGACAAATGGGATGTGTAATTATTTTATACAGTACTGTAATCTGTAAGATTACAGTATACTGTATGTGTTTTGTGTTTTTACTTTTTTTAATTTGGCGCTGATCTCCGCCCCCATGCCTCGCAACGTCGCAGGGAACGGAGCTCGGCGGCACTCGAGCACTGTGTGAATCGAGCGAGGAGACAGCTCGCACACACAGCGGGGAGACATCACAGGATCCAGGGAACAAGGTAAGTAACTCTCCCTGTATCCTGCCATGTAATCCCGAGTCTGGCTCGGGGTAACCGCTAATGGTACTGAAATTTCACCTCGAGCCAGACTCGGGAATACCGCTAGGCAGGTTAATAGTTGATAACATGAGAATTATGCTGACTGTTGTTTACATCAATTATTTAGGTAAATGAGAAAAATATCATTGGCATAACAATTTGGAACAGGGTGTATGATTGGAGGAATAAGGGAACACAGCTTCACCTAGTATCATTTTCTTTTTTAACCACTTGAAGGCCAGGTCAGTTTTAAATTTTTCACACACATGTGAAAATCTGCACGCCCACAAACATTTATATAACTTCAAAAAAATAAATGCCCTGTAGGATAAAATAATGGCAGTTGCAATTTTTTATGTAGTATATATTTTAAGGAAAAATTACAATAAATGAATTTTAGTTCATATTAACACATTGTAATACCCATTTAACTAAAAAAAATGGATGTATAAGGTAAATAGATACCAAACATATCAAGTGTTAAAATTGTGCATGCCCATGACATGGTGAAAAACGAAAGTATCCAAACGTGTTCACAGGCAATGTTTTGAAAGCCTTTACAGATTAGCAATATAGCGTTAATGGTTTATAGTGATACCTCACATGTGGCACAATTGGTGTTTACATACACATGTACTACAGCTACCCAGATCACTTTTACATGACAAAAACAATACCAGCAGCCATGAGCTTGCTTCAACCTAGCCTTTCTCAACCTTTTTAACATGGTAGAGCCGTTGAAAAAACTTTACAGTCTCAGGGAACCCCTGCAGGGCTGTTCTACCACTAGGCAAACAAGGCAGCCGCCTAGGGCGCACTGATGCCTAGGGCGCCCGGCCACTGGTGTTTTTACTCTCTTCTCTCTGCAGCAAGCAACTAAGTCTCGGCATCAGCAGCAGCCGCCGCTCTGTTCGCACATAGTCAGAGGCTCAGCAGCGGTGGAGGACTGTGTCTGTGTTCCGACTCCCGAATGAATAAAAGCAAGCAAACATTCAATGATGGGCGCTGTTACTGCATTGATGGGTGCTGGTAGGCTGCATTGATGGGCACTGGTAGGCTGCATTGATGGGCGCTAGTATGCTGCATTTGATGGGCACTGGAGAGGCTGCATTTCATGGGCACTGGTGGGCTGCATTTGATGGGCACTTCATTAAAAAGGTGGGGTATACATGGGCAGGGCAAAGGGGGTGGAGTCAGGGGTTGAGCCAGGGGGGGCGGAAAAATGAGGTTTCACCTAGGGTGTCAAAAATTCTTGCACCAGCCCTGAACCCCTGCTAATAATTACTATAACTACAGCACATGGTACATTAGCATGGGGCTCACTGAAATGCCCCTGACATCGTTGGGAAAACTTTCCCCATACAGATAGCTAAATAAATCATTGGTGTCAGTGGTACTGATCTAAGGCATAAATTGCGCATTGCTCAAAGAGCCCTTAGAAACATCTGGAGGAACCCTTGGGTTTCATGGAACTCTGGCAGAACTTGAAGTCCTTGTCCTTTATATACAGTGTGTGGACATCAAGGGGTTAACATATATAAACTCTAACAATGAATTCCTATTTGCTCCCTTTTGGGCTGTTAACTATACCATTAAAAGTGTTTTTATATCTGTTTGATAAGTACAGATACAGATACCAGAAAAACTATCTGTTGATCACATCAGAAATTCGGAGCTGTCCTGTGTTCTCTGCACACTTCCTGTATTATCTCCTAGTTCTTGAACTACAGAATATTTCATAACTATGCTTTGGAGATGAGGAAAATGGAAAGGATTTAGTATTATAAGAACAAAAACTAGGCAGGGCTGAAACAGTTTCTTGCCATTTCAGTCCACAAATGGGCATGTGGTGTCATTCCACAGCAAGAAATTATAAGCTTTCTGGCAGTACATTTAAGCAGATCAACAGGCATCTTTCTATATTTAAAAAAAAATAATAATAATATTTTGCTCTGACATACACTTTAAGAGGTAGTTTACACTTGCTTCAAAATGTGGTATTTGATACGCTTATTTAAAGCACTCTGAATGCCAATAAAAGCAACTCTCACTAAATAAAATGGTTACAGGGGGTCCCCGACTTACGAACGCCCGACTTACGAACAACTCCTACTTGCGAACGGGATGCTGCGGGGACCATCTGCCGTTCTGCGCATGCGCGGCAAGGGGAGCCTCGGAAATGTCCGTAATTGCCTTCTGCACATGCGCGGCCATTCGACGGACATCGGAAATGTCCATAATTGCCGGTCTGCGCATATGCAGCCATTCAACGGAACATCGGAAATGTCCGTAACTGCCGGTCTGCGCATGCGCTGCCCGAGTTACGAACATTTCCACCTTATAAACAGGAGGAAAGTCCTTAACTCGTTCGCAAGTCGGGGACCCCCTGTACCTTACAATCCTGTTCACACTGTTGAGTTTGCTTTGCTTTTCTTGGCTTAAAAAATGATATCCCATGTCACTTTTTTGGTGTTTCAAAGCATCTCCAAAGCCTCCATAGAAGTCTATCACAATGCTCACTAACAGCACCTGCAACGTTTTATTCAGAGTTAGCCTTGCTTTGTTTTGGAGGTATTGGAGGTATGAGATATCCCAGGATGCACTGGGAAACCAACAAGCGAGCCAGGAAGACATCATCAGTAGTCACTTCTGGTTCTTGTGTATATATTATGGGAGTGTCTGGTGTAGATGTCACATCTGGTGTTCAGCATGGAAAAGCAGGAAAGTAAGCGGGGTCCGGACTGGAGTAGAGCAACTAGCAGACAGCTCACGTGGTGCACAATGTGGGAACACTATAGTGGAAGATCATCGGGGGGCAGAGAGATGGGACTGAGTAGTGGAGAATCAGCAGAGCTGGGAGACCAGAGCAGGAGTAAGTAGCAGATGTCACACATGGTGGGCAGCAATGGAGCAATATATCAGGAGGTAAGCAGGGACAGGAGAGAGAAAGGACTGAGTAGTGAAGAATCAGCAGAGCTTGGGGACCAGGGTGGGAGAAACTAGCAGATGTTACACACTGTGTGGAGCATGGGAGCAATATAGAGGGAGGTCAGCGGGGAATGGTGAGAGAGGAGAATCAGCAAATCAGAGGATCAACAAAGCTTGGGGTTTACTACTGAGTGGGGAATCAGCAGGGTTGGGGATTACTACTGAGTGGGGGATCAGCAGAGCTGAGAGTACTACTGAGTGGATCATCAGAGGAGTTGGTGGTACTACTGAGCCGGGGATCTGCTGAACAAGTGTACTAATGATCTGGGGTCTGCAGAACGGGGGTACTAATGAGCTAGGGATATTACTGAGTTGGGGGTACTACTGAGCCAGGGTTCTACTGAGTCCCTTTAAAACAAAAAGAAAATACACACACATAGGGCATTTGCCAAGCTTCATTAAAGCTTTGAAAAAAAAGCATCACAGAAGCATCAAAAACATATTTAAAAAAATTATGTTGGAGCGGTAGGAGCTTTAATGTGTGTTAAAGTCGAAGCAAGTGTAAATGAACCCTAACTGAAAAGTTTACGTTGGTAAATAAATCCCAAACAATATGGGTTCATACACATAGTGTATTAAGCAGGTAGGAAGTCTGTACTAATGAATAACAGGTTGAAACTGTGCGTGGCTGTCCCCAACTTTTCACATATAACCGCACATGGAATGATTACCTGTGGTTAAGGAAAGATGTGCGCCCTTGGATGCAGACAGTCCACCACTGATACATTTCTAATAGTTTTTATTTGCATCTGTGGTTGGGCAGCCCATTGGAAATGTAACTTGTGCCTATCCCACTGGATTTACATTATCTTACAAATGCAGAAAGTGGATAAACCATGGACACTGCACTGCGCATGCACCCAGGGCTGCTGTTAGAAATCACGGGGCCCCGTACAGCCTACCTGACAGGGCCCCCCAGCCCCCCCCCCGAAATATATCAAAACAATATTTTCACAAACAAATACACTAAAATCATTATTAGCGGACACAAACATAATAGAGAACCTGTGTGAATTAGCCCTTTTTTAAATAGTTTTTAAAAACGTAAAACTTTTTTTTCATATAATTTTTTAAAGAATGTTAAAATGTATTAAAATTTATTTTATTTTACAATTTGTTATTTTTTTAAGAGACGGGTAAGCCAGCAGTGCCATGGGGGGGCAGCACAGGGACAGGAGGCACAGAGGGGGATCAGAAGCAGGCAGAACAGGGAGGGGGATCAGTGCGGGGGAAGTAATTCTGTAATTCCCACTCCATCCGACCACAATGATTCCCTCTGCTGTCCAGGCCCCCCTGTTTGCCCGGGCCCCCTACAGGAGGGCTGGTGGTCCCCCCCTATCAGCGGCCCTGCATGCACTGCAGACAATGGACACAAAAACAGATTGCTTGGAGAAATGGTAGGGGGTTATTTTTGGAAAAAGAGGCATACAGAGGTTGATTTACTAAAGGAAAATAGACTGTGTAGTTGCTCCAGAGCTTAGTAAATTAGGTAAAGCTTCACTTTGCAAAAAATACCCAATCACGTGCAAGAAAAATAAAAAAACTGCATTTTTGCTAGCATGTGATTGGATGATGGAAGCCTACAGAGCTTCTGCTCATTTACTAAGCTCTGGAGCAACTGCAAGTCTGTTTTCCTTTAGTAAATCAACCCTACAGAGTCTCCTTTACCTAAATACATTACATCCTAGCAATTTTTTTTTTTTATTATTTTTTTTTGCCTTCTACTGAACCCTGATTAACATTGGATGCTGTTGGGAGCTCCCAAATATGTTCATCTGTAGAAAGAAGGATTCCTTTAATCTAATTGGTTTTATGAAATACTGTTGGCCTGAAAATCTTTACTAAATTGACCCATATGACATCAGAAAATAGTACAAATAAATTTAGAAGAAAGATCATACTAACAATAATCACTGTTATCATTACATCAGAGTAAAATATATACAATGCATATATATATATATATATATATATATATATATATATATATATATATATATATATATACAGATATATTTTTAAATGTATAGCTAGTACAGGGTCTTCTGTTATATGTCCCTCACACTTGTGACTGGAATACTTTACAGCACAATAATTCTAATCCCTAGTCACACAAACCACAGTAACATTTTAGAATCTGTTGGCTAACTGAATATTCTCCTACTTTTGTTGCATTAAATCGTGTATGGTATACAGTATGTGCATTCCATCAGTCAGAGCCCAAGTAAAGGTCTGCAATTAAAAGGGCTGGGATGCCTAAAATTACTGAATTACTATTTAATGGAACAACAAATTATACAGCCAGATTTATATATATATATATATATATATATATATATATATATATATATATATATATATATTATTATTATTATTATTATTAAATGAGGCCACCCCCTACAGTCAGATTATCAATTACTAATTACAATATATATATAGATAGATATATATAGATATATATCTATATATATATATATATATGTATAGATATATATATCTATATATATATATATATATAGATATAGATATAGATATAGATATAGATATTAGATATATACTGTATATATATGCCCAGTCTATACAATATAATTGAATCCACCCTACAGCATGATTATTCATTACAAAAAAAAAAAGACAACAAAAAAAAAATTTGTCATTCTCTCCCTTAGCAATAATTCGGCGTGTTTGTTCCAATTATAGAAAGCAATATATCTATCTCTTCTAAACTGTATATATGAACATGTTTATAGAAAATAACAATTTCCCAATTCTCCTTTGGGATTAATAAAGTATTCTGTATTCTTTATGTATTCGGTATATATACTCTATTTACCGATTATTCTGCTTTGTTTAAACTGGGTGAACCCCCAATCCATGTAGGAAGTTGATGCAATTATTGCCTAGATAGTAAAGTGTGCCACTGTGTAATTATTTTTTTTTTTTTTTTAGCATAGTGCTTTAAACCTTCTGTAAACAGTCTAGCGATTGCTTATCGGGGGAAGGCAATCGCGCCAGACCAAGCCGTAGCGTCGCAGATCAGTGCCGGTGTGTACTGGGCAGGCATTTTCTGGACTCTGATCACCCGAATCTGTATGAACTGTCACAGGGTTCCCTGCCGGGAAAAGTCAGATTTGTCTCTTATAATAAACTAGGTGATGTTACTGAATTAATCATATATTAGCATCACCGGCTAGGAAGATAAATTCAACATTGGGCGTCTAAAGTAAACTCATATTGAACTAATGCTAACATTATGGCTGTAGGTGGCATAATGGATGCTTTTCCCCATTAAATAGCTATATTTCAGGCGTCTGTCCGCACTAATCTATTCAACTGTCAGCCTCGGCTATGACAGGCAACCTGATTCACTAACAAATACTACAGGGCATTATCATCCATTTTCAGCAAGAATTTTAATTGAATCGGATGTTACCACTTTACAGGACGGTCAGCCTGAGATAAAGCTGGGTGTCTGTCCGGGCTGGCTGGGCTGGGGACTACAACTGGGTGTAAGATACAAGGAGCTACCAACTACTACAGGACTAATTCTAGGACTACTGCATGGACACTCCGATCAGTGCTAATACATCCCACTGGATTCTGGGTCTGATATCTGTAAGTATCAACGTATAATAAAAACACATCAACTGATTACTTCTATTTCTATACATTCATGCAAAATAAACAGGTTGATTTTATATACTATGTACATGGTTTATAAATACATATAAATATATATATTTAGTGTGCATGCATATTTCATAACAACACCTATCTATATAAATGTATGTAAAATAAACAGATAGGTTATATATATATATATAGGCGTACACACTAATTATATAAAACATATATATATATATATATATATATATATATATATATATATATATATATATATATATATTGTTGTCTGTTTTTGTTGTCTGTTTTAATTTATATTGACATAAACAATATAAGACCTGATTTCATACAAGTTTATAAGTCATTATATTGTGAAAATTGTTCCTAATATTTGACACTTTTGTTGTTAATTATTTCCCATTTATGAGCTCACAGATTACTGTCTTTCTCATGTAAATCCTAATTAAAATATTGAACGAGAAAACATATATATATATATAAAACCTATATGTTTATTTTGCATACATTTATGTTATGTTATATATAATTAGTGTGTACGCCTATATATCTATATGTATATCTGTTTGTTTGTGTATATATATATATATATATATATATATATATATATATATATACATACATACATATATATATATATATATAGGCGTACACACTAATTATATATAACATATAAATATATATATTTAGTGAGCAAGCATATTTCATGACAACACCTATTTATATAAATGTATGCAAAATAAACAGATATATATTTTATATATATATATATATATATATATATATATATATATATATATATATATATCCTATTACTCCGTTTCAAATCACTAATATTACACACAGAGTTCTCATCAACGTTTTCACTCGAGATTCATCACAGAACGGGTGCCCAAGATTCACACATTTTTTTAGAATTAAATCTAAAAAATATGTGTGAACATTGGGTGAAAATGATGATTAATAGATAAATAAAACTCAGCACATATTTTCAGAAAAAAAATATATACAAATTGTAGCTAGGAGATCCTAGTGGTTTTACAATGCACATTTTCCTTAGCTATTGCCCTGTGACTGGCACACGTCATAGAGGAAACGATCATATATTGTAAATGTGTGGATTATATATTTTTTTTATTTTCTTAATTTCTATGTTTCCGCATACATTGGCTGATAGACCTATTTCTTAGGTTAGAAGATGATGATGTACTGGGATTTGGACCATCACTGCACTGCTCTCATCACACGAAGGGACAAGCCTAAGCCGAATTTATGTACAGTTCACTATCACTAGTTTTTTATTGAAAAGTTCACTATGACTAATTATTTAATGTCCAGTTCACTATCTTTAATTATTTTATGTACATTCACTATCACTAATGATTTCATGCACAGCTCACAATCAGCATTTGTGTATCAAATGTAATATCATATTAGTACTGTGTTGGATTCTGAAGCTCTAAAATGTAAAATACAAGAAGTGATGTCACATCTACACATCCCCAGAGATATTGTTTTATTGCATAAAATAGATACAGGTCATACTACTACTTAAACTATTGTTTACAATATAAATAATAACAGGAATATTATTAATAATAATAATAATAATAATCATTATCAATATTAATTTAAGTTTTTTTTTTACTAGTAGTTGTTTTGGCTCTAATTGCCAAGAGTTAAATGGAAATATTATTGCTTACTAGTTCTACTAGGGATTGATTTACTAATGGAGAGTGCAACATCTGGTGCAGCTCTGCATAGAAAACCAATCAGCTTCCAGTTTTTTTTTTTTTTTGTCAAAGCTTAATTAAACAAGCTGAAGTTAGAAACTGATTGGCTACCATGCACAGCTGCACTATATTTTGTACTCTGCAGTTTTAGTAAATCTGCCCCCCCCCCCCCCCAGTGATAATAATACCACTATCAATAAAAACAACAACAACATTTGCTAGTACCACTAGTATTAGTAAATGTGTTGTTGTTAAGAAGTAGTATTATAGAAATCACTACAACTATTAGCACTACTACTACTACTAATAATAATAATAATAACACCAACACATGTATGTGTGTCAGTTCTTCTAAGTCAGTGTTTCTCACCTCCAGTCCTCAAGGCGCCCCAACAGGTCATGTTTTCAGGCTTTCCATTATTTTGCACAGGTGATTTGATCATTTTCACTGCCTTAGTAATTCCCACAGCTGTTTCATCTCAGGGAAATCCTGAAAACATGACCTGTTGGGATGCCTTGAGGACTGGAGTTGAGAAACACTGCTCTAAGTACTTGCTCTGCAGTCTGTCATATTTACAAACTTGAAAAGGCAGTCTTACCTTTACTACTACTAGAAAACATGATAAGATTAATAATAAAAATAAAATGAACACTTACAAAAATAATATTAATATAAGCATTAGTTTATTGTACAAGGAATATCGGGTTATTGCATAAAACAGATACAGCTCCCATTACTTCTTAAATAAATATTTACGATAATAACAGGAATAATAATAATAATAATAATAATAATAGTAAAAAAATAAATAACTAATACCACACATTTGTTCTCCAGTGTGTGACTGTAATTATTTATATTTACAAACCTGCTGTATCTAGTAATACCACTCTTGATGATTTGAAATAATAATATAAATATTAGCAATTCTACTAATGATAAAGTGTGACAATTAGAAATGATCTCAGTGTAGCAATCCGGGAACAGTCATTCATACATGCA
Source organism: Rana muscosa (assembly GCA_029206835.1). NCBI lineage: Eukaryota > Metazoa > Chordata > Amphibia > Anura > Ranidae > Rana > Rana muscosa. The sequence goes on from CM055118.1 coordinate 881,381,191, forward strand.
GACATTTTCGTCCAATCCCAGATTGTCTTCCTACTGTATGAGGCCATCTTAGTGACAATCCATGTCCACCTTGACTCTTGAAACTGCTGTGACGTCAGCGGTGTAGAGAGTGAACAAAGCATGGCACATGTCACCTGTGATCGTCCATTGTTTATCTGAGAGGTGTGATGTCATGGTCCCCAATCCCCATAATGATTGGAGTGGTTAGCTCAGGAAACAGGCAGTGATCACAGGGTGCAGGGACAATGAAATGATAGAGGATCCTGGAAAGGATAACAGATGGGCTGTGTAGAAAACAAGGTTTATTAGTGATGGAGCAGTGATCAGCCGTGTGCCAGTAGTGGATGTGTATGCCTATATTAGGTGAGCTGTCTCTTTGGCTTATGACGTCAGCGGGTCTCCGGTGACCAATGAGTGGAGGTGGCCCCTCCTCTGTGTGTCTTATGGTGAGGCAGAGAGGAGAAGAGGCAGCACTTAGTAGGTGAGCAGTGCACGCTGCCATGGTCTGAGTGTGCCCGTCCTGCTCTACATCTCAGGAGGCTTCATGACTCTTACATCTCAGGAGGCTTCATGACTCTTACATCTCAGGAGGCTTCATGACTCTTACATCTCAGGAGGCTTCATGACTCTTCCCTGCTGCTGCCATCATGTTTGCTAGTCCAGTGACTTCTACTCCATTCTCTGTCAAAGACATCCTGAACCTGGAGCAGCACCACACTGGCCTGGCAGCCATGGACATCTCCCCTAGGATGGACTCCTCTTCCTGCATGTTGTCCAGCTTTAAACAGGAGTCATACCCGGGTACCCCGTGTCTGTCCGAGCTCAGTGATGACCTGACTCAGAGGGACACCTCCAAGGGTTCCTCTCCTTTCCCAGGATCCTTCTACGTCAAAAACTACATGGAGATGGACTCCTCCAAGGAGCACAAGGAGGACAAAAAAGGTAATACAATAACCTCATGTCTTTATTCATATCATTGAGGGATCGGCTGGGCTAGGCCTAAAGATTCCATCTACACAACATACAAAGAAAGCGATCCGATCCTGTACCGTGCGATATCAGATTATAGCCGACACCACCACCCGCTCCCGAATATCCGACCACTGAGCACTTCGAAATATTATTATTACCTTCATTGGATATTGTACAGTGACACATGCTGCAGGGAATACAGAGAATATGCCAATAATCCATTCTAGCTTTGGTAATCCTTTATCTAATTGCTAGTTGGAATAGAACATAGGTAACTCTAATAACACTCTCCTGGAATCTGTATTTATGTTTATTCATTTATACATTTGCTAATAGATATCTATAGATATATTTTTTTCTTCATTAATATACATTATTATGTATAATATATATACACAGACATATTACATTTATATATATATTACATTTATGTATATATATATATATATATATATATATATATATATATATATATATATGCGTGTAAAGATATTAATATATACATATAAAATACATAACAATTATTAGATATTAATATCTTCTTTGCATATATAGATAGATATACTTGCTAATATATTATGTGTACATATATATATTTATATATGTTTGAATATATATATACTATGTATATATGTGTGTGTAAAGATATTAATATATACATATAAAATACATAACAATTATTAGATATTAATATCTTCTTTGCATATATAGATAGATATACTTGCTAATATATTATGTGTACATATATATATATATATATATATATATATATATATATATTTATATATATATTTATATATGTTTGAATATATATACTATGTATATATGTGTGTGTAAAGATATTAATATATACATATAAAATACATAACAATTATCAGATATATATATCTTCTTTGCATAGATAGATAGATATATTTGCTAATATATTATGTGTACATATATATATATATTTCTTTATATGTTTGAATATATATACTATATATATATATATATATATCTGTGTGTGTAAAGATATTAATATATACATATAAAATACATAACAATTATTAGATATATATATCTTCTTTGCATAGATAGATAGATATATTTGCTAATATATTATGTGTACATATATAGATATATATATCTATATATGTTTGAATATATATACTATATATATATATATATATATATATATATATATATATATATATATATATATATACTATATTATATATAGCTTTAAGAGATGTACAAAGAATTGCAAATACAAAAAAGATAAAAAAAAAAACTAAAACGAAATGTAATGATAAAATATAGATAATTTGACAGATATATAGAGACACATACATGTGTTTGTTTTTATTTGTCAGGGTAGTATTTGACTTATCTCAGCTGGGAATGTAGATTTAGCATTAATATATACTAAAAACAATAAGATAATAAATAGTAGTACATAAGTCATAGCAATAATACCAACAATAGAACAATCATTTTTCTTGGTGTGTGTGTGTGTGTGTATATATATATATATATATATATATATATATATATAATGTAATTATTACAGTTCCTGCCTTTAAGGAGCTTACACTCCAAGGTCCCTAACTCACATTCATACTGTACATACACATACATACACATACTAGGGCCAATTTGGATAGGTGCCAATTAACCCTCTCAGCATGTCTTTGGAGTGTAGAAGCAAAACGTATATATATATATGTATATATATTTATTTATGTATATATATTTTTTCTTTAATATATTTTTACATACATTGTATTTATTAAGGTACTAATGCATCCTTGTTTAATGTTAACAGTATGTGTGTGTATATATATATATATGCCATGAAGTGCACTGACATATATATATATATATATATATATATATATATATATATATATATTAGGTTTAGGTAGATTTAGTAACACAATTGTTTCAGCAGTGTCACAATGGTAGGGCTGTGATTTTCTACATTACTTTTTGAGAGAGAAAGAAAGGCAACAAATGAGAAAATAGCTCAAGAAATAAATATATTTTTTTCCAGTGAATTAGAAATATTTGTATTAGGCATTAAAATAATGAAAATACTTGATCGGCACTGATGATCTAATTAGTTGTGTTCTTGCATGTGGGTTTTGTGGACATTGGTGAAAGTGATGCTATTAATGAACTGATTTGCTGGCTATGGCACCATTTACTGTTAACTTTGCACTTTCCTTTCCCAGAACTGTGCTCCTTGCAGAAAACCATGGAAAGTGACAAGAGAGACATGGAGGACCCAGACCGACCAAGGCAGAGAAAAAGAAGGAAGCCCAGGGTCCTCTTCTCTCAGGCCCAAGTCTATGAACTCGAGAGAAGGTTCAAGCAGCAGAAGTACCTATCTGCTCCAGAGAGAGACCATTTAGCTAACGTATTAAAGCTCACATCCACCCAGGTGAAAATCTGGTTCCAGAACAGAAGATACAAATGTAAAAGACAAAGACAAGACCAGACTCTTGAAATGGTGGGCCTACCACCTCCAAGAAGGATAGCTGTTCCAGTTTTGGTGAGAGATGGCAAGCCTTGCTTAGGAGATTCATCTCCATACAACTCACCGTACAATGTCAGCATTAACCCTTACAGTTATAACACTTATCCCTCCTACTCCAACTATAGCAACCAAGCCTGTAACGGCAGCTACAATTGCAGCTATACGTCAATGCCAAGCATGCAACCCACCTCAGCCAGCAATAATTTTATGAATTTCAGTGTGGGGGACTTGAACACAGTGCAGACACCGATTCAACAGGCAAACAGTGTCAGTGCACTTCATGGCATTCGAGCCTGGTAGAACAACATTAAAAGGATTCAACAAAGCACTAAGCATGGTGGCAAGGACATCATAGACTGGAAAGAAGCAGAAGAAAAAAACTCTATGATCTTCTCCTGCTGATGTGACTTTTGGCCCATGGTGTGTGATTGTGCATGGTTTGCTAAAGGACGATGTGGTATACAGGACAGGACCAGCCAACAGAATATTCACATCTTATTAAGGAGAGTAACTTTTTTTCAATGTTTAGAGTTCAATTCTTGTGTCACCAAGCTATTTTCAGATTATCCTTGTGTGCCCTTTAATTAAAGTGAATCTGTCATGTGTGTGGCAAGATCACAGTGCTGTAGATGATGAGGCTAAGATGATGTACAAATCATTTTTACTTTTCTTATTTTCCTGTTGCCTTAGCTGAATAACCAGCAGTGGAAAAACAGCAGGGGCACCTTTTGTTTTTGCAAAATTTGTAATGAACAATATATCAGCTGAACATGGCACTGAACCACTAGACACAGCTCTGCACCTGGATGCTGCTGAACATAATTTAACATGACCTGGGTGAAATTATAACATTGTAAGAGAAATCCAGATAAATATGTCCCTTTGTCTGGCATGTGTTCCTCTTTAGGTGACAGATTCACTGAAGTCAGGAGGTTGCACCAGTCTCTTTCTCTTCTTGCCAAGTTGTTACATTTTTGACTACTACTGGGCAAATGTTTAAAGTGCACCAGCAAATAAACTCCTGGGAGCTGTGCCTAGTAACTCATGTTTTTTTAAAGCCCCTTAGCAAAACATATTTCGTATTTAAGAAGCCATAACATAAGAATGACTGAACGTGATTATAGAAAATGGAAAATGATTTTTGCTTCTCACTCTACTTACAATAAATTGACTGCAATACCTGAGCCACTCAGTACTGTGTTCATAACTTGGGAGCCAATAAGTATGCCTGATTGAAGACTGGACAGCGGGTCTGTTAGTCTTTGGCTTTTGGCGTCACTCACTTTGTGGTCTCAGGGGATAAACTTAGGAGGTACTGCAAAATTCCCCATAATAGGCTACCGAGATATATACATAGACATTGGTTATTTTCTACAGGAGTACATTTTGTGAGCCAATTATTTGACTAGAGGATTTGAAAATTTGGAATTTTCCTTTGCAATTGAATAAATTAATGTGATTTCAGCTTAAAATGTTACTCCTTTAGTAAAAAAAAAAAAAAACCCTAGAGAGACAATTAAAGTGTTATTGCAAGTGGCCTATTTGTTAATAAACTATATTAAGTTATTATTTGCTTTATTTAACCCTCAGCCAAAGCTTCAGGTTTCAATGGACAAAGCAATGTTGTGATTGTTTTTTATTCTACATATACCAGATTGTTGTTTTTTTCTGTTTTGTGTTATTTTTATTTTTTTATTTTAAAAAATAGTGTGACAATGTTTTAAATGCCAACATTCAAGTTAACTATGGGGCACATTTATCATAGAGGCGATTAGCTACCTAAATTTCCACTTTATTTTCTCTTCCTTTGACTTTCATCTATTTATTTACTAGGGAGACTTTTATATTTCATGGGTATGGCGTTGTTCAGATTTTGTATTTAAAAAGTATGCAAAACCTAAACATTGTTTTAGCTAGTGTTTGAATGTAGATTTGTGAATAACACGCAGAAACCACTGTACACATGATGAACTGTACCATTAATAAATAGCACAGTATAGATACATGTTTTTTTTTTTTTTTTAGTGCAGTGCACTGCTACGCAAAAGTGGCTATAAATGAACAAAACCTTTAAATCAGTTTACAAATTAAGGATCAAAGCCTGTTGCCTCAATTCACAAAGTTAACATGCCAGGACAAGAATCCTTATTTTTAAAAATAATATAATGAGATTTGCAAATTACAGTTGCAAGGCCAAATCATTATCCTCCTGTAAAGCATTGTGAAATTAGCTTACTGTCTATCATGGAAACTTTTAGTTTCACAAGTTTTACTGAATTCACTAATTTTCATTATGAAAATGATAAACAGTTTCCCAAGCACCCAATTACCACTGGAATCATTTCACGCTTCCATTTTTTAAGCATTTAGGTTGCCTTTGCATTTTAACTATCTTCTTTCATAATTAAGGGAAATTCCCCAATAGATTTAATGGTAAATGATAGGGCTCAAATCACTGCTTTGATAAATGTGTCCCAATATCTTCATTTGCCATATTAAAATGAAGAGGCATAAAAAAGCACTGGGGTCTTGGTATAGGAAAATAATACAGTTTGTGTACATTTCATATATATTTTATACACTTTTACAATTCAAAGAAAAATACATTTAAAAAAATGTGAGTGAAAGTATTTACAAAGCTTGGTTTGTTGGATGTAGACAGTACCTGTACATTTTGGTAATAAAGCTTTTTTAAATAATTGTTTTGACAAAAATGTAAAAGTATGTTGAAACTATTTGTTGGTAAAGTACTTAGTAATCATTGGGTTTTCCTAGCAAGATTCTTGACTTCACAGCTGACCTCACAATTTGTTTTTCATTTCTATTTATTGACATGGGTCATGGACAAGGGTTTCCCTCAATTTAATCTGAATTATGTGGATCATTTACTAACCTGCACACATTTTACCTTGGGTTTGTGGAACCTGCGTTTGCTCCCCAAAGCTTAATTGGAAAATTAATTCTTGGAAATAAATAAATATTTTTTGAACTGATTGGGTGTATGAAATATTTAAAAATCGGTTAGAATTGATACCATTTAGTAAATCATACCATAGAAAAGCAAACAATATGGTTGGTTTAAGCATACTTGGATCACATAAAGATAGGGAATGATTGTCCTAAATGTTGGTAATGATTGTTATCATACTCTAGGGCTGATTTACTAAAGCGATATAAGCTGTTCACTAAGTGAAGTGTATTTGGATAACGAACGCTGGTAAATAAGGTGAAGCAGAAATGATTATTTTGAATACCTAGTCATATGCTAGCAAAAAGAATGTTTTTAATTTATTGGGCATTCAAGGTAAAAACGGGTTCGCCTTATTTATGAACATTTATTGAGCAATGTTTTGCGATGAGCATGCACTGCATTCCATTTGATACAGAATCAGGAAGACAGTCATGACCAGATGCCCTGCCACCTATTTTGGTGAAACATTTGCCTATCTATAACTAGACATAGCAATTGGGTTCACAATCAGGTGAGAAAAATAAATAAATGTATTTTAAGTGTCCAGGGATCATAGTGCAAAACAATAGACCAAATAGACAGAAAGATATATAGATGGATAAATACATGACTGGGTATTTGAATGAAAAACATCTATTAGTTTTACTTTTGGAAACATACCTTTTAAAAATAATTGTGCTGATGTATGTAAAGTTTGCTATAGGAAAACTTTTTTGTTGCCTATTAGAACCCATTGGCTCCCAATGCTCATAATTCTAAACTCCAGGCCTGAAAATAAAACAAGGATTCTAAATGGTTTCTATGGGTTAAGAGAATAATTCTACTTAACATACTTTTAATAGGATCTGCCCCAGCATTTTATGTTCTTAATTCTGTAACGTATTACAAGAATTTGGAATGCATGTATGTTATCCTATATTTGTATGACAAGTTAATTCTTTGTTATCCTTTGAGATCAGCTAAATCTTTATATACACATTCCGGCAAATGAAAAAATAGCCCAAAAACATACGTTTAATTCACCAATTTCGCAAGACACTTTGTTTGTGTCTTATTACTATGTACTTAGACAAAGGCTAAGAGTATTCTAAGCCCCCCCTCCCCCTCTGCTTAGCCTGCATAATACAGTTTGTGTACATTTTATATATATTTTATACACTTTTACAATTCAAAGAAAAAAATGGGAATGAAAGTATTTACTAAGCTTGGTTTGCTGGAGATCATGTTGCAGAAAAGTATGCAGAAATACATTTTACTATTTAAGATAATGTTACCAACACATCAACTTTGGAAAAATAAAATTCTGTAACCATTTGTTAGCAGTTAGTTGGATGGACACTATATAAGGTGCTTAAAACCATAGCACAAAGCTTAGATGTTGCATAAGATGTTAGATGTTGGTTAAAATAAAAAAAATTAACATTCAAACCAGCAGATAAAGATAATAAAACGTTAAAGAATTCAAATAGCACAATGAAAAAGTGAACAGGTTAGGCTAATGTAAATTCAGGCTATAACATTTTTTTTATTATTATTATAACCTTTTTTTTATTCATGGAAAAAAAAAACAGCATCATTCTAATATTATATGTTTGTATATGGCAAGTGAGTGTGTCTGTTGTGCAAGCCAAGACATATTTTCCCATATATAATATTTGACTAAGTTTAGGAATAATGTATTTAAATCAGATATTAGCAAGTAATTTTCTTCCCAGTTTTGGTCCCAAATGTACACTCAGGAAACTGATCAGAGATATTTAGTGACTATCAATAAATCAGCCATTTTTAACAAAAGATACTTTATTTATTTTGTTAACTAGAAACATCGGAAAGCTGACCCACGACCTACACTTATCTTAACATTAATAGGTCAACTGCCCACGGTACAACTTGTTCTACAAGTTTTCTTGTTTTTTTAAAGGGGAGATCACTTAGTTCTTCTGTTACCTTTGATACTATTGTATTTCAGTTCACTTGTTTTACCTACTGATTTAGTTCTACTACACATTTCAGTTATATCACTCTCTCATACAAGTTTGTTTACTAAAGCAAATAAACTATATTTAACACAGCAACCAATCACAATTATTCATCAACAGAACAACTGTAAATTGCTGAAAGATGGCATATGATTGGTTGCTACGGGTGAATTACAGGCATACCCCACTTTTAAGTACACAATGGGGTTTATTTACTAAAGCTGGAAAGCGCAAAATCAGGCTCACTTCTGCATAAAAACCAATGAGCTTACAGGTTTTATTACCAAAGCTTAATTGAACAAGCTGGGGTCAGAAGCTCATTGGTTTCTATGCAGAAGTGAGCCTGATTTTGCGCTTTCCAGCTTTAGTAAATAAACCCCATTGTGTACTTAAAAGTGGGGTATGCCTGTACTGCACTTTGCACATCACCATTCATATTTGCACTGAATTATTGGATAAGTAATCTTGTATTTTATAGAAACTTTATTCTGTTAGATGAACTTCCAAACTGCACAGAGGTCATGTTATTTCAAATTAGAAAGCTATTTCCTGGATATTATGGTAATAACGTATTTAAATGTTTTAGTATTAAAAAAAAAAAACAATGATTACTCAATGTCTTTGTTTTTATTTTGCTAGATTAGGTACAGAGCAGTTTGGGTTTCCAATTGAAATTGATAGGCACTTGAAAACAGGAGTTCAAAAAGTACAGGGCGATCTTCTTAGCAAGATGGTGCTGACATGATAGAGAGGTGTTAAACATAGAAAAATTGCAGGACAAGTAGCTCTCACAAATTGATCCAATGCAACGACTCTGCTAAATAGATGAAACACTGCTGCACTTTGTGGGATGCAATTTTAATGCTAGTTTTAAGCAGGACATGGAATGAAGCTTCACTTACACCAATGGACACAAGAGATGTAAGAATTACGTGTTATGCTCCATGGGTACACTGATGTCTAATATAGGAACCAAGGGGACATCTGAAGGTCAAAGGTTTTTTAAGGCCTATCAATACTAATGCAGTGAAAACCTTGGGTCATAGCTGATCATTATCTATGTATGTGTCCTTGGGGCAGTAAAAAACATCCTTGAAAGTATTCTTTCCACTCCTGCTAATGGTCAGTGTTCTAAAACTGCAACCAGTGCTCCTTTTTTAACAGCCAATCTTTGTATTTTGCTCTCTTTATGTACCCCACACGTCATTGGGTATTTAAAGTGATTACAACTTCACCTTGTTCATTACCAATCTGTCTGCAAAGTTAATGCAAAGTTAATGTACACGTTGGTGGAGAAGGCTGGTGTTGAGGCTATTCACTTTCATAAAGTTCAGTTAAATGCTATGGTTCCTCCAGAGGTTGCTAGGATTTTCTTTCCAGTTAGCAATGTCAAATAGATCTACCACCTGCACTGACCACCAGAATAAGGAGGCAAATTTCCATTGACCACACAAGTAAGGAGGTAATTTTCTATTAAACATCAATGTAAGGACGCAATTTTCCATTGACCTCAAATGTAAGGAGGCAATTTTACATTGACCATCAATGTAAGGAAACAATTGTCCATTGACCAGAAATGTAAGGATGCAATTTTCTATTGGCCACCAATGTAAGGAGGCAATTTTCCATTTGCCACTAATGTAAGGAAGGGATTTTTCCATTTGCTACCAATGTAAAAAGGCGATTTTCCACTAACTACCAACGTAAGGGGTTACTTCCACAATGCATTTCTGTTATTATTCATTGAAAGTGGTTCTAAAGCCGGTCAGTACACTCCCCCCCACAGTTAGAAACACCTCCCTAGGGAACACTTAACCCCTTGATCGCCCCCTAGTGTTAACCCTTTCCTGACAGTGCCATTTATACCGTAATCAGTGGCTATTTTTAGCTCTGATCACTGTAATAATGTCACTGGTCCCCAAAAAGTATCAAAAGTGTCCGATCTGTCCGGAGCAATGTTGCAGTCCCGCAAAAAAATTGCTGATCACCGGCATTACAAGCAAAAAAAAAAAATGATAATAAAAATGCCATAAATATATCCCCTATTTTGTAGTTGCAATAACTATTGCGATAACCAATCAATATACCAAATATATGTAGAAGAATATGTATTGGCCTAAACTGGTGAAGAAATGTGTTTTTGTTTTTTAAATTTTTGGGATATTTATTGTAGCAAAAAGTAAAAAAATATAGTTTTTTATTTTTTTTCAAAATTGTTTGTCTTTTTTTGTTTATAGCGCAAAAAATAAAAACCGCAGAGGTGGTCAAATACCAGCAAAAGAAAGCTCTATTTGTGAAAAAAAAAGGACATCAATTTTGTTTGTGTACAGCGTCGCATGACCGCACAATTGTCAGTTAAAGTGACACAGTGCTGTATCGCAAAAAATGGCCATTAAAGGGGGAAATCCTTCCAGGGCTGAATATCACTTTAATTTCAACACTGTAACTGAAAATAATTTTATCCTATACAGCAGGTAGGTGTTAAAAATGTTTCCTCTAATTATATGTGGTGGTGCTGTATTAGTGCCACATTCACCAATATATATATATATATATATATATATATATATATATATATATATAAAATGAAAAACAGAGAAATCCTGACTTTGAGGCACCACTTACAACAGTACATGTTTAAAATGCATTTTTTTTTATTTATCTTAAAGTTAAAACATTTTCTTAAGAGCACACAGATTTGAATATTTTTTTTCTTCATTTTTAAATATAACACTTCTTTGTATAATTATGACTTCCTTATAGGCTCCTCAATTATCACTGCCCAGAAACTCTTGTATAACTACAAACCTTGGGTACAAAAAGTATAGCAGTGGGGTGGGGGCCACACAGCTCGATGTATTTCCCAGTTACATTTGTTTCATCAGGAGTATTGCAGTGGTGAATCTAAAATAAATCATAAAACAGCATATTAGGAATGTTATATTAAACTTAAAAAGCATATGTGAATGACAATGCATATCAAAAAAAATATACATACATTCATTAATAACTGTTTATCCCAGGCGCTGTACTAGTGTAAACATCAATATTTTTTAGGTTCCAAACTGAGGAAATTCAAGAAATAAAGTTGCAAATTTACTAAAGAGGATTTTAACTTGATTGAATAGAATGTGTAAATAAGGCTCACTTCTTTTTACGCCAATCATCCAATCATGTATTAGCAATAAAAACATGCACTCATTTACAGTAGCTTAGTGAATAAGGAAAAGCTGTGTCCACGTCAATCATCCAATCCAGTGCAAATAAAATGAATTTAGTTATTTTCTTTGCACAAAAGTGGGTACTTAAAGTAAAACTGTTTCATCCTATGATTTATGAGAATATTCTTTACCCATTCAGTAATCAACTTCTATATGTGCATATTTTATCGCATTATCATAGATATGGGCCCCCAGAGCACACGGCAAAACATAGAAATTCTGGAAAGCTGAATTTTAAGTGGCATGCAGTGCTGCTGTGCAGGCATCTGAACATTGCACATCTACTTGCATTGTGACTTTTTCTGTGCTTTAGTAGCTGATAGATATTGTATTTCTGGAAGCCAGTTGGAAGCTGTGCTTTCTATAACTTGCCTGCAGTAGCTAACTGTAGTATGTTGCTGGGATCTGTAGCTCATTATGTGTAGTAAATATAAACAGATTGGAAGTGACTGTATTTGTCCACTGATCTCCATTAAATTTTTATTGTAACCTAGCCTTAGGCCCCATATACACTATTAGATTCTCTGCAGATTTTTGTCTTCAGATTTACCAAAACCATGAAGTGCCAAGGCCTGCCTGATTGCATACAAATTGAAACTCTTAAGGTTTGAACTTATATTACCGTATTTATCGGCGTATAACACGCGCCGGCGTATAACACGCACCCCAAGTTTAGGAGGAAATTTTAGGGAAAAAAACTTTTAGGAGGGAAGTTTAAGGAAAAATAACTTACATTTAAATGCAGCCTTGTCAGTGTCCATTGCAGCCTTGTCACAGTGCAGCCTTGTCAGTGTCCATTGCAGCCTTGTCACAGTGCAGCCTTGTCAGTGTCCATTGCAGCCTTGTCACAGTGCAGCCTTGTCAGTGTCCATTGCAGCCTTGTCACAGTGCAGCCTGGTTACAGTGCAGCCTTGTCAGTGTCCATTGCAGCCTTGCCCCAGAGTCGCCGTGCAGCCTTGCCCCAGAGTCGCCGTGCAGCCTTGCCCCAGAGTCGCCGTGCAGCATTTCAAAATTGGCGCCGAGACTGTGTGGATGCCGCCGAGAACGCCGGGGACGCAGGGACGCAGGGACTGGGCGGAGCCGCCACCGAGATACACATAGCCGAGTGTACTCGGCTATACTCGGCTTTTCTCGGCTCCGCTCACAGTCACGCCGAGTCCCGCCCTATGATGGACATAACACAGGTCCAATGGCGGGACTGGGCGTGACTGTGAGCGGAGCCGAGAAAAGCCGAGTATAGCCGAGTACATTCGGCTATGTGTATCTCGCTCCGCTCCGCTCCCAGTCAGCGGAGACAGCTCAGGGATGTGGATATCGGCGTATAACACGCACCCACGATTTTCCCCTGATTTTCAGGGGAAAAAAGTGCGTGTTATACGCCGATAAATACGGTATATGGTTTTGGTCAATCTGAATACAAAAATCTGCAGAAAATCTAATAGTGTGTATGGGGTCTAAGAGACAGATGAGTACTACAGTACGTTATACACTAGAGTTATACTTTATCATTTACAAAGCTTTATGCTCAGAATTACAATTCTAGCAAGTAGTGACATGTTCATGAGTACTTCTGGGCTGGTTCTATCTACTAGGCCTCATGTAGTCCTCACAATTTATTGAAGCTCATACACAAAAATTAAGTTCTTCACCTTTACTAAGTTATCAACAGAGGAAATACAACATCACTATTGCCATGAATCTGAGTAAAATATGCTTGCCTATGGTTGAAAAAGTATCAGGGCTACTTTTTACAATGGGTCCAGGATTACATCATGGTTGGTTTATTAAAGAGGTAGTGGTGGAGATTCACTAAAACTGGTGCACACAATAAATCTGGTGCAGCTGTACATAGTAACCAATTAGCTTCTAGGTTTTATTGTCAAAGCTTGATTGAACAAGCTGAAGTTAGAAGCTGATTGGTTACTATGCACAGTGGCATCAGATTCTCCCAGTGTATGCTCACTTAGTTTAGTGAATAAAGTTGTTTTCATCTGAATAATTTATCCTGTAGAGGAGTATTAAAAAAGGAATTTTGCTGTACACAAGACTAGATTATTGAAGCGATCACCAATTTACTTTATTCAGAAAGCTAAATGAACACACTCTGATTCTTTAGTAAGTGAATCCGAACATTTTAGGTGGCGAGCTGTAAACCCAGGTTTCAAAGAACAATGACAAGAAGCAAAAGACAAAAATTTGAGTTTATTTTTTTTTCTACTGAAAATATCAGTTAGTGTTACTTTAGCATATTTGCATGTTTTTTTCCCCCCTACTTTAAATCTGTGTTTAGTAATATACAGTACTAATCATGTAAATATTAAGATACTAGTGAATAGTTCTCAGTCACCATTTTTACTGTCCTTGTGTCTCATTTCAGAGTTGTGGTAAACAATAAGGCTGTAGTTTACTGATTTATATTGGGGGTGTTAATTGGGTCCATCACAGCTGGTAGTTTGATGTCTCAGGGCACACAGAGTGCATGGTGACCTTTCATAACTATACTATAAGGACAGTCAATATGCAACCAGGGTGGTATGCAGCAGTTATAGGGCCTACCCACATGAAATACAACACAAAGGGAAATTAATGAACAAATGAATTATTTATTATATTATTTATTTAAATGTATATTAAAATACTTGCGTTGACATGTAACTAGAAAATGAAATTGAATTAAGTCAGACCCCCTTTTTGTCCTTTACTGTATGTGTCTTTTATAATTTCTTAGGTCCCTCCTACGTAAAAATAAGTTATTATTATTTATTTTTTGATCCTAGTACTGTATCATTAATGTTTTGCCTATTCCATGTATTGCCCTAAGAATGGTAAGCCATGTTATACTAACTTTTTGTCATTGTACCATTGTTATTTTCTTCCGAAAATCAAAAAACATTAAAACGTAAAAAAAATCTAGTTGATAATAATTTTACTTTAAACCAAAAACTAAATATTAGTTAAAGTGTACAATAGTGGTGTATATAGCATGTAACAGATAGCTGCATGATAATTAAGTTAATACAAGGACCTGTAAATGCTGACAAGGGCCTTTTTTTTATGGAATGCCAGATAGCAGATATAGCAAAGTGAACAAGCAAACATTTAGGAAGGGCAAAGCATTAAGTTCACTCAAATTGTAGGTCTCTTATTTGCTCCCTTTAGTCTGTTAAATATACTACTGAAGCTGTTTTATATATGTTCAACAAATGCAAAAAAATACAAAAAACTTGTGATCTGACAACTTCCTTTGCTCTCTGCCTGTACACATTAAGGGGTTAGGGAGACCTCAGTGTTCTTTATACAGGCAGTCCCCGGGTTACAAACAAGGTTCTGTAGGTTCTTATAGCAATTGTAAAGGAATTATTATTTTTTTTTACATAACAAACATGTCTATACTCACCTGCTCTGTGAAATGGAATTGCACAGAGCAGCCGCAAACCTCCTCTTCTTGGCTCCCCCACCAGCGCTCCTCTCTATCCAGTGCATGCTCACTCTTGAGCCCCACTGCTGCATCCATTGACACAGACAATGGGACCTGGCCCAACCCCCCACTCCCTCGTTACTGGCTTTGATTGACAGCACTGGGAGCCAATGGCTCCTGGTGCCCCAGCAAAGCCAGCAAGACATGGAAGTGAGGGAAGAGAAGAGCTACAGACGTGCACATCACAGGATCAAAGGAGGGCTCAGGTAAGTAAAAGATGGGGGATGCTGATGCCTAAACATTTTTACCTTAATGCAAGGAATGCATTAGGATAAAAAATGTTTAACCACTTCCTGCCTGGTCAATAGCATATTGACGTCCGGGAATTGGTTCTGTTATCCTGACTGGGCGTCATATGACGTCCAGCAGGATAACATGCCGGCGCGTGCCCGTGGGAGCGCGAAGCGTGGCGATCGCGAGTGCGGCGTGTCAGTCTGACACCCCGCATCTCCAATCGTAATAAGAAGCCTCTGTCAGAGGCTTCTTACCACATGATCAGCTGTGACTAATCACAGCTGCTCATCACGTGAACCTGGAAGTGCCGGTAAACGTCATTCCTCGGTTCGCGCTGACAGGGAGAGCCGATTGGCGGCTCTCCCTGACAGGGGGGGGGAGGTCTGTGCTGATAATCAGCACATTGATTATCAGCACAGCCCCCTCAAATGTACCAATCACCTGCCCAGCAGTG
Organism: Rana muscosa; assembly: GCA_029206835.1. NCBI lineage: Eukaryota > Metazoa > Chordata > Amphibia > Anura > Ranidae > Rana > Rana muscosa. The sequence continues at coordinate 881,397,018 of CM055118.1, forward strand.
CCCTAATAATAAACTCTGCAAGTGCCCACCACAGTGCCAATCACTGCCCAGCAGTAACACCTGTCAGTACCTCATCATCAGTGCTGCCCATCAGTGCCACCTGTCAGTGCCACCTGTCAGTGCCAATCAGTACCGCCTATCAGTGCCACTCAGTGTCGCATGTCAGTGCCCATCACAGTCACCTGTCAGTGCCCATCAGTGCCCCTTGTCAGTGCCCATCAGTGCCGCTTGTCAGTGCCCATCAGTGCCCATCAGTGCCACCTATCAGTGCCCATCAGTGCTGCCTATCAGTGCCCATCAGTGCCGCCTATTGGTGCCCATCAGTGCCGCCTATCAGTGCCCATCAATTCTACATATCAGTGCCTCCTCATCAGTGCCACTTTTTCAGTGCCAACTCATCAGTGCCCATCAGTGCTGTCTCATCAGTGCCCGTCAGTGAAAGGGAAAATTTTATGACAGAAACGAAAAAAAACTTTTTTTTTTTTCAATTTTTTTTGTCTTTTTTAGTTTGTTTAGTAAAAAATAAAAACCGCAGAGCTGGTCAAATACCACCAAAAGAAAGCTCTATTTGTGGGAAGAAAATTATAAAAATTTAGTTTGGGTATAGTCTTTTGTCATTCAAAATGTGACAGCGCTGAAAGCTGAAAATTGTCCTGAGCAGGAAGGGGCGTCCGTGCCTGGTATTGAAGTGGTTAAGCTTTAGAACCACTTTAAGTTGAATTTGTATGTAAGTTGGAACAGGTACATTTTTTAACTGTAGCTCCAGCCACGATAGCATAGGGATAGCATAGGGAAGGGTTAACACCCCTGTAACGTTTCTTTAGCTGTCTGTGCCCCTGTTCAGAAGATTTCACCTCACATTCTGTCCCTCTGACAACTGGATTTTGAAAACTTTGGGGTGTCGTGGAAACAAGGATTGGTGATAAATCTTCAGTGGAGACACCTAATTCCCATATTAACTCTTACAGGAGATAATTTCCCTTCCTAGGGGTAGATTTCCTCTCACTTCCTCTTGTCTCCCTCCGTTTGTAAGTAGGAGTCGTATGTAAGTCGGATGTTTGTAACTCAGGGACTGACTGTATTAAAATTAAGTAGGTTGTGATGACACCACATGCTTAGAAATTCAGAGCTGGCTGTGTTGTCATGTCAAAGATAAAGGTAGCATCCTAATATATTTATGTCTGAAGACTGATGACATGATTCAGTCCTTTCCTTGTGTCTGTGGTTGTCAGCTGAGTGGAAATCAGAGCTTAGAGCTCCCAGAGCAATAACATGTTTATTTGATGTTGTGAAATTATGATATTTTTAATAATCATCTATATATATATAGGGTCTGACGCCTAAACAAGTTTACCAACGTGACTTTGTAATACTTGGCTAGCCTTTTGGTCCAATGGCATGTGTCTCTCATGTAAGCCTACATTTACTATAAATATACATTTACGGCTTCCTAATTGTATCAGTTGGATCTGGCTTCAGAGAATTTTTTAAGTAAGTAGTTTGGACTGTTCTACAATGGGGTTAAGAAAATTACAGAAATACTGTACTACAATTTTAAAGTATATTATTAAAAAGGTAAATTTCTTAACAGAAATTATGTTTACTCCTCTTTAATTTGCTGCACCATTTAGTGTCTACTGAACCCTTTTTTGCCCACCCACAGCACTGAAGCCAAAGAGGTTTTACTGGCACATCGCTGTGTTTTCTTGGATACAATGAATTCCTTGTTTTGTATATGCTAATGTGAAGCACTCTCGCTTTTCAGTCATCTCTCAGATGACTAGCAACACTGAGAACCGTGCTATGAACATGCATTTCATTTTGCTACAATTTGTCATGGTAAGAGGAGATTGTGCTGATGTAAAAAAAAAACTGAAAGTTGCGGAACTTTCCAATGTGCATTTTGTCATATTTTACATAATTTTTCATGCTTTCATATTAGTAGTTTAAATTAATGTATACAGTATCTGAAGTTATAATTATTTGAAAATTTCTGCTATGTGTTGTCATTTTCTAGCCATTAACCCAAAAGATAAAATGATCTTGGACATATTCCATGATAGTTGTTTTACCTTTAGTCATATTAGAGTTACATTTTAAAGACACTGATTGAAGGTTTTTTTGTTTTATACTGACCACATTGCTCACAGAAGCAGGCCCATGCTAGTGTGGTCAGATTGCTAGTCCTGTAGTCAGCTGGAGACATCACAGGTTGACCATTAATGGTAGCCAGTGGGACCATGGAACGTAGCGTGGAATGCAGAATGTTCCCCGTTCCTATCTACGTCATGGCAGCGGCTGTATCCTTCAGCTGTAACCCTGCCTCCTGCCTAGTAGAAGGGCATTGTTAAAACGGTACTTGCACTCACATGACTGCTGGATTTAGCTAATATTACAAGGAATTAAGCATCTTTTTTGGGCATTATGTGGGGATTTCATAAAAAGTGTCTGAGACAAGTTCTTTCTCAACTGGTGCCATTGCCCATATTACCCAATCAGCTTCTAGTGTTCATTTTTTACACATAGAACGCTTAGAAAATGAAACTGTAAAAGTTGGTTGGCTGCACTCCAGTTGAGACAAAGTTTGGACAAAGTTTTCATTGGATACTTTTTAATGATTCCCCCAGTGTGTTAAAGGTGTGTCCATCATGTGAAGTCTATGTTTTGCATTAGCATGCTTGTTAGTTGTAGAGTTGACATAAGCTTTAGGCCACATAACTGCCTGATTTACCCAGATGTGCAATCAGTTAAAGATGCAACCTTTAGGCTGGGTTCACACTATACGACACGACTTTCATCCTACTTTGCTCTGCGACATCTGTCCTACATTGGTCCTACATTGGTCCGACATTGGTCCGACATTGGTCCGACATTGGTCCGACATCCATCCGACATTCATGAACAGGATACTACTTTGATCCGACATTGTGCTAGTCTGACTTGTCCTTTGACCAATCAAAACAATCCCAGGGTGAGATAAATTCCTTTTACTGCTGCTGTAATCACAATGTCGGATGCCAAAGTCGTATGGTTAGGACAAGGATCCGACTTTGATCCGACTTCAATGATAGTCAATGGGCTGAAGTAGGATCAAAGTCGGACAGAAGTAGTACAGGGAGAATTTTTAATGTCGGACCGACATGTGTCGGACCAGTTAAGACGGCTCCCATAGGGAAACATTGATTTTCACACGTCATGCGACATGAGCTCCTAATGTCGGAGCGTTTGTCGGACAAGTGTGAACCAGGCCTTACAAATGATAACTGGTCCGACACATGTCGGTCCGACATTAAAAATTCTCCCTGTACTACTTCTGTCCGACTTTGATCCTACTTCAGCCCATTGACTATCATTGAAGTCGGATCAAAGTCGGATCCTTGTCCTAACCATACGACTTTGGCATCCGACATTGTGATTACAGCAGCAGTAAAAGGAATTTATCTCACCCTGGGATTGTTTTGATTGGTCAAAGGACAAGTCAGACTAGCACAATGTCGGATCAAAGTAGTATCCTGTTCATGAATGTCGGATGGATGTCGGACCAATGTCGGACCAATGTCGGACCAATGTAGGACAGATGTCGCAGAGCAAAGTAGGATGAAAGTCGTGTCGTATAGTGTGAACCCAGCTTTAAATGTGATTGCTAATCAGAAAATGGAAAAGCCTGCTATCTGAACATTTTCCTGAAAATTGTTCATTGTTCTGATCATTTAGTGCCAGAGATATAGCCAATTTTGCACATACAGCACCTTCTCTCAAATTTGGACAAAATGTGTTTTGGGATTTTGCACAGTACATGCACTAGTTTTTTTTCATAACAGATTGTAACTTGTCTAGCTAATGCCCACACATCTGACCTCTCATCAATATGGGAAGGCCTAATGACCGCTTTGCATTTCTATGAAGGCAGCAGATCATATTGATATGCATTTGAACTGAAGGAAAGCAGGTTAAATGCAGCCTTTTGCTTTACTTTGTGTTTGAACGCATATGTCTGAATAGCACTGGGTCTGAACGTAAAAGGTAGCATTTGACACCAGGGCCCATCCAAACACACCCTTAGGCTATTTCCATATGAGATAATCAAACTGTTTAACCACTTGACAACTGGGCACTTAAACCCCCTTCCTAACCAGACGAATTTTCAGCTTTCGGTGCTCTCACATTTTGAATGACAATTACTCAGTCATACAACACTGTACCCATATGAAATTTCCGTCCTTTTTTTCACATAAATAGAGCTTTCTTTTGGTGGTATTCGATTGCCTCTGGGTTTTTTTTTTGTGCTATAAATGAAAAAAGACCGAAAATTTTGTAAAAAAATGAATTTTTCTTAATTTCTATTATAAAATTTTGCAAATAAGTAATTTTTCTTCATAAATTTGGGCAAAAATGTATACTGCTACATATCTTTGGTAAAAATAACCGAAATTAGTGGATATTATTTAGTCTGTGTGAAAGTTATAGGGTCTACAAGCTATGGTGCCAATCACTGAAAATGTATCAATTTGATTACACCTGATGTACTGACAGCCTATCTCATTTCTTGAGACCCTAACAAGCCAGAAAAGAACAATTACCCCCCAAATGACCCCTTTTTGGAAAGTAGACATTCCAAGGTAGTTAGTAAGAGGCATAGTTAGTTTTTTGAGGTTGTCATTTTTTCTCACAATTCTTTGCAAAACGAAGATTTTTTTTATTTTTATTTTTTTCACACCAAATTGTCATTATAACAGGTTATTTCTCTCACATGGCATGTACATTCCACAAATAACACCACAAAATATATTCTGCTACTCCTCCTGAGTATGGCGGTACCACATGTGTGAGACTTTTATACAGCCTGGCCACATACAGAGGCCCAACATTGAAGTAGCCCCTTCAGGCGTTCTAGGAGCATAAATTACACATCTAATCTCTCAACCACCTATTACAATTTTGAAGGCCCTGGAGCACCAGGACAATGGAAACGCCAACAAAGTGACCCCATTTTGGAAAGCAAACACCCCAACGTATAATCTATGAGGCATTATGAGTCTTTTGAACTGTTCATTTTTTTCCAGAAGTTTTTGGAAAATGTGGAAAAAAAATGAAAACGCATTTTTTTTACACAAAGTTGTCCATTTATAAGATATTTCCAACACATAGCATGTACATAGCAAAAATTACACCCCAAAATATATTCTCCTACTCCTCCTGAGTATGGCGGTACCACATATGTGAGACTTTTACACAGCCTGGCCACATACAGAGGCCCAACATTGAAGTAGCAACTTCAGGCGTTCTAGGAGCATAAATTACACATCTAATCTCTCAAACACCTATTACACTTTTGAAGGCCCTGGAGCACCAGGACAATGGAAACACCAACAAAGTGACCCCATTTTGGAAAGCAAACACCCCAACGTATAATCTATGAGGCATTATGAGTCTTTTGAACTGTTCATTTTTTTCCAGAAGTTTTTGGAAAATGTGGAAAAAAAATGAAAACGCATTTTTTTTACACAAAGTTGTCCATTTATAAGATATTTCCAACACATAGCATGTACATAGCAAAAATTACACCCCAAAATATATTCTCCTACTCCTCCTGAGTATGGCGGTACCACATATGTGAGACTTTTACACAGCCTGGCCACATACAGAGGCCCAACATTGAAATAGCAACTTCAGGCGTTCTAGGAGCATAAATTACACATCTAATCTCTCAAACACCTATTACACTTTTGAAGGCCTTGGAGCACCAGGACAATGGAAATGCCAACAGTGACCCCATTTTGGAAAGCAAACACCCCAACGTATAATCTATGAGGCATTATGAGTCTTTTGAACTGTTCATTTTTTTCCAAAAGTTTTTGGAAAATGTGGAAAAAAAATGAAAACACATTTTTTTTACAAAAAGTTGTCCATTTATAAGATATTTCCAACACATAGCATGTACATAGCAAAAATGACACCCCATAATATATTCTCTTACTCCTCCTGAGTATGGCGATACCACATGTGTGAGACTTTTACACAGCCTGGCCACATAGAGGCCCAATATCCAGGAAGCACCATCAGGTGACCTAGGGACATAAATTACGCATCTAATTTCCTTACAATCTATCACATTTTTGAAGGCCCTTCATATTTCTAGCATATAGCATGTACATACCAAGAATTACACCCTGAACTACATTCTGCTGAGTAAATGATAAACAAAAGATTACCTGTGGTTTTAGTAGTGCAATTGTCCACAGAAGTAGAACCCTGATCCAGGCAGCAGGCAGGGACGTGGTCAGCGTCAGTGAATGTATTTGTCCAGGCAGCAGGCAGGAATATTGTCCATAGTCAGTACAGGCAGAGATACTGTCCATATACAGTCCAAGGTCAGTGCAAGTAGAGACATTGCCAGCAGTGCCAAAATATTGGTCCTGGTAGTAAGCAGGAACATGGTCCAAGTAGCAGGCCAGTAAGAATGGGGACAGGGGTAGAGGCTTCTCCCATCCAAATCTCTTTGAAGCCTTCGAGTCTCCAGACCCTAATCCGGGAATGAGAAAACTAAAAAATTAGTTTTCTTCATCCAGAAAAACAATTCTGGAGCCCCTCACATATGTGAGACCCCTGTGTCCCCATTAGCATAGCAGGGTAAAAGATCAATCCAAGAGGCGGGCAAAAAACATGGTCAAACAGGCCAGGGTCAGTTCCAGGGCAGGCAGAGGTAGGTACAGTTTAGCGTTAGGCAGAGGCGTGGTCGTTTAGCAGGTCAGGGTCAGTTCCGGAGAAGGCAGCGGTATGTACAGTGGCATAAGGGGTGTGGCGGTAAATGACAATTAGGTTTACCATACTTTCCTAATAATGTAGAAAAGTATGGTAACGACGGAAACATCGACCAAAACAAAGGCCTGGTTGGGAAGGACAATCGGGACAATAATACACAGTGTCTCTTCTAGTTCCTTCTTTGGAGCACACCCGGCATCTCTTCTGACGTTTTCGGCCTGTTTCATGGGGGGGGAGTTTATCAGGAAAGTGGCGTTCATGGAGTCTGCTCACTGAATCCGAGCGAATGCTTTCTGGTGGGTCTTCAGGGTACAAAAGGGCTTCGATAATTTCTTCTTGGTACTGAAAATAAGATAAGGGGGTCCTTGTAGATTTACGGTAAATGACATAAGTATTGTAAAGGGCCATACTGAAAAGATATATGGAGACCTTTTTATACCAATAGCGGCTTTTTCTTGTGGGAAGATAGGGTTCAATCATCTGATCATTAAAATCGACTCCCCCCATGAACAAATTATAATCATGAACACATGCTGGTTTTTGGATAGGGCCGTTTCTTTTGGGGATTTCCACGTAGGTGTCGTTATGTATCGTTGAGAGCATGTGGACATTTCTTCTGTCCCTCCACCTGATAGCCAATAGCTCTTCATTCCGCAAAGACGCCGTCTCCCATTTTCGTAGTCTTTCAGTAACGAGTCTTTGCGGGAAACCCTTCCTGTTGGCTCGCACTGTACCACACGCTGGAGTGCCCTTCCGGTAAAGGTTGCGGAAGAGGGGGATGCTGGTATAGTAATTATCCACATAAAGGTGGTAACCCTTTTCAAGGAGTGGATATATAAGCTCCCAAACAACCTTTCTGCTGGCACCGATGTACACAGGACATTCAGGGGGATGCAGTTGGGAGTCCTTCCCTTCATACACCAGGAAGGCGTAAATGTAGCCCGTGACCCGGTCACATAGCTTGTAGATTTTAACCCCATATCGGGTCCTTTTGCTTGGAATAAACTGCTTGATGCCAAGCCTGCCTGTGAAGTGGACCAATGACTCATCCACGGATATATTTTGGTCGGGGATATATAACTGGGGGAATTTCTCAGAGAAAAAATTTAGAAGTGGCCGAATTTTAAATAATTTGTCATGTGATGGGTCATTTCGGGGAGGGCACTGGGTATTGTCATTGTAATGGAGAAAGCGCATTATCATGAGGTATCTGGATCTTGACATAATGGATGAAAAGACTGGCATGTGCTGGATGGGTTTGGAGGACCAATAGGAGTATACTTCATTTTTTTTTAAGAGCCCCATGTTGAACGTTAGGCCTAAAAATAATTTAAATTCCTCCACTGTCAATTCTCTCCACACATAGGAACGGGCATAACTTGAATCAGGGTTGTTAGTTATGAATTGTTGTGCAAAGAGGTTGCACTGGGTCACAATGGAGGATAATAGGTCTTGGGTAAAAATTTAATTAAAAAAATCAATAGGGGCAAAATTCTCTGTGTTCACCTGAACACCTGGCTGGGCGGTGAAAGGGGGGATGTTTGCTGCTCCTGAATTGGGGGGAAGCCACAGAGGGTTTTCAAGGGCATAGGGAAGGCTGGCATGGGTCCTAACCCTTTGGGGCTGAGATGACACCCCGCTAGTTCTTGGCCTTTGCTGTAGTGGTACTTCATTTCTTGTGGATGGCACTGTGCTACTGGTGGATGGCACTGAGCTGCTGGTTGATGCCACAGCGCTACTTGTGGTAGCCTGCTGATCCATGTCAGAACGCCTTCGTTTCCTGGGCACACTTTCCACTTCCTCTGAATCTGTAGAAGACCCACTGCTTATAACAGGTTCATATTCTGAACCAGAATCAGACTCAGAGAGCTCGTCGCTGCTCTCGTCAGTCAAGCAAAGCTGTAGGTATGCCTCCTCAGCGGAAAACATTTTTTTCGCCATACTGGTGACTGTGGGCTGTGGTGACAAACTGTGGTAGGAAAACTGGAACAGATATGGCTGCACTGATGGGTGCTGATGAGGCTGGTCTAATGAGGTTGCACTGCTGGGTTCTGATGAGGGTGCTGCTGGGTTCTGAGGAGGGTGCTGCCGGGTTCTGATGAGGATGCTACTGGGTTCTGATGAGGGTGCTACTGGGTTCTGATGAGGGTGCTACTGGGTTCTGATGAGGGTGCTTCTGGGTTCTGATGAGGGTGCACTGCTGGTAACTAGTGATGAGCCGAACACCCCCGGGTTCGGTTCGCACCAGAACCCGCGAACGGACCGAAAGTTCGAACGAACATTAGAACCCTATTAAATACAATGGATGCGAACGTTCGAATTCTAAAGTGCTAATTATAACAACTATTATGCATGTTATTGTCCTAAAAAGGGTTTGGGAACCCGGGTTCTGCACCAGGGGACATGTATCAATGCAAAAAGAAGTTTTAAAAACGGTCGTTTTTCGGGAGCAGTCATTTTAATGATGCATAAAGTGAAAAAAAAAAAGTCAAATATTCCTTTAAATATTGTACCTGGGGGGTGTCTAAAGTATGCCTGTGAAGTGCCACGTGTTTCCCGTGTTTAGAACTGTCCCTGCACAAAATGACACTTCTAAAGGAAAAAAAAGCCATTTAAAACTGCTTGCGGCTTTAATGTAATGTCTGGTCCCGGTAATATGGATGAAATTCTTTAAGAAAAATGGCATAGCTACCCCATGACCCCCCCCCCCCTACCCCAGCCCATTACCAGCCCCTTTGGGTCTTGTATGGATATTAAGGGGAACCCCGCACATAAAATAAAAAAGGCCCTATATACTCTGAACAGCCCTATACAGGCGGTGCATACAAGACAGGGACTGTAGGTTTGTTCTTATGTAGAATCTGTTTGTAATTTTGAACAGGTACATTGTTGAAGTGTAGCTCCAGACCAAAAATCTATTTTTAAACTTTTTGGAAAACATAGGTAAGGGTTATCACCCCTGTAACATTTGTTTTGCTGTCTGTGCCCCTGTTCAGAACATTTCACCTCACTTTCCGTCCCAATGACAACTGTTTTTGAAATGTGGTGTTTTTCTTGAAACAAGGATTGCTGATAAAGCATCAGTACAGAGGAGACACCTTTCTCCCATATTTATTCTTACAGGAGAGAATTTTCCTTCCTAGTGGTAGATTTCCTCTCACTTCCTGTTGTCTTCTTGCGTTTGCAAGTAGGAGTCGTTTGTAAGTTGGATGTTTGAAAGTAGGGACCTGCCGTATATACTCTGCAGAAATAGGCCCCTTAGTTGTTGGTGTTGGCACAACACTGTAAGCACTCACAGTTACTCTTGGTTGGTGCTGGAACGCCCTGCTGTCAACTATTATATCAGGAATTTTAATTACATATAATTGTTGAACAGTGGTAGTAAAAATTGGGCCTTTGATGGTGGTGCTGGTGCCACAACACTGTAAGCCCTGACAGTTACTCTTGGTGGGTGCAGCAATGGGCCCTGCTGTGAATTATTAGATCAAGAATTGTAATTACATGCCCCTGTTGAACAGGGGCTGAAAAATTGGGCCTTAGGCACTGGTGGCACAACACTGCAACCCCTCACAGATACTGTACTTGGAGCACAGCAATGAGCCCTGTTGCAAAGTATTGCTTCAAAAATTGTAATTACACGCCCCTGTTAAACAGGGGCTGAAAAATTGGGCGTTAGGCACTGGTGGCGGCACCCATAAACAAAAATGATCTTCCAAGCTATCATCATCAATCGTATCATTGAGGACTCGGAGGAGGAGGATAGCCAGTCAACATAACAGCACAGGCACTCAGCATCAGCATCAGTCTTGAAGGGATGTGACATGTTAAAATCAATTAGTCTGTTATATCAGCATCAGGTGTGTGGTAGCTGGTGGTGATCCAAGACTGGTTCATCTTGATGAAAGTCAGTCGATCAACCGAGTTGGTGGACAGGCGCACCCTGTGATCCGTGACAAATCCTCCAGCAGCACTGAATGTGCGTTCCGAAAGAACGCTGGATGCAGGACAGGCCAGTAGCTCAATTGCATACTGTGCAAGCTCTGGCCAGTGATCCATCCTCAAGACCCAGTAAGCCAGAGGATTTTCGGTGGGGAAGGTGTCCAAGTCTGACCTTGCCCCTAGATATTCCTGCACCATGTTTATCAGACGCTGGCGATGGTTGCTGGAACCGATCATACTTTGGGGCTGCGGACTAAAGAATTGTCTGAACGCATCGGTCAGACGGCCACCTTCCCCACCGCTCCTTCTTTGACTGGCCGAAGCCTCAGCAACTCGTTGTCCAGGACCAGGAGTTTGCAACCTCCCAGTCTCTGGGAACGCGTTGCACAGACCTTTCTGCAAGGCCTCCCGGAGTTGTCTCATCCTCTGCTCCCTCTGCGACGGTAACATAAGGTCCGCAACCTTACCCTTGTACCGTGGATCAAGGAGAGTGGCCAGCCAGTAATGGTCCCTCTCCTTGATCCGAAGAATACGAGGATCCTTCCGCAGACTTTGCAGGATCAGGGAGGCCATGCAGCGTAGGTTTGCTGAGGCATTCGCTCCGGAGTCCTCTGGGTCACTAAGGACGACATGATCCGCAGCCACCTCCTCCCAGCCACGTACAAGTCCACTGGTTTCTTGGGACTGTAAATCATCCCTAAAAGACTGCTGCTGATGATGCTGAGTGCCAGCCTCCACCTCCATGCTGACACAATCCTCCTCCTCCTCCTCCTCCTCCTCTTCCTGTGCGATGGGTGGGACAGAAGGAACACTGTCTGGGTAAAGGGGGCCTTGAGAGGCAAGGAAGTCCTCCTCTTCCTGCCTCTGTTCTGCCTCAAGTGCCCTGTCCATTATTCCACGCAGCGTGTGCTCCAACAGGTGGACAAGAGGTACAGTGTCACTGATGCATGCACTGTCACTGCTCACCATCCTCGTGGCCTCCTCAAATGGTGCCAGGACAGTGCATGCATCCCTGATCATGCCCCACTGGCGTGGAGAAAAAAAACCAAGCTCCCCTGACCCTGTCCTGGTGCCGTAGTCGCACAGGTACTCATTGATGGCCCTCTGCTGCGTGTGCAGCCGCTGCAGCATGGCCAACGTTGAGTTCCACCTGGTGGGCATGTCACATATAAGGCGGTTCTTGGGCAGGTTCAACTCCTTTTGCAGCTCAGCCAGGCGAGCACTGGCATTATAAGATCTGCGGAAATGCACACAGACTTTCCTGGCCTGCCTCAGGACATCCTGTAAGCCCGGGTACCTGCCCAAGAACCGCTGCACCACCAGGTTAAGGACGTGAGCCACACAGGGCACATGGGTCAGTTGTCCCTGTCGGAGGGCGGAGAGGAGGTTGGTGCCATTGTCGCAAACCACCATTCCTGGCTTAAGCTGGCGTGGCGTCAACCACCTCTCGGCCTGGCCCTGCAGAGCAGACAGGACCTCTGCCCCAGTGTGGCTTCTGTCCCCCAAACACACCAGCGCAAGCACGGCATGGCATCTTTTTGCCTGCGTACTTGCGTAGCCCCGTGAACGGCTACGGAGCACCGCTGGTTCATAGGACAAACCACAGGAAGAGGCCATGGAGGAAGAAGAAGAGGAGGGGGTGGAGGAGAGAGGTGTGTCACAACCAGTAGTAGCATTTTGGAGGCGTGGCGGTGGGACAACCTCCAACACTACTGCACCTTGTCCTGAATCCTTCCCAGCTGCCAAAAGAGTGACCCAATGGGCCGTGAAAGAAAGGTAACGTCCCTGTCCATGCCTGCTGGACCATGAGTCAGCGGTAATATGCACCTTACCGCTGACCGCCCTGTCCAGCGAGGCCAAGACATTGCCTTCCACATGCCGGTAGAGAGCCGGAATAGCCTTCCGTGAGAAAAAGTGGCGTTTGGGAACCTGCCACTGAGGAACCGCACATTGCACAAACTCACGGAAGGGGGCCGAGTCTACCAACTGAAAAGGCAGCAGTTGAAGCGCTAGCAATTTAGCCAAGCTAGCATTCAACCGCTGGGCATGTGGATGGCTGGGAGTGAACTTCTTTCGACGGTCCAGCAGCTGGGGCAGGGAAATTTGCCTGCTAGAATCGGACGTCGGTGTACTGCTAGCAGAGTGGGCGCAAGTACTTGGCTGTGACACACCTAATTCTACACCTTCATTCCTCTCAGTGCATGTTTCAGAGAGGACTGAAGTTATAGTGGGGTTGGAGATCCCAGCTGATGCGGTGCAAGGAGAGGTCCGCTTTGTTCTTTGGTGTGGGTCTTTGAGGTAGGCTTGCCAACGAGCTGCATGGCAGGTCAACATATGTCTGGTCAGGCATGTGGTACCCAAGCGGCTGATGTTTTGGCCACGCGATATACGCTTGAGACATATGTTGCAAACAGCAGCTGTGCGATCTGATGCACTAGCCTCAAAAAAGGCCCACACCAAAGAACTTTTTGAATGACGGGCAGAGGCAGCGCCCTGCACAGGCGGAGCTCTGCGGTGTGATTCCGTCGGTGTACTGCCCTTACGCTGGCCACCAAAGGGCATCCTGCCTCGTTGGAGATGTGCCTCCTCCTCATCCTCCTCCTCCTCCTCTCTCCTATTAGGCACCCACGTGGAGTCAGTGACCTCATCATCCCCTCCCTCCTCATCACTGGAGCCAATCTGGCAGTATGCTGCAGCTGCTGGAACATGACTGCCAGATTGGTGTCCTTCTTGAGCATCCCCTCTGTCTGCTCTCACGCTACTGCCTTCCTCTAGCTGGGTTTCATCATCAGACCCTTCGAAACGCTGGGCATCCTCCTGGAGCATGTACCCAACACTGTGCTGAAACAGTTCGGGGGACTCCTCAGGAGGAGGACATGGTGGGTCTAGGGAAGGAGTGACTGATGATTTGTCTGACATTGATACCAGGGAAGACGACGCTTTGGCAGCTGCTTTTCCAGTACCCTGAGCCTGGGTGAGAGAGGATGAGGAGGAGGAGGAGGGCTTGGTCATCCACTCTACCAAGTCTTCGGCATGATGTGGCTCAACATGTCCAGCTGCCGAAAAGAAGGACAAGCGTGTCCCATGGCCATGTGCTGATGACAATGCACCGCGTCCACGACCAGCACTGTTGCCCCCAGACACAGAGCCTGCTTGCCCTCTTTTATTGCCTCCTGACTGTCTGCCTCTCCTTGTTTGCCTTCCAGACATTCTAATAGATGGCCTGCAGGGAGATGGGAAAAAAGCAATAAGGGCTACCTTCAGGTGTCCTTCTCTGTCCCTTGAAACAAGGACTTTCACAGTGAAAGAAACTGACACTCTCCCTACCTACAGTTTTCTGTCCCTAGAAAAAATGTTTTTTTTAATCACAATATAGCACAAGGACAATTCACTCACTGTCCTTACAGGTCCCTGGAAACAAGGACTTGCAGAGTGAAAGAAAAAAAACACTCTCCCTACCTACAGTTTTCTGTCCCTAGAAAAAATGTTTTTTTTAATCACAATATAGCACAAGGACAATTCACTCACTGTCCTTACAGGTCCCTGTAAACAAGGACTTGCAGAGTGAAAGAAAAAAAACACTCTCCCTACCTACAGTTTTCTGTCCCTAGAAAAAATGTTTTTTTTAATCACAATATAGCACAAGGACAATTCACTCACTGTCCTTACAGGTCCCTGGAAACAAGGACTTGCAGAGTGAAAGAAAAAAAACACTCTCCCTACCTACAGTTTTCTGTCCCTAGAATAAATGTTTTTTTTTAAGCACAATATAGCACAAGGACAATTCACTCACTGTCCTTACAGGTCCCTGGAAACAAGGACTTGCAGAGTGAAAGAAAAAAAACACTCTCCCTACCTACAGTTTTCTGTCCCTAGAAAAAATGTTTTTTTTAATCACAATATAGCACAAGGACAATTCACTCACTGTCCTTACAGGTCCCTGGAAACAAGGACTTGCAGAGTGAAAGAAAAAAAACACTCTCCCTACCTACAGTTTTCTGTCCCTAGAAAAAATGTTTTTTTTAATCACAATATAGCACAAGGACAATTCACTCACTGTCCTTACAGGTCCCTGGAAACAAGGACTTGCAGAGTGAAAGAAAAAAAACACTCTCCCTACCTACAGTTTTCTGTCCCTAGAAAAAATGTTTTTTTTAATCACAATATAGCACAAGGACAATTCACTCACTGTCCTTACAGGTCCCTGGAAACAAGGACTTGCAGAGTGAAAGAAAAAAAACACTCTCCCTACCTACAGTTTTCTGTCCCTAGAATAAATGTTTTTTTTTAAGCACAATATAGCACAAGGACAATTCACTCACTGTCCTTACAGGTCCCTGGAAACAAGGACTTGCAGAGTGAAAGAAAAAAAACACTCTCCCTACCTACAGTTTTCTGTCCCTAGAAAAAATGTTTTTTTTAATCACAATATAGCACAAGGACAATTCACTCACTGTCCTTACAGGTCCCTGGAAACAAGGACTTGCAGAGTGAAAGAAAAAAAACACTCTCCCTACCTACAGTTTTCTGTCCCTAGAAAAAATGTTTTTTTTAATCACAATATAGCACAAGGACAATTCACTCACTGTCCTTACAGGTCCCTGGAAACAAGGACTTGCAGAGTGAAATAAACTGACACTCTCCCTACCTACAGTTTTCTGTCCCTAGAATAAATGTTTTTTTTAAGCACAATATAGCACAAGGACAATTCACTCACTGTCCTTACAGGTCCCTGGAAACAAGGACTTGCAGAGTGAAAGAAAAAAAACACTCTCCCTACCTACAGTTTTCTGTCCCTAGAAAAAATGTTTTTTTTAATCACAATATAGCACAAGGACAATTCACTCACTGTCCTTACAGGTCCCTGGAAACAAGGACTTGCAGAGTGAAAGAAAAAAAACACTCTCCCTACCTACAGTTTTCTGTCCCTAGAAAAAATGTTTTTTTTAATCACAATATAGCACAAGGACAATTCACTCACTGTCCTTACAGGTCCCTGGAAACAAGGACTTGCAGAGTGAAAGAAAAAAAACACTCTCCCTACCTACAGTTTTCTGTCCCTAGAAAAAATGTTTTTTTTAATCACAATATAGCACAAGGACAATTCACTCACTGTCCTTACAGGTCCCTGGAAACAAGGACTTGCAGAGTGAAATAAACTGACACTCTCCCTACCTACAGTTTTCTGTCCCTAGAATAAATGTTTTTTTTAAGCACAATATAGCACAAGGACAATTCACTCACTGTCCTTACAGGTCCCTGGAAACAAGGACTTGCAGAGTGAAAGAAAAAAAACACTCTCCCTACCTACAGTTTTCTGTCCCTAGAAAAAATGTTTTTTTTAATCACAATATAGCACAAGGACAATTCACTCACTGTCCTTACAGGTCCCTGGAAACAAGGACTTGCAGAGTGAAATAAACTGACACTCTCCCTACCTACAGTTTTCTGTCCCTAGAATAAATGTTTTTTTTAAGCACAATATAGCACAAGGAGAATTCACTCACTGTCCTTCCAGGTCCCTGGAAACAAGGACTTGCAGAGTGAAAGAAAAAAAACACTCTCCCTACCTACAGTTTTCTGTCCCTAGAAAAAATGTTTTTTTTAATCACAATATAGCACAAGGACAATTCACTCACTGTCCTTACAGGTCCCTGGAAACAAGGACTTGCAGAGTGAAATAAACTGACACTCTCCCTACCTACAGTTTTCTGTCCCTAGAATAAATGTTTTTTTTAAGCACAATATAGCACAAGGACAATTCACTCACTGTCCTTACAGGTCCCTGGAAACAAGGACTTGCAGAGTGAAAGAAAAAAAACACTCTCCCTACCTACAGTTTTCTGTCCCTAGAAAAAATGTTTTTTTTTATCACAATATAGCACAAGGACAATTCACTCACTGTCCTTACAGGTCCCTGGAAACAAGGACTTGCAGAGTGAAAGAAAAAAAACACTCTCCCTACCTACAGTTTTCTGTCCCTAGAAAAAATGTTTTTTTTAATCACAATATAGCACAAGGACAATTCACTCACTGTCCTTACAGGTCCCTGGAAACAAGGACTTGCAGAGTGAAATAAACTGACACTCTCCCTACCTACAGTTTTCTGTCCCTAGAATAAATGTTTTTTTTAAGCACAATATAGCACAAGGACAATTCACTCACTGTCCTTACAGGTCCCTGGAAACAAGGACTTGCAGAGTGAAAGAAAAAAAACACTCTCCCTACCTACAGTTTTCTGTCCCTAGAAAAAATGTTTTTTTTAATCACAATATAGCACAAGGACAATTCACTCACTGTCCTTACAGGTCCCTGGAAACAAGGACTTGCAGAGTGAAATAAACTGACACTCTCCCTACCTACAGTTTTCTGTCCCTAGAATAAATGTTTTTTTTAAGCACAATATAGCACAAGGACAATTCACTCACTGTCCTTACAGGTCCCTGGAAACAAGGACTTGCAGAGTGAAAAAAAAAAAACACTCTCCCTACCTACAGTTTTCTGTCCCTAGAAAAAATGTTTTTTTTAATCACAATATAGCACAAGAACAATTCACTCACTGTCCTTACAGGTCCCTGGAAACAAGGACTTGCAGAGTGAAAGAAAAAAAACACTCTCCCTACCTACAGTTTTCTGTCCCTAGAAAAAATGTTTTTTTTAATCACAATATAGCACAAGGACAATTCACTCACTGTCCTTACAGGTCCCTGGAAACAAGGACTTGCAGAGTGAAAGAAAAAAAACACTCTCCCTACCTACAGTTTTCTGTCCCTAGAATAAATGTTTTTTTTTAAGCACAATATAGCACAAGGACAATTCACTCACTGTCCTTCCAGGTCCCTGGAAACAAGGACTTGCAGAGTGAAAGAAAAAAAACACTCTCCCTACCTACAGTTTTCTGTCCCTAGAAAAAATGTTTTTTTTAATCACAATATAGCACAAGGACAATTCACTCACTGTCCTTACAGGTCCCTGGAAACAAGGACTTGCAGAGTGAAAGAAACTGACACTCTCCCTACCTACAGTTTTCTGTCCCTAGAATAAATGTTTTTTTAAGCACAATATAGCACAAGGACAATTCACTCACTGTCCTTCCAGGTCCCTGGAAACAAGGACTTGCAGAGTGAAAGAAACTGACACTGTCCCTACCTACAGTTTTCTGTCCCTAGAATAAATGTTTTTTTTAAGCACACTATAGCACAAGCACAAAACACACTGACACTCTCCCTACCTATCCTTCTCTTTCCCTAAACTAAAGGAATCCAGGTTAAGCAAGAAAGAAATAACAGTCACTGTCCCTGCCTATGCTGCTCTATCCCTGCTCCGGAACACACTACACTAGGCCGCCGTGCTGGCGGCCTTTTATAGTGTGGGGCGTGTACTAAACACCCTCAGCAATAATTGGCCACAGGCATCCTGCCTGTGGCCAATCATTGCTCTCCTCGCTGCCGGCGCTGTGATTGGCCAAGCATGCGGGGTCACAGTGCATGCTTGGCCAATCACAGCGCCTGGATGACACTGCGATGGCGTAGTGCATTGTGGGCCGTTCGCGTCACTCGAATTTGGCGCGAACGGCCCAAATCGTTCGATCTTCGTCGAACGATCGAACAGCCGATGTTCGAGTCGAACGTATGTTCGACTCGAACACGAAGCTCATCCCTACTGGTAACTGATGAGGGTGCAGATGAGCATTATAGTGGCGCTGATGTGGTACTGATGGCACCGATGGGGCACTGTAGTGGCACTGGGCACTGTAGTGGCACTGGTGGAGCACTGGCGGCACCGATGGGCACTGAAGTGGCAGAGGTGGCACTGATGAGCACTGGTGGCACTGATGAGCCTTGTAGTGGCACTGATGAGCTTTGTAGTGACACTGATCAGCCTTGTAGTGACACTGATCAGCCTTGTGGTGGCACTGATCAGCCTTGTGGTGGCACTGATCAGCCTTGTGGTGGCACTGATGGACACTAGTGGCACTGATGGGTACTCTGGTGGCACTGGTGGCACTGATGGGCACTGTAGTGGCACTGATGAGTATTTTTGTGGCACTGCTTACACAGATGGGTACTGTAGGGGAGCTGTAGGGGCGCTGATGGGTAGTGTGGGGCACAGATTGGCACTTGTGTGGCACTGTGTGGCACTTAAGGGCACTGCTGAACACTGTATTTTAATATATGAGACACTCACTGTTAAAAGGATCTCTCCTCTCCTCACACGCTGTATCGGTGTGAGGAGAGAAGAGAGCTGGACCTCTGTTTGACCCCAGTTTGTTTACATTGGAGGGAGCGATCAGGTGGTAAAGAGCCGCTATCATTGGCTCTTCACCGCGATCCTTGTTGCAGTGGGAGTCGTGAACTCAGCGAGCACGGACACTTCCGCGAGCGCGCACCAGGGGGCGCGCGGGAAGCGCGAATGCACAAGGACGTCCCAGGGACGTGAGCTCAGGATAACTCGACCGCTCTGTGGACGTCTTTTGTCCATGACGCGGTCGGCAAGTGGTTAAAAACAACTAGACCAACAAAGGATTTCTTCTTTATGGACATACACTATTCAAACCATTGGAGTAGATCCTTTTCTGCATACCTGTTCAGGGTCATTGGCTTAGCAAGAGGATCAGCATGACAGCCAGACAGTTAACATTTTCTCAAGCAGTGCCAACTAAACAATGTGTATATGACACTAAAGCCCTGTACACACGATCGGATTTCCTATGGATTCTAATCCGATGGATTTTTCCATCGGAAATCCGATGAAGCTGGCTTCCATCAGTCTTGCCTACACACCATCAGTCAAAAATCCGACCGTCCCAAACTCTGTGACGTAAAACACTCCGACAAGCCGGGAAAAATGAAGTTCAATGCTTCTGAGCATGTGTCGACTTGATTCTGAGCATGCGTGGGTTTTTTCTCCGATGGAGTTCCACACAGACGATCGGATTTTGCTATCGTTTTTTTTCCCATCAAATAATTTTAAAACATGTTCTATTTTTTCATACCGATGGAAAAAAGACCGATGGGGCCCATACACAATCGGTTCGTCCGATGAAAACAGTCCATGTCAGACAACTTGACAATGATGCAACAACGTACACATGCAACATATATCACAATTACACTAGTGCTATAACTCTTTCTTCTAGACATTTTGATATAAAATAACTAAAATAAAAAGTTTGTATGAAAGGGGACACTTGGTGAAGTAAACAAAATCATATTTTCCATAATTATTTTAGTTGTGCTATAAGCAGTTTTGTTTTATTGGTAATATGTTGATTTGCATGCGTTTGAAAAGTGGCAAGCAACAGGTTTGTATTATTGCCCCTCCCCAGAAGCACTGTCACCTTTTCTTCACTCCCCTGCCTCTCTGATCTCCCGCCAGCAGAAAGGAGAGAAATCCTTAGGTACAGTAATCTGTGAGTTACTTTAGTCAGAACTTATGCAGAGTTAAAGGGGTTGTAAAGGTTAGTTTTTTATTTTCTAAAAAGGTTCCTTTAAGCTAGTTCATTGTAGTCCCTTGGGACTACACAGCGTCTCCACGCAGCGATTTAGTACCAAGGGAGGGGGAGAGCACGCTGACTAACCCCCAGCCAGAACGGCTCGGATGATGGGGGCAAGTTTACTGAGGAGGAACAGGAAGTGAGAAATTCAGACAAAGAAAAAAAACATTTAGAAGGGAAATCGAAGAAAAAGGTAAGTGAACCAACAATGCACTAGCTTAAAGGAACCTATTTAGAAAATAAAAAACGAACCTTTACAACCCCTTTAAGGGCTGCCTGACCCCATGTGACAATTGTGGGCCAATCACCCAGCACCAGAGCTGTCACCTAAGAGATAAGGGAGTGGACCTCATACTTCTCTACACCCAATGGTCCTGGAATTATTTTCATCCCAGGAGAATGCATTAAATTTTATAACACTTATCAGATGTATTTTTTATAGGAGGCAGGTGATCAATATGATACAGGAATCTTACCTTTCTCCTACAAAAATATATTAAAACTTTTGCTTACCTTTCCTGTCCTGCTTCATTGAAGCAGGCCATCTTATTTAAAACTGCATCTTGCATAAAATGCCCTACAACTTTAACAGAAAGGGTTTTCCGTGACCTAATGGTGAAGTAGGTCACTTAGATGAGCTAAATATATACAGATATTTGGTCTGATTTAAGACCCATTCACACCAGAATGTGGTGCATTTTCCACACCGCATGTGAATGCACTCGGGGGGAGATAAATTGTTAATGGCACCTGAAATGCATCTAGAAAATGCAGTGTGTTTTCAACCACCAAACCACATGGTACCGCTGTAACATCTGGTTTGGTGTGGCTCAATTTGTAAAAGTATTGTCTGCATTACTTTTTGTGCCTTCCCATGCATTTGGCAGCCCATTGCAATGTTTGAGCTGTGAAAAACAGAACATGCGCGAACATGCAAAAACATGTGTGTTCAAGTGTGAACTCCGGTGGGCAGAGTGAAACGCGTTGGGGATGTGGCCTGGCGGGGGTCCAGACTGAGACTGCCATTCACTAACATACAGCAGGTCTTGACCTGATGTGCAGCTCCTGGGACACCTGACCACTCTCTACTAGTGTGAACCAGCCCTACCTAAGGTGTCCGTTTATAAAGCAGTGGAAAATATGCACTGCTCCATTCTCCGGCATTCACAGAGGAAATCGTTTTCCTCTGAGGGCCTGTATATGAAGCTATGTAGATCGCTTGACCTTTTGGGTGGAGAATACCCTGTGGTTCTGTAATCTCGTGACGTGAGACATAGGGAGATTACAATACCAAAAATTCACAGAAACACTTGAGGTGTCCGTTTATTAAGTAGTGATGAATTATCACTGCTCAGTACACGGAACATTCCCAGAGAAGACCGCCCACCTTAATTAATAAAATAATTAATCCCCCTACATTTTATGTATGTATATATATATATATATATATACACACACATTATATATATATATATTAGGGGTGCGGAAATTAACAATTAATTGTTCGATTAATCGTTAATTTCTTTGATCGATCAAAAAATTTTTTATCGATGACGATCCGCGGAGTGAGCTCCGCGGTCTCGTCCATAGGAAAGGCCGCGGCTTCGGCCTAGCTCCGGAGCACGGCGGCCATCTTGGTCCACCCTGCGGCAGCCTAGTAGCGGCGCGCTGATGTCATCATCAGCCGCCTGCTTGTGCCGTCTACTCTGCGGACCGTTCTACCTGGATCTTAAGGTATGGGGGAGATGTGGACATTACGGGGGAGATGCGGACAGTATGGGGGGAGATGTGGACATTACGGGGGAGATGTGGACATTACGGGGGAGATGTGGACATTACAGTATGGGGGGGGGGGGAAAGTGGACATTACGGGGGAGATGTGGACATTACGGGGGAGATGTGGACATTACGGGGGAGATGTGGACATTACGGGGGAGATGCGGACAGTATGGGGGGAGATGTGGACATTACGGGGGAGATGTGGACATTACGGGGGAGATGTGGACATTACAGTATGGGGGGGGGAAAGTGTACATTACGGGGGAGATGTGGACATTACGAGGGAGATGTGGACATTACGGGGGAGATGTGGACATTACGGGGGAGATGTGGACATTACGGGGGAGATGTGGACATTACAGTATGGGGGGGAAAAGTGGACATTACAGGGGAGATGTGGACATTATGGGGGAGATGTGGACATTACGGGGGAGATGTGGACATTATAGTATGGGGGGGGGAAAAGTGGACATTACGGGGGAGATGTGGACATTACGGGGGAGATGTGGACATTACAGTATGGGGGGGAGATGTAGACATTACGGGGGAGATGTGGACATTATGGGGGCACATATGGACATTACAGTATGGGGACACATGTGGGCATTGCAGTATGGTGGGGAGATGTGGACATTACGGGGGAGATGTGGACATTACAGAATGGGGGGAGATGTGGACAACTGACAAACTAACTTTCTACGTTTTTCTTAAAGCTTAATAAAAAAAAAATTCTTGTAAAAACTGTATGTGCGTTATAATTAATCGAAATTAGTCGATTAATCGATTAAAAAAAAAACGATTAATCGAACAAGAAAATTTTAATCAGTAACAGCCCTAATATATATATATATATATATATATATATATATACATATATATACACATACACGTTTTATATATATATATATATATATATATATATATATATACACACATAAATATGACAGGGGGACATGTTTACTATCTTGGGGGGTCTGATCGGGGAAGAAGGAATCTTCCTTCTTCCCCTTCAGTTCTCCCTCTAAGCTGGTGAGTCGGAGAGAGAGAATTCTGAAAAAGATCACCAATGAAGTGCTGAGATCGCAGCTTCATAAACTGTCCGTTTTTGTGTCAGTCAGTTACAGATTCGGAGTGCGGAGATGATCGGCAGAAAACATGTTCTCCCCATTCATCTCTGTTTCATAAACCGTTAATGAACTGAGATCAGCGGCAATCCTCTGGATCACCGCTGTTCACAGTTTCATAAACGGACACCTAAATACCAGGGATGAGCCGAACACCCCCCTGTTCGGTTCGCACCAGAACCTGCGAACAGACAGAATGTTTGTGTGAACTTTAGAACCCTATTAAATACAATAAACTCGAACGTTCGAAATCTAAAGTGCTAATTATAAAGGCTTATATGCAAGTTATTGTCCTAAAAAGTGTTTGGGGACCCGGGTCCTGCCCCAGGGGACATGTATCAATGCAAAAAGAAGTTTTAAAAACGGACGGTTTTTCGGGAGCAGTGATTTTAATAATGCTTAAAATGAAAAAATAAAAGTGAAATATTCCTTTAAATTTCGTACCTGGGGTGTGTGTATGATATGCATGTAAAGTGGCGCATGTTTCCCGTGCTTAGAACTGTCCCTGCAAAAAATGTCATTTTTGAAGGAAAAAAAGTCATTTAAAACTCACTCACTCACTCACTCACTCACCTACGTCATTGGCCTGAGCGGGTAACTTCCTTCACTGTGTAGGCGGGGTCCGACATACCGAGGGGGCGGACCTGCTGGGGAACTTCTCTCACTTTGTAATACATGTATAGACCCGCCCCTTCTCATGTTCCGCATCAACTTTAGAAGGGGCGGGTCTATACATGTAATAGACTGCGGAGGAAGTTCCCCATCAGTACCGCTCAGGCTCAGCCAATGACGGACAGCGCTGGACATCGGATCGCCGCGGGACACTGGATTTCTCCGCTGGAATGTTTTTTTTTTTTTTTAATAAAGGACTTTTTCAAGGTGTTTGTGTGTTTTTTTTTTTTACATTTTTTGACACTTTTTTCGTGAAATGGTAGGGGTACAATGTACCCCTTACCAATTCACATGGGGGGGCCGGGATCTGGGGGTCCCCTTTGTTAAAGGGGTCTTCCAGATTCCGATAAGCCCCCGCCCGCAGACCCCCACAACCACCGGGCAAGGGTTGTGGGGATGAGGCCCTTGTCCCCATCAACATGGGGACATCCTCCCCATGTTGAGGGCATGTGGCCTGGTACGGTTCAGGAAGGAGGGGGGCCGCTCTCTCGTTCCCCCCTTTTCCCCTGCGGCCGGCCAGGTTGCGTGCTCGGATAAGGGTCTGG
The DNA here is from genome assembly GCA_029206835.1 of Rana muscosa. Lineage (NCBI taxonomy): Eukaryota > Metazoa > Chordata > Amphibia > Anura > Ranidae > Rana > Rana muscosa. The sequence goes on from CM055118.1 coordinate 881,421,335, forward strand.
TATGGATTTTTGGGGGGACTCCACGCCTTTTTTTTTTAATTTGGGGTGGAGTTCCCCTTAAAATCCATGCCAGATCTGAAGGGCCTGGTATGGATATTTGGGGGAACTCCACGCATTTTTTTTTTAAATTTGCGGCAGGGTTCCCCTTAATATCCATTCCAGACCTGAAGGGCCTGGTAATTGAATTCTGGGGGACCCCCACGCTTTATTTTTTATTTTTTATCAATGACTTTTCTATGTATTGCCGGGAGCCGACAATTCATTAATAGCCGCGAGTGAGTTTTAAATGACTTTTTTTCCTTCAGAAATGACATTTTGTGCAGGGACAGTTCTAAGCACGGGAAACATGCGCCACTTTACATGCATATCATACACACCCCCCAGGTACGAAATTTAAAGGAATATTTCACTTTTATTGTTTCACTTTAAGCATTATTAAAATCACTGCTCCCAAAAAAACGTCAGTTTTAAAAAAAAAATTGCATTGATACATGTCCCCTGGGGCAGGACCCGGGTCCCCAAACACTTTTTATGATAATAACTTGCATATAAGCCTTTATAATTAGCACTTTAGATTTCTCCCATAGACTTTTCGAATTTTCCGCAAACACCCCAATTTGTTCGCTGTTCGGCGAACGGGTGAACAGGCAATGTTCGAGTTGAACATGAGTTTGACTCGAACTCGAAGCTCATCCCTACTAAATACTTAAAATATTGTGTAAATTTTCATTTAATTTGTCCAATTATGTTAAAAGCATTGGCACATGATTAGGCATTCAACGTGAACTGGAATTTGCTTATACAAAATTGGACAATTAAATTTTTTTTCTCAACTTAAAATTAGCCTGAATGTCTTTATAAATTCCTTTCCAATTAATTTATTATTTTCATAGGAACTTGTAATTTGACTGCAGTATTTCAGATAGAAATTCCCACCTAGCTTTGCTCAAGTTGCCAAATGCACCATTATTTTCAGACGTACTTTAGTTATACAGGTTTGGGAGCTAATTAGCTTCAATCATTGCCCTATGTGTATGTAATGAGCCCCAGAACCTGCTTTATTCACGTGTCAATAATTAAAGGAAGTTGGCAACCCTGTTTGACCCATACTTGAACTCCAATGATATTTAGGGTCAGAACAGCCTTGAGTCCATTCTGAGCATTCTAGAATTCCCTAACCATATTAGCCTGTGCCATCTTTTTCAAACTAAGGAACAACAAATCCCCAAAGGCCAATAGATGCAGAGAACCGGAATTCACTTAACATGTTTTGGAGATCTTACACAGCTGCGGGAACGATAATAAAAAATATGATACGCCCGAGGTCTGTGTTCAGAAGCTATGGCCGCTTTTCAGTCACTAATATTAATGTAACAAGATTCTTATTATAAGATGGATCTGTGAAGAATGATGTAGATAATTTACTATCCGCGTCCTCACTTCTTAGCCTATAATCTAGATTTAAGCAAGTGGTTTAATGAGAAATTCACCCTAAAATTAAAACTAGAAGATTAAAAGGTAATCTACACAATCTTCTCTGCAGTTGTGCCACTTAAAACATAACTGATCGGTCATAAGTTGGTTTTCCTCTTCATATTAATCTATTTAAATATTCCTTTCTAGCAAGCCCTCAAAAAAGGATTCAAAGATGTTTAAAGTATTCAGTTTTTTTTTTCTTTTGTTTCAGAACTCTAATGAATTACAAATTGTGAGTTTTATTTCCTTAATAGTAGAAGTAGTTATAATAGTCGTGGCAGTACTGGCAGTAGCTCCATTATCTTATAAAACACTACCATCTCAGCAATACCATTAAAAAGACTGCTTCTGTTAAGGCTTTTGCTTTCACCTTTCTTTATTTTTTTCCTTTTTCTTATTAAAAGTAAATTAATAAATTAAACTGTACTGAAAGCAGGATTGTAAAGTATGCAATTTTTACATGGGAATAGAATTTGAATTACCATTTTTAACTAATCGGAAATCCAAAAGTCACTAATAACACTGAAAATTTCAAAATAATAATGTTTTTATGTATTGCCAGAAAAATATTTTTGCTATGTTAAATGTAAAGATTTTTTTTAATTATGTGTTTTTTTTATGTATAATATTTGCATATTTGAGAAACTGGAAACATGCATTTTTATACATTCAAGCACAGCACATATGTAAGGTATATCCGAAGTTAAGCTTGTGTTATATGTATAGACACTTGCTAACCTATTATCTATTAAGGTGATCTGTCACCAAAAAATAGAGCTAACTATACAGTAATTTAATAATTAGATACAGTAGAATGAGCCTGTAGTTGGCCATATGATTATGAAATGCCATGCTGCAAAAGGATCTGTAGTGTGCCGTTTAAAGTAGAGGTTCTAAATCTACTAACTTTCCACCGCGGATTACTCAGCAATAACAGCATAAATGTAAAAAAAGGGAATTGATTGTGCAAGTCTCAGTCCACTCCACAGTGTCATTATTGTGCTTCTAATGTTAAAAATTCAGTTCAAAGTCAATATGCACTCCACTTGCTCTTAGTAATTGATACTTTCCTTGTGTGTATAGCATTTACTAATGACACATTTTTCACAGTAATGTTAAAGTTGAAAAAAAATCCATCTAGTTCAACCAATTTTTTACTTTTTAAATAATTTTACAATTTAAATACTTAGACTCCAAAAGAATAAAAGTTGTTACTAAAAAACAAACAAATATCTACCGGTATATATAAGTATGCGTGTGTGGGTTAATTTTTTTTGCTGCTGAACATGATTAAAAATGAATAAAAAAAATTTTTGGTTAATTTTTAACTAAAAAATTTATTTCAAGAGAGAAATAAATACAGCCAGTCATTAATTGGATAAAATAGTATGTTTTAAAAAATTGCCAATGTCCTGATTCATTTTACGATGTAATAAATCCTTCTCTGTGTGCTGCCAACTTGAGTTTCAGGCACAGAGCCACATCAAATTCTTCAATTTTAAGTTCTATCTATGTACTTCTCATGTAACTTTGTGCAAAGAAGTCAGAGGGAGATACTTGGACATGCAGAAAATCAATAATTAGAAAAGTAACATGTTTTCACAGTCTGTCAGCACCTAGAATAATCCTACAATGCATTATTTTCATACAAGTTCAAGCACCAAGCAACAGTTAGGCTCCATGCACACAGGGCTTAAAAAAAAAGTCTGTTCTCTTTGGTGTAAAAAACGCTCTAGTGCATTTTTTGTACAAAGTTTAGACGAGTTTAGGAGAGTTTTACGGTTTTTCTGCCAATCAGAAACGTAAATCTCAAAATATGCCTGTAAACGTCCTAATGTACATGGACACATAGGATAACATTGAGTTGCTTCAACCAACAGAACACAAAACTCCTGTAGAAGCAACGTTTTTTCCCCAAGTGTGCATGAAGCCTAAGAGGTCCAAATTTACTCAACTCCAATGCAACACAGACTTTTCTCTTAATATGTGTCGAAGATTAAGAAAAAAAAAAGGACACCTACAAATAATCCAGTGATGTATACTAAGCAACTGTAGCATAAACATTAAACATTAAAGTGATTTATTATGTGAATATTTTTATTTTATTTTTATTTATTTTTGTAATCATTGATATACTATGGTTTAAAAGGGTGTAACTTTTCTCTAGGGCCAAAATAAGTTGGGTCACTTCATAGGCCTAGCAGTTAAATTTAAAATGTAAAAAGAAAATGTAAAAATTAAAATAAAAAAATGTAGACTTCCACCAGATCTTTTAATTAAATGTGTTTTTTTTTAATCAAAATAAAACATATTACCCTTTCACTTTATACTTATTCTCCTGTTGTGTTTTGTTTTTTCTGTATGAGGCTAATTCAAATTGTGTTTTAGATTTTCTCAAAGGGTATGCTGCGTAAAATCAGAACACTCTGAAAAAATAAAGTTGCAGAACTAGAGAGGGAGAGAGAGTACATATATATTGTCACAACCACAGTTGACCTTTTTACATTTTCACCCTTCTGGCAGTGAAAAGCTTGGTGCCATAGGTCTGTCTATATTCGCCATGTAGCCATTTAGCACAGGATAGGTCTTAGTGAGTAAGGGATTTGCAGACAGGCTCTTTGGTGATGTACTGGTTAAGCAGAGGAAGTTTCCCAGGAGCTAAGTGAAGAAGACCAGGAGATTCACCTAGGATAAAAAGGCACTGACTTTAATTACCCTTAAGTATTACAGTAGTCACTATCAAATGTCAATTATTGGAGTGAGAAACAACAAACATTGTAATTCACATACAGTCAAAACATCCTCTAAGTGTTTGAGATGCTATCAGTTGTTGATAACGCAATTAGAGAGTCCTGTAGCAGCTCCTTGCTCTCCTATCTGCCCCATCAGTAAACAGAGCAGGAGACAGCATGGCTGTGTCCCTGGGACACAGGATGGAAAGCCTTCAGGGAACTGGAGCTTCTTTCCTGTCACTAACACTCACCCAAAGAGCTTGTCTGTAACACCTTCTTTACCATAGATACAGCCCTGGCTCTGGGGACTTGTGAAAGGTGATGGGACATCATTGCTCTTAAATGGCTTCTACTTTAAATACATCAGAATCCCCCCTCCTATGTTGAGGGATCATCAATGGCGTGTAAAATTGCATCTATAGAAAAAAGTCTCAACATATAAATAGATTGCGGCAAAGATGACACAACATCTCGCAATAACTTTTTAGGCCAAGCCCAGTTTTTAGATCACACTAATTTTCTGCATGCCATGCACCTTTGTTGAATGTATTAACGAGTTCTATGATAAATTGGTACGTGGAAAATAATAATTAAATCAGAATTAGTTATAGACTGCAAAGCCATTTCGAATCCTACTGTTTTCTTATGTTTCCACTTTAATTTATGTAGATCTGAAAAGTCTGATTTCAAAGCTGAATATATTGTACAGCTTGCCACCCTTATTTGTGTGTGATGTTGTTGTACTGAGGAAAAGAGCTTCATCTCGTTGAAACATTGAAATAAACCTTATTACTGAGTATTCATATTTCAAGCGTTATCTTTTAGATAATATATATATCTATATATAGACATAGCTATATATATATATATATATATATATATATATAGTATATATTTATATATATATATACATATTACACACAGTATATATTAAATTAATATTTTCTTTTGTTTTCAATTTGCTATATGACAGTAAAACTAGGAAATCATCTGAATAATTCTTGAAGCCGGCCATACATGGGTCAAACTCTGAAGGAATTTTCTTTTGGAAATCGTAAATAAGAGTTTTAGTTCGAATTTTGCACCATTAGTGGGCCACAGCAGTGAACGATTTTCATGTGGCCATCGAATTTGAGTGATCGGGCATGTTGGAATTTTTTTTTGAAACAGGAACTAATTTCAAATAATAAGGGAGAATTGTGCAAGAAATATAACGGAAAAAGTAATGTGCATGAGCTGTGACATGGAAAGAAAACAAGATTCCCAGCCATGACATTTTTTTTCTGTAGCAACATGAGGGAAAATTGAAGGCTTGGTTAATTTCGAAATCAATGGTGGCACCATCTGATCGCAAAACGCATAAAATTTCAGATTTCCGAAAGAAAATTCGTCCAGAATTCGACCCATGTATATGGCCTGCATTAGATGGCCTTTTCATATTTCTGAAATGATTTTGTTCATGCTGAGTAAAACTTAAACATAGCAAACATAGACCAATCTTTAATGGGGTTTAGTCAAACAACTACATCTGACTGGCAGCAATGATGCTAAGTGAAATCTGGTCATGAATATTGATATAGCTAATTTTTAGGCTGTCCTTATATTACCAAACTGACACTAAATATGTTCCAAATTCAAATTAATGTAAGGCTACATTCACAGGCTTGCTCTGCATTATAGAGTGGTGTATAACAACAAGCCTGCTTGCAGCACCTTTGGTGTCCTTTCCAGAAAAACACAGCTGATATAGAGGGACAGTAATGTAGGAGAAAACATCTAAAATGCACTACACTGCAACTCCACTACATAAAAAACAAAAAGGCGTGAATGTAGTAAATTGACTAATGGAGCCACAGAGATTACAGGGATGAGTCATTTTAGAGACACTTAAATCAGCAAAGAAAAACCTGCTTTCAAGCTATTCCACATCCAGCCTGTAAAATCTTTTCTATTTCTGTCCAACTGGTCTTTGGCTCTGTCAAGGTTCCCTTGCAACACCACTGTTTGATTCACCCTGCAAAGACTCCCAAATTCTGAAAAAGCTATTCTTTTTCTACAGCAGCATTTCTCAACCTTTTTTTCACAGAAGAAGCCCAAAAAAATATTTCAGGTCTCAGGGGAGATGCCCCCTACATCAGTGGTCAGTAGGAAGAATGCAACTTTTACAGTAGTTGCCAGAGTGCCACCTTTACAAACATCTAAGAAGATAATTATTGCTGGTTTTGCCAGGTAACATTGGCCCTGTAAATATAAAGGCATCATCAGATGGGAAGTCAGTAACCCACAGCTCATGGGGCCCCTAGAAACTTCTGGGGAAAACCTAGGGTTCCATGGAACCTTGGTAGAGAATGGCTGTTCTACTGGCATGTCTGAACTCTTCCTGAAATGTAACTATCGTCTAAACATCAAATCCAGCACTCATCAATTCCAGCAATATGTACAGTTTCAGCTGCAGATAGAAGAGGCTGTGGATACAGTATAAGGTATATCGACAATTGAATATATTCAATATATTCAATATTTTAGCAACTTTTTGGTGAATATACATTCGTAGGAATGAAGTTTTCATGGACAGATTTCTTATACTTATGTATGGCAGTGTCATTATACTTGCCAAACCCAGTGCACTACTTGCATAGAACTGGCTGCTTAAACATATCCACCAAATAGATAAAGTATGTGCAGCACTATATGACACCCCTAAAAATATTCAAGTAGCTTTTAACTAATTGTACACAAATAGTGAAATATAACCCAACAATATCCTGTGCTCGACATACACATACAACAATTTTAAAGTGGTTGTAAACCCACTTTGTAAACAAACACCTACATGTAAGCCTAGATTAAGGCTTACCTGTAGGTGCATAAAATATCTCCTTAACCTACACGGTTAAGGAGATATTTGCATTTAAACCCGGCGCCGCTGACGTCACGCGCATGCGCATGGGGTTAATCCCATTCACAAATTCGGCTAGGTCGCAGCATTCGACGACGTAGCCGAATTCGACGGCTCCCGGAGCGGCGCTGTGATTGGCTGGTGCGGCGATACCCGGAACTAACATTCCGGCTATCGCCGCAGCGATGGCTGCGTCTGGAGAGAGGGACGCGGACTGCTTCGGGGGCCCCGATCTAAGGTAAGTGGTACATAATGAGCTAGTATGCTAGTCATACTAGCTCATTATGCCTTTCTCTTGCAGGTTGCCTAAAAAAAAATAAAAAAAAAGGATTATGGGGTTTACAACCACTTTAAAGTGCAAAGAAATCCATCATATGCTTGTAGTAACAACTGTCTGTACAGTCCATGCAACTTCTGCTTTAGCTCACAATCCTCACTGTATGAATAAAGTGCAACTTGAATCAGCACATGATTCATATTCACAAAAGAGCAGCAATTCCAGTGATGTCTACATATCACCCACTTCACATGTAGCAAGAAGTAGCACCTATTGGTTCCACCAATGATCCCCACTCCTCTAGAATTACCTTTGCTGAGAACATCAATTAAAACAAATTAGATAAGTTCAATGCCCTCAGAGGGCTAAAGATGGCACCTGGTCAGGTCTGACCTGACCTTCCCTCCTCCTACATCATCCCCGGAGATCCTCCAAAATGAGGTTCCTTAGAGATCCCTCTTACATTAGGGTACCCAGAGTCCTTTACCTTACGGCAGGGTCCTAAGAGACCATCCCTCTATAAAATTGGGGTCTCCAGAGTTTCCTCTCCACATACATCAAGGCCCCCATAGTTCCCTCTTTACATCAGGATCCCCACACTTACCCCCTTACATCAGAGACCACAAAGCCCCCCTCACATCAGGGTCCTATTCCCTACATTTGGTTCCCCAGATTTCCCCCCTACATCAGAGTCCCCCCTCCTCCATACATCTGGGTCCCAATGACCCTTTATACATCAGGGTCTACAGAGCCCCACCTTATGTTAGGGTCCCCAGAGTTCCCACCCTTACAGTAGGGTCCCAAGAGTCCTTCCTCCTACTAAATCGGGGTCCCCAGAGTCTTTCTCCCCTTACATAAGGAACCATAGAGTTGCTCACTACATTAGGGCTCCCAGAGTCCCCCCCTTACATCAGGGTCCCAAGAGCCATCCCACCATTAACAATGCCACTCATACATAAGTGGACCCAGAGTCTTCTCCCCTTACATCAGGGACCCCAGAGTTCCCCCTCCTTACATCAGGGTCTCCAGAGCCCCCTTTACATCAGGGCACCCAGAGCCTTCTCACAAATCAGGGTCCCCAAAGTTCCATACCCTTACATCATGGTCCCCAGAGTTCAGTACCCTTACATTATGGTCCCATGAGTCTCCCCTTACATCAGAGTCCCCCAGAACCCCTCTCTTACATCATGGTCCCCAGAGCCCCCTCCACCTTACATTAGGGTCCTCGAAGGCTCCTCTTAAATCAGGGCCCCCAGAGTCCCCCCTTAAATCAGGGTTCCCAGAATCCTACTACCTTACATCACGGTCAACAAAGAGCCCTCTCTACTTAAAACTGGGTAACCAGACTTTTCCCTCTTACATCAGGGTCTACAGAGCCCCCCCCCCTACATCAAGGTTCCAGAGTCCCACCCCTCCATCGAGGTCTCTGGAGTTCCCCCATCCTTAAATCAGGTTCCCCAGAGTCCCATTGCTTATATCAGGGTCTCCAGAGCCACCCCATTAAAACAAGGGCCCAAGGTTTACCCCTCCCCTGACATCAGGGTGCCCCCTCCTCCATACAGCTGGGTCACAATGTCCCCCCCTTACATCAGGGTCCCCAGATTTCCCCCCTTACATAAGGTCTCTCTTACATCCAGGTCCCCAGAGTCCCTACCCTTACATCAGGGTCGGCAGAGTCTTCTTCCTTACATCAAGGTCCCCAGAATTCACCCACCCTTTCATCTGGGTACCCAGAGCCCCTCACCCCTTATTCCAAGGTCCCAAAAGTTCCTTTCCCCTTACATCAGGGTCCCCAGAGCCCCATGCCTTACATCAGGGTCTCCAGAGTCCTGCTTTTTTACACCAGGGCCCCCAGAGTCAACCTCTTAAACCAGGGTCTCCAGAGTTTCTCCCTTCCTGTACATCAGGGTCCCCAGAGTCTCCCCTTACATTAGGGCCCCAGGTAGCAAGCAATTGAGCTGCAAGTTTGAAAATGACTTGCTAAGCTTTTGGTAGACTTGCCGGGCTTCACAAGTTTGTTGCACAATTGCAGCAAGTCCACATTGCATGACTCCAGATCAACTTTCTTTGCAAACATTCTGCAAGTCTGCTGGAAGTTCTGGTTTAGGTATGTTGTGCGATAGGCATCCTACCACAGGGGTCACTGTTGCTGAATTTGGAAAAGTGTAAACTAGAACTTGTGCTTCAAGTGCTCTGCAAGTGTACAACTTGCCAGTGAAAATGTGCAGCAAGTTAACAGGACTTATAATTCAACACTGCCACAAATTTTTGGCAAGTTATCCTTGCTATCTGGGGTACACAGAGCTTCCCTTCTCTATATATCTGGGTTCCAAGAGCCCTCTCCTACGTCAGGGTCCCCGGAGTTTCACCCCCTTACATCAGGGTCCCCAGAGCTCCCCCCTTATATTAGGGCCCTAGTGTCTCTTCCTTTACATCATGGTCTCCAAGTCCCCCCCCTTAACACCAGGGTCCCCAGAATCCTCCCCCCTAAATCAGGGTTCCCAAAGTCCCTTACCTTACATCAGGGTCCCCAGAGCCACCCCATTAAATTAGGGTCCCCAAAAGTTCCCCCTCACCTTACATCTGGGTTCCCATTTCCTCCCCTACATCAGGGTCCCCAGAGTCCCCCCCTCCATACACATGGATCCCAGTGTCACCCCTAACATCAGAGTTCCCAGAGCCCCCTGTTACATTAGGGTCCTCAGAGTCCCCACCCTTATAGCAGTACACATTCTGTATGAATAGTGGCCCAGCTTAAACATGTATTGCAATATGTGTGAACTAAAAAAATCCCTGTTTTTCATTGCAAAGTTTTCTAGAAAGGTTATATAGCAGTGTGCAGCGCGTTCATCCAGAATTTGTAGTGTTAACACTTGGTCACACCCCTTTAGCACCCGATAGATAATTTACATGTACAACCTATTGGGATCTGAGCACAGGTATATCTTGTTTCTTTTCCACCATTATAGCAGGGTCTCAAGAGTCTTTTCTCCCATTAAATTGGGGTCCCCAGAGTCTCCCCCTTACATCAGGGACCCATGAGCCTTCCACACGCTTACAGTAGGATCCCCAGAGTTCACCTACTTAAATCAGGTTCCCCAAAGTCCCATTGCTTATATCAGGGTCTCCAGAGCCACCCCATTAAAACAAGGGCCCAGGGTTTACCGATCGCCTTACATCAGGGTCCCCCCTCCTCCAAATGGCTGGATCCCAATGCCCCCCCTTACATCAGAGTCCCCAGAGCCCCCCCTTACATCAGGGGGCACAGAATCTTCCCCTTACTTCAGGGCCCCCAGAATGTTCTCCTCCTTTACAGTATGGTCCCTAGAGTTCACCCTTACATCTGGGTCCCCAAAGCCCCCCCTTACATAAGGCCCCTCTTACATCAGGGTCCCCAGAGCCCCATCCCTTACATCAGGTTAGTGTCTCCAGTAGGGTTGCACTGATACCGATACTAGTATCGGTATTGGTACCAATACTGAGCATTTGCATGAGTACTTGTACTCGTGCAAATGCTCCGATGCTTGATACTTGGAAAGCCTCAGGGATGATCACTGTGGCGGTGGGTGCAGTTACAAGCACCGATCTCCATGTATACCTTTTCTTACAGCCGCCTCTCCACAGATACAGTACAGTGAGCAGGTGTTGTCACTCTAAGACAGGAAGTACTGGCAGGTAATAACATTGATGGCACTGACCAATCAGAATCCATCTGGTCCATCCTGGAGAACAGAGAAGAGACGGAAGAGCAGGGTCTCCACGGCTAGGTTCTCCAGAGCATGGTTCTCGTCTCCACTGCAATAAAGACAAGTCTCTATTTCCCCCAATAACTCCAAGGTCCAAACCAATTGCAACTCCAACGTAGAGTTTATTTCCTCATATGCACAGTCACTAGATAGGAAAGGGTGGATGGAGAACAGGACAGCAAAAGGCGTTGGAGTAGGTCCAGGCACAAATGAATATACGATTCACTACCTGTCTCTTCAAGTAGGCTCAGCTCACCCGGATAGTCTCCCACTAGAGTGGATCCCAGAAGCCGGAGCGATGCTCGAACTAGATTACACACAGTCTCTGCACAAACTGTTACAGATGAATTTGGGTCTCTGCCACAGACCTGGTGAACTTTTGGTCTCTGCCACAGACCTGGTGAAATTTGGGTCTCTGCCACAGATCTGGTGAACTTTGCTTGTGGTATAAGGCCTCTTTCAGGGAGATGACATCCCTCCAGAGAGTTACGGGGCCTCTTCCTTCACTGTGATCTCTCACCAGTCCCTCAGAACGGTCCTCCCCCAGCCTCCCTCGCAAGGCAGCACCCTGGGATTCCTTTTCCCTCCGTGGGCCCCAGCCGAAGGTGCTGGACCCAAGGCCTTCAGTTGCAGCCCCAGGGCTAAAGATGCCTGGGACTGATCCGCCAGTGTACCGGGCCAGGAACCCCACCCCAGGGCTAAAGGTGGCCAACGAACAGAACAACACACTCCCCGGGGTAGGACCCCCGGGAATTCACACACACACAGGCAGCGTCTGCCCGGCATGCACAGCAGGCCGACCACGGCCACCATACCACCGCCGAGAGGGGACATCCAAGGCACGGCACTATACCAGCGGTTCAACCCTAGCCCCTGATGGCAGCGCCATCCACAGGCCACAGGGAACTATACACTAGTATCCCACCTGCGGTAATGGTTTAGCAAAGCCCTATCAAATAAGGTGTTTGAGTACAACTGCCACTCAAACATTTCCCTAAATTTGAAGACCCCGCTATACTTATGTGTCAGATCTCTCCCTTCTGCCTCCTCAACGCACAGGCCAGCAATCCTGTACAATATTGAACAGTATAAACAATATTATATTCAGTAGGATGGCTCCCTGTAGCAGTTCAATGCAGTTTGGGCAAATGGAGAAGTAAAAGATATAAACAGGGTGAGAGAAGAGTGTTCCTTGAAATCCAGATGTCTTCAGCTAGCCTCTTTCTTTAGTTGTCAATAAATGATCCAAATAACAAACATGTGGCAGAATTAGCAAAAGTGTGATTTATCCTGATTACGGTATAGCTATGATCTCTTTTGAATCCTATGGCAGTCAGCTGAGGAGATTACTGAAGACAGCATTGTGCACATAGACATCGTCAGGGATGTACTGGGCTTGAACCTGGGACCTCTTCTATGTCTGGCATTGACTCTTCCCACTGAGCTATCTGGGATGCTGGACAGTTCCCTGACTGATCTGCTGGATAACCTATCTGACCCATTAGACTACTCTGCTTGGTGTCCTGATTACTGTTGAACCCTGAACCCCTTGCTCCTCCCATGAAGTTCCTATAAAAGGTGTTCCAGAGATGTTGCCCCTTGCGGTTTGATCTGCTTCTGTTCCCTGAGTTCCTGATTCTGTGCCTGTATCCTGTTCCTGTGTTTCACCCGGCTTCCTGACCACGCTTCTGTCTCCAGTCCTGACCTCTGCTCGTTTGACCCTGCTCAGTTATCTGCCAGTCTGCCTGTTGCCAAGATTTGGCCTGGACTTTGACTACTCTTTTCCTGCCACTTATGATGTTTACCTTGATGTGTATGACCTGGCTTGTCTGACTCTGCAAACCTGCACCAGCTGACCTGCATCCTCTGCTCTGTGAGCTGCATACGCTGGCCTGCATCCTTTGCAATGCAAACCTGCACCTGCTGACCTGCATCCCTGCTCTGCAAACCGTCATCTGCTGACCTGCATCCTCTGCTCTGCAAGCTGCACCCGCTGACCTGCATTCTCTGCTCTGCAACCTGCACCTGCTGACCTTCATCTGCTGCTTCCGGAACCAGCCGTTCCAGTCTCCACTCGGCTCCACCACTCCAAGCAGTGAGGATCAGACAGGCACCCTTACCTCACCGTGCTCTTACCACCACTGTCCCCACTCCAGTGGTCTCCGAGCCGGGGTTGTATGGGAGGTCCCTCTCTGCACCTCAGGCTCACACCTAAGGTACGTTACAGTATCAAACCGCCATGCCTGAGCCTGCAGGAGATACCTCGCCTATGGACAATGTCTATCAACACCTTACAGCTCTCACTCAGATCGTGAAGTCTCTGCAGGACAGCCACGTCCGATTGGATAAGCAGACACAAACTCAAACCACCTCTGCAGACTCACCTCCAACCCCAACTTCCTCTATTGGAATGATACCATCTCCTGAGCCCAGGGTCCCTGTTCCTGAGAAGTTTTTTGGGGATCGGAGTAAATTCCGGGCGTTTCGCACTGCATGTGAACTTTACTTTTCGTTGCTACCTCAGACTTTTTCATCTGAAGCCACCAAGGTGGGCTTCGTTATCGCTCTGCTGCAGGGGGAACCTCAAGCTTGGGCCCATCACCTACTTGAAGTCCGCCATGTAGTTCTAGACTCTCTGCCCTCTTTTCTTGATGCCATGACCCGACTTTATGACGACCCGCAGCGGACTTCTACTGCCGAAGCTGCTCTCCATGCGCTCCAGCAAGGCCGCCGAGCGGTCGAGGACTATTTGACTGATTTCAGACGCTGGAGCGCGGATACCCAGTGGAACGAGGCGGCTCTGCGGCATCAGTTCCGTCTTGGTCTCTCTGAAAGCTTAAAGGACGAGTTAGCACGGGTCGGTGTTCCTGATGTTCTAGAGACTTTAATTACTGTGTCTATCCAGATAGACCGACGACTCCGGGAGCGCAGAGCAGAAAGGTCTACCCAGCAGCTCCGCCCAGCTCAAATGCTACCCCGGATACTAGCCCCTGTGTACCCTGCCAGTGCCAGTATGGTTCCAACTGAACCCTCATCCCTCAACCAGACCTGTACTGTCAAGCCAGGTCAGCTTGGACTAATGAAACATTCCCTATCGGCCAAGGAACGACTTCATCGGCTGCAGAATTATCTATGCCTGTATTGCGGGGAACCCGGTCATTATGTCTCTTCTTGTCCCGATAAGCTGCGCAAGGTCCTGGCTACCTCTTCTCCCAACTACTCACCTCCATATACCAATGCTACTCACCTGGCTCTTCCTATCTCTTTCCAACTACCAGGGAGGACAATACCAGTAACTGCAATAATCGACTCAGGGGCATGTAGTTGTTTTGTCGATCTAGACTTTGCAGCACAACAACACATCCCACTCCAACCTAAGACTCGGGACTTTCCATTTTCCTGGCAGATGGGTCTCGCATCAAGTCCGGAGTAGTGACCCAGGAGACCCCTCCTTTGCCTGTGATCACCTCCACGGGCCATAAGGAACTATTGACCTTGGGTGCTATTGCATCTCCCATGTTTCCAGTTATCCTGGGTCTACCTTGGCTTCAGGCACACAATCTACAGATTGTTTGGGGAACCGGAAGTATTAAGTTCCAGTCACCATACTGTCAACACCACTGCATGCTTCCACGTCTTAGCACCTCTGGGCCTCTGTTATGCCTGTATTCAGATCCAGATATACGAGCTTCTGTACCCAAACAATATCATGAGTTCCTGGACGTCTTGAGCAAGCGAGGGGCCGAAGTCCTCCCGCCTCATCGTCCTTACGATTGTCCAATCGAGCTTCTTCCCGGTGCTGAGATTCCTTTCGGACGGATCTTCCCCCTATCTGAACGGGAGCTTGAGGTACTGAAAGAATACGTTGATGAGAACCTTAAGAGGGGTTTCATCCGTCCTTCCACTTCTCCAGCAGGGGCAGGAATCTTCTTTGTGGAGAAAAAAGACCATTCTCTTCGGCCCTGTGTAGATTACCAGGAATTAAATAAAATCACGGTCAAGAACCGGTACCCTCTGCCTCTGGTACCTGAACTTTTTCAAAGACTCAGGACTTCCTCTGTGTTTACCAAATTAGACCTGCGGGGGGTGTACAACCTGGTACGCATCCGAGCAGGGGATGAATGGAAGACTGCCTTTCGTACCAGGTTCGGCCATTACGAATACCTAGTAATGCCCTTCGGCCTATGTAACGCCCCTGCCACCTTTCAGCATCTAGTCAATGATGTTTTCAGAGACTGTCTGGACATTTATGTAGTTGTCTATCTTGATGATATTTTGATTTTTTCCTCTTCCCTCGAGCAGCACCGGAAACACATCAAGAGTGTACTTTGTCGTCTCCGCCAGCATGGACTGTACGCAAAACCAGAAAAGTGTGAATTTGAGCGACAGAGTATCCAGTTCCTTGGCCTAGTGATCTCTACAGAGGGATTCAAGATGGACCCACAGAAGGTTTCAGCCATTCTGGATTGGCCTGCACCTTCAGACAAAAAGGGGGTGCAGCGCTTCGTTGGCTTTGCCAAATTTTATCGGAGGTTTATCAAGGGATTCTCCGCTATTATTTACCCGATTACACAGCTAACGAAGCAAAATGCTCGATTCCAGTGGACATCTGAAGCACAGGCTGCTTTCACAAACCTAAAAATACTTTTTACATCTGCTCCTATCCTAAGTCATCCCGATCCTGCCCTCCTGTATCTACTTGAGGTAGATGCCTCAGAGACAGCGTTTGGAGCTGTTATCTCCCAGCGCGAAGGTCTCAAGGACTTGATACACCCGGTAGCCTTCTTCTCCCGTAAGTTTACCCTGTCCAAGAGGAATTATGATGTTGGAGACCGGGAGCTCCTGGCCATTAAATCTGCCCTTGAAGAGTGGAGGTACTTGTTGAAGGGAGCAGCGCATCCTATACTCATTTACACAGACCACAAGAACCTAGAATATCTGAGAGCTGCCAAACGTCTGAGACCACGCCAGGCACGTTGGGCACTATTTTTCTCTAGGTACTCGTTCCACATAACTTACCGGCCAGGCTCCAAGAACACCAAACCAGACGCTCTTTCCTGCATGTTTGATGATCCAAAAGAGGTGTCAGCTCCAGATACCATTCTATCGGAAGGCAACTTCTTACTTTTACAAACTAGCCTGATGTCTGGCTTGAAGCAAGCTTCTACAGGTGTGTCTGGTCCCTCTGGAATCACTCTGGTACCCAAGGACGGGTTACTTTGGAAGAATGACAAAATCTTTGTGCCAGAAGAAGTTCGAGCCACAGTCTTAAACTTGTGTCATGATCATCCCCTGGCAGGCCATTTCGGAATGCATAAAACCCTTGAACTGATTCAACGCACGTTTTGGTGGCCAGATCTTGAAAAAGACTGCAAGGAATATGTAGGTTCATGTGCCACCTGTATCCGTAGCAATACCACTAGAAGCAAGGCCTGGGGTCTGCTCAGACCCTTACCAGTCCCTGACCGTCCCTGGAAAATTATTGCCATGGACTTCATAGTGGAACTCCCCCCGTCTGAAGGTTGCTCAGCCATCTTTGTAGTGGTTGACCGTCTATCCAAGATGGCCCACTTCGTGCCTCTCAAAGGCACGCCCTCTGCCATGGAAACTGCCCAGGTCTTCATTAGGGAAGTAGTAAGGCTACATGGGGTCCCTGCGGACATCGTTTCGGATAGAGGGGTGCAGTTCACCTCTCGCTTTTGGAAGGCTTTGTGCAAGGTCCTGAAGATTGAGTTGTCCATGTCCTCGGCCTATCACCCCCAAACTAACGGGCAAACTGAAAGAATGAATAAAACGCTCGAACAGTACCTCAGATGCTTCACCACCTTCGTTCAAGATGACTGGGTAGCTTCACTACCCCTGGCAGAGTTTGCCTTTAACAACGCCAGACATTCGGCTACAGGTCAGTCGCCATTTTTTGCTAACTACGGGTTTCACCCGACCTTCTTACCTGATCTCATCCCTGATTCAACAGTCCCGGCAGTCCAGAGCACCGTTGATTTCCTGACCCGTAACAGCAGGATATTGCAGGAAGCCATGACTAAGGCACAAGCAGCCAATAAAAGGATCTTTGACAGGAATAGGAGAGGGGAATTATGTCTGCAACAGGGTGACCAAGTATGGTTATCTACCACCAACCTTAAGATGGCTTGCCCCGCAAGGAAACTGGCACCCAAGTTCATCGGTCCGTTCCCAGTAAAACGTAAATTAAAGGAGGTCTCCTATGAACTTGCCTTACCGGATTCGTTGAAGATTCACCCAGTCTTTCACGTATCCTTGCTGAAACCCGACCCGTTCCCAGACAGGGGATCGGGACCACCCGAGCCTGTAATCCTTGACGGTGATGAGGAGTTCGAGGTGGAGGCCGTCTTGAACCAGCTTTAATTCCTGATCAAGTGGAAGGGGTACGGTCTGGAGGAGAACTCCTGGGAACCCCAACAGAACATCTAAGCCCGAGAGTTAATCCAGGCATTTTTTTCGCAGTCACTCCCAGAAAAGAGCTCCCTTGGGCACCCGGAGGTTGCCCTTAAGGGGGGGGGCACTGTCAGGGACGTACTGGGCTTGAACCTGGGACCTCTTCTGTGTCTGGCATTGACTCTTCCCACTGAGCTATCTGGGATGCTGGACAGTTCCCTGCCTGATCTGCTGGATAACCTATCTGACCCATTAGACTACTCTGCTTGGTGTCCTGATTACTGTTGAACCCTGAACCCCTTGCTCCTCCCATGAACTTCCTATAAAAGGTGTTCCAGAGATGTTGCCCCTTGCGGTTTGATCTGCTTCTGTTCCCTGAGTTCCTGATTCTTTACCTGTATCCTGTTCCTGTGTTTGACCCGGCTTCCTGACCACGCTTCTGTCTCCAGTCCTGACCTTGGCTCGTTTGACCCTGCTCAGTTATCTGCCAGTCTGCCTGTTGCCAAGATTCGGCCTGGACTTTGACTAGTGCCTGCCACTTATGATGTTTACCTTAATGTGTATGACCTGGCTTGTCTGACTCTGCAAACCTGTACCAGCTGACCTGCATCCTCTGCTCTGCAAGCTGCACACGCTGACCTGCATTCTGTGCTCTGCAATCTGCACCTGCTGACCTGCATCCGCTGCTTCCGGAACCAGCCGTTTCAGTCTCCACTCGGCTCCACCACTCCAAGGAGTGAGGATCAGACAGGCACCCTTACCTCACCGTGCTCTTACCACCACTGTCCTTACTCCAGTGGTCTCCGAGCCGGGGTTGTACAGGAGGTCCCTCTCCGCACGTCAGGCTCACACCTAAGGTACGTTGCAGGCATCTACTGGCTGTGGTCTGTATAACAGTAGGTCTAACTTCCGTGGGACTACAAGTACCACCAGCCAATCTGTATGAGTGTTGTAACAGTGATGTCCTTATCTATCACAAGGGCTATGCCCGCTCACCACATCGAACATCAGATGAATAGATCACGGTGCAGATGATGAGAAGACTCCAGCCGGAACTCTCTTTCTCTGTGTCTTTGCTCTGTAAAGATGGTGGCGGCCGCTCCACGCTGCACTCGCTGGAATCTGGATTACAGGCGCCTCTGGATGATCCGGAACACACGCCGGTCCTCTGTGCTGGAAAAACGATGCTGTCCCCAGAAATCCCTCTGGGTATGGCTCTCCGGCTTACCCGTTGTGTAGACCGCAAAACGTCAACACTCAGCAGCTCCCTGTCACACAGACCTCCTGCTGGCAGAGTCAAACGGTGTCCAGAGAGAGCGATCTAGGCCGCACAAGCCCCTTTTATATCCTCTCCCAGCAGTCTGTTCGGTTTGCTCAGCATTCTGTTCCCTGTAGTTCAGATCAGTCCTGCTGACAGAGTCACTTCAGCATTCTGAACAAACATCCCACAATGCTTTGCTCTGTATCCTTATGCAGAAGAAAAGAAACACACATAGGTCCAGAATACACTAGAGAGAGCCAACCCCATGTTAACAATAGAGAAACTGTTTCTAACTAATAAGCACAGTAGCTAACCTTGGCTACATGTAAGTACAACCTGCAGTATAGCCCTCTTTCAGCTCCATATTGCCCCTCTGTACATGGTATTGTGTTTTACTGCCGTTCAGTCTGTTTAGTAGTGGATAACCTCAAAGCGCTATTTAGTGTTGTAGCCCTTCGGACTCCCTAGAAAGTTGTGCCTCTCTGCAACACCCAATATAAAGCGTTTTTAGTTATGTTTAGCCTTCATCTCACAGATAAAGTGTTCCAGTTGCTGCTGGTTTTCAGAGAAGTATTTGGGAGAGCAATTCTGTTTTGTTCTCTGGCCAAGCAGTCCATTTGAAGGAAGTCCCAGCGCATGTTGTGCTAGTAGTGGCAATCATTCAAGAGCATAATATCTGGGGGGTGGGACCTCATCTTAACTGCTGTGTTGCTGGACAGTTCTTTAGGGAAAGCAGTAATATCCATCTAAACGCCTTGTGTTCCTTTTTAACGAAACACAGTATGTGTTGCCTATTGCATCTAATCACATTGACCCGCTGCAGTATAAGTTAGAAAAACTGAACAAGATGCTGAGCACAGATTATTTCAGATAGTTTTATGATGGTAGCATAACATCCCTAAAAGGAGAGAATAATCATGGTCTGAGAATATTAGCTTTGCAAACTAAATAGATCACATTTCAAAAAGTAAATATGTTGGCTGTCATTGCTTACCTCTCTCTCTATCAGCAAATGCTAAAAGTAAATCAATGTTTTTGACTACAATTTTAAACCTATTAATAAATCAGTTTTGAATGGTCTGACCTTAAGCCTGGGTTCACACTATAGCGATGCGGGAACCAGCGCGATTCCGGTGTGGGTTGCCGCATCGCATATCCCTCGCAGGCAGTTCACACTGCCCTCGGAGAACCGCTGCGATACAAAGTTAATGACACCCCCAGATCGGTTCACAGATCGCAGTGCGAACTGTGAAATCGGACAGGATCCCATGCGATCCGATTCCAGTGTGGGAACAAAAAAATGAAAATCCAATGTGAGTTCAGCCATACAAACTTTATGGCTGAACTCGCATTGCACAGACATCGCATGTGATCAATGAGGGTGCGAATCACATGCGATGTCTGTGTTGTGTAGCGGTACCCACGTAGGGGCTGCTTAGTGATGTTGCCCACCTGTCACCCTGCCCAGCCCAACATTTACTTCCCAGACACTCCAAGACAATGAACAGTCTGTTGCTTTGTTTTTGTTATTTTTATTGAGGGAATTTAACTTGGATGGGGTGTTGGAAATATGGGATGCCCAGTGAAATAATAGCAAAGTTGCTAGGGACAACTATGTACACTCTTTATACACTTCTCCAGACTTCTCCAGAACAAATCTTTACTTCCAATCTTGTGGTTCTAGGAACAGCTAGCACATGGTGGTCTGACACTGACACTGGCTCAGCCAGGCCTTAGCAATAGTCTTTTTGCAGGCAGGGACCGCGGGCCCCTATAATGTAGCAGAAATGTCTCTTTAGTGCTAGCTGTCCTACTGGTGGACTACTGCTCCCAGTCAGTCTTCTTCACTGCCCATGACATTGCAATCCTCTCTACTGGCTCCATACCCAGCTCTGACTGTTTCGTCTCAGTCCTCTCTGCTTTGCCTCTCCAGTCCTCTTCACTGCACATGTCACTCACCAGCCCTCCTGGCTGCAACAGGTGGTTCCCTCCTGAAAACTTGCCCGGCAGTACTAGCTCCTGCTGTCCTCTCTGACTCCTCCTGTGCCTCTTGTCCAGATCCTTCATGCTTTCTTGAAGGCCTCTGTCCTGCACCCGAGTCCCAGGCCCAAGGTCACCACTCCCCAGACTGGGGGGCTCACTCAAAGGCCCAGACAGCCTAGTACTCTATCCTCAGTTCTTCCACCCAACAACTCCTCCCCAGCTGGGCTGACCCTGGGTATTTCAAGGAGGCCTGCCTCCCTGAGACACCTCAGACAGCTCCACCTCTTCCCCTCCTCTTTTTCTAGTATCCTCTAGAAGAAAGAGGGAGGTGACAGTGGAGTGATGCTGTCTGTAAGTCACAGCTGCTGCTCTGAGCCACTCCCAGCCCACACAGTTTAAAATAAACAGGCCTAGCTTCCAGCTAGGCCTGCCTAAATTTGCCTGTACTACAAAAATCCTGACTTCTAGCACCTACCTAGGTAGAGGGTGCTGCATTTTCATATGTGTGAACTGTTACTTAAATAGGTATATTCCTGCTTCAGAACTCGTAGGCTGGGTTCACACTGCTGCCGGATGCGGTTTGCAGTAGGGGGTCCTGTGCGTTCCTGTTGTCCGTTTCAGGGACAAATCAGGGATGAATTTTTGCCTAAATTCGGCCCTGAAACGGAGCCAAAGATGCACAGGACTCCTGTGCAAGACACTCCGCAGCCGCCCCTGAGATATGTGAACCGACTCCATAGAGAGCCGGTCACAATCTCCTGTCATGCAAATTTCATGTAGAAAAATCCACATCCAATTCGCACCAGTTTCAATGTTAAATAAACAGGCCCTTTAAGGGGTTGTAATGGTTTGTTTATTTTCTAAATAGCTTACTTTAAGCTAATGCATTGTTGGTTCACTTACCTTTTCCTTCTATTTCCCTTTTAAATGTTTTTTTTCTTTGTCTGAATATCTCACTTTCTGTTCCTCCTCATGAAGCTTGCCCCCATCATCAGAGCCGTTCTGGCTGGGGGTTAGTCAGCGTGCTCGCCCCCTCGCTTGGGACTACATTGCTACGGGGAGATACTCTGTGCGTTCACAAGCACGGGAGGCAGGGGATACGTGGGCGTGTATAAGACGCTGTAGCTCCCCTCCCAGGGCTTTTTTATTGTGCTGAATGAACATCTAAGCAGCACAGCCCGCCTTAACTCCGCCCCCTTACTTGCTGCATTGAGAGTTGGACACACGGCGAAAAAGCGGCACTGCGAATGCGCGATGCCGCTAAGCCTCAAAGGAAATGTAGTTCCTTTGATGCCGTGACGTAGCTTTAGTGAACGCGCTCCGAAACCCGGAAGTAGAGGAGAGAATCAAGAGAGGAAACGATGAGGTGGATAAATAGCATACTAATTTAACAGGTAACTAAATATTTTAGTATTCAGTATAGCACAGAGATCACATTTTAGCTAAAAAAAATTTTAACCTTTACAACCCCTTTAATTTCTATTAGCTTCTCATAGGTAACAGAGGAGCTGAAAGGGGATATCTTAAAGCTGACCTCTAGGTAAATCTTTATTGCATAGTTTCCTTGGTCCAGCTTAGAACAATGCAGGTATGCAAATTTCATACCTGATAGAAGGCTGAGGAGGTTAAAAAATCAATGTAGTAGTTGGTGCAACTACAGTGATAGCTGCAGTTTTCTGGGTCCTACGCTTAGCACCTCTGCCATTCACAGAAAAGTTTGCATTTTTCCACTGAACACAAGTCATTCTCTGTTTGGATGAAGTGGAGAGGCGGTGTGGTGACTACTACAGTGATTGTCATTGTTATGCCCCTCACTACACGTGGCTGAGGTGTATTTGGGCACACTGATAACTCCTCTCATACCAATGCATTCCGGTAGGCGTAGAATCCTTTTGAACTTTTATTAATACAAGATAGAGTAAAACTGTAACAGATACAGACAAATGCAATTAGTAAAATATAGTACAATTAGTGCTTCCCTATCTATCTACCTAGCTGAGTACATAAATAGTAGACATACCGGAGATGAATCTGGAAGCTGGCTTATATCTTAGCAGTCCATGTGCATGCTTCCAGGGAGAAAAACGAAATGGCTGAAGAAGGTGACGCAAGGCCTGATGGGATTGAAAGTACGGAGGCTTGCGTGTGACAAACTAGCTAACTATATTAAATTGCTTTATAAAAATAGTGCAGTTATACAAAACGGCCACTAGATGGCAACATAGATTAATGTTATTAAACCAGAAAAATAGGAAAAATTCAAGCCTTATTACTGAAGGCATGACACTCCCCGCATGGTTTCCCACGGATACCACATATCATGGCACTCCAGAGGAGAGTAACAAAATAAGTTCAGAAACAGGTCTGAGGAAAAGTTTAGGCTGGCCTTGCCTAATGACCTTGAGTTCAACTTTCCTGACGTTTCCATCTTCACTGGGAAACACTTGGGTTATCAGACCCAAGGGCCACTTGTTTCTCCTAGATTGAGAGTCTTTCATGAGAAGGATGGCACCAGGCTCTAAGTTGGGCTTGCTGTCTTGCCATTTGTTCCTAGTCTGTAGATTAGACAAGTATTGTTTCTTCCACTTGTTCCAAAATGTGTCAGCTAAAACTTGTACTCTTTTCCATTGACATCTGTATAAGTCTTTTGGGTCCAGAATGACTGAAGGAGCTGTGATCACCTCAACTTTCTGAGTGAGTAAAGTGGAAGGTGGAAGCAAGAAATGATCTTCAGGATCATTGGGTATAGATGTCAAGGGTCTGGCATTCATTATAGCTGATACTTCAGCCATGAAAGTTGTCAGAGTCTCATGTGTGAGTTTTGAAGTTCCCAATTGTAGAAACATTGAATCTAGGATTCTTCGAGCTATACCAATCATACGCTCCCAGGCACCTCCCATATGAGAAGAGTGTGGGGGGTTAAATGTCCATGTACAACCTTGTTCTGAAAGGTATCTCTCTACACGTTCTGTGTCGAGGTTTGAAGTGATATTCAATTCTTTGCAAGCTCCAACAAAGTTGGTTCCTCTATCGGAGCGTATGTGTTTGACAGGGCCTCTAATAGAGATGAAACGTCTAAGGGCATTAATGAAGCTGGATGTGTCTAAGGACTCAGTTACTTCTATGTGTACAGCCCTGATGCACATGCAAGTAAACATGACAGCCCAGCATTTGCTGTTGGCACTGCCTCCTCTGGTTTGTCGTGTGATCACAGTCCAAGGCCCAAACACATCAAGACCGACGTTTGTGAATGGGGGTTCTGTACTGAGTCGGTCTGCAGGAAGGTTGGCCATTTTCTGGGTTTGAAACATACCACGAAGCTTACGACAGGTGATACATTTGAAAATGGTTTTACTCACAAGTCTCTTGGCTCCCACTATCCAGAGTCCAGCTGCACGCAAGGCTCCTTCCGTGAACAAACGTCCTTGGTGTTTTGTCTGTATGTGGTAGTGTCCCACAAGTAAAGAAGCAACATAGTTATTTGGTATTATGACAGGATTGCTTTCACCACTATCAAGTCCTGCATTTGGGATGCGCCCTCCAACTCTTAACAGTCCTTCATTGTCTAAAAAGGTGTTGAGTTTCCTTTGAGGACAGTTCTTTGAAATGCTCTTATAATTTCGAAGACATTCTAGTGTTACTGCATAAGTCTCTTGTTGGACACAACGGATGATTACATTTTTTGCTTCTGAGAGCTCATCTACTGTGTATGGCTTGTGGCAGTAATGCCAACCTTTGCAACAACTTGGTCTTGTAAGGGTACCTCCTAAAGGATCTGGCTATGTGAACCAAGCAAGCTGTAGCTCTTTGTAAGGACTTCCAAGTGGAGAATTTGTGGAAGCGCTTGGATCCCAACAGTTGGTTAGAAATTGTTGTATGTAGTGTGGAAACCTGAGGATGGATATCTGAGTCAGATTCAGGTTCTAACAGTACATATGTCTCCTTTACTGGAGTGGTAGGCGCTGGCTTGTACAGGAAGGGTGGTCCTGTGAGCCATGTAGTGTCTTTGAGACGGGATGCTGGCACCGACCTTGTAGCATGATCCGCTGGGTTATGATCAGTTGAGACATAACGCCACTGGGTGGGCTGTGTCGACTTCCTGATTCTAAGGACTCTGTTGTGTACATAGACATAGAATCTTCTACTTTCATTGTAAATGTAGCCCAACACTACCTTGCTGTCTGTGTAAAACTCTGTGTCCTCAAGTTCTAGATCCATCTCAGATGTAATAAGCTCTGCTAGTTCTACTGCTAGTACAGCAGCACACAGTTCCAATCTTGGAATGGTGGTTTCAGGACATGGTGCTAGCTTGGCCTTGCCCATAACGAACCCAATGTGAATTTGGCCCTCGATGTCTACTGACTTGAGGTAGGTTACTGCTCCTATTGCTTTAACTGAAGCATTGCAGAATACACATAACTTTCTAGACTGAACCCTTGCAGGAGGAAAGTGGGTGTATGGTCTATGTACGTGTAGGTTGGATTAAGTCTTTAAAGAGTCTCTCCATCAAACCCATAATGTCTCTTTCCCAGGAGGTAGTGGAGAATCCCAATCACATGTGTCTAAGGTGAGCTCTCTAAGCAGAATCTTACCTTGGATGATAACCGGTTCTGCAAACCCGAGCGGATCATACAGGCTGTTGATGGTGGATAAGACACCTCGCCGTGTGAAGGGCTTTGGCTCTTGGTCAACCTGAAAGGTAAGGGTGTCAGACTTGAGGTCCCAGTTGAGTCCTAGGCTGCGTTGCATAGGAAGGGAGTCTGTTGCTAAGTCCAGATCTTTGAAGTCACTGGCATAATCTTGGGAAGGGAAGGCCCCCATGACGACTTTGCTGTTTGATGCTATCTTATGCAGACTGAGATTTGAAGAGGCAAGTGTACTTTGGGTCCTCTTGAGTAGACTTATTGCAGCTTCGGGTGAAGAAAGTGATTTCAGACCATCATCTACATAAAAGTCTCTTTCAATGAACTGTGTAACGTCTATCTCACCTTCTTGGGCAGAAAGCTTAAGTCCATAGATGGCAACAGCAGGAGATGGACTGTTACCAAAAACGTGCACCTTCATGCGGTATTCTGTAATGTTTTTAGTAGGGTCATTGTCTTTGAACCATAGGAATCTCAAGAAGTTCCTGTGTTCTTCCTTGACTTGGAAGCTGTGAAACATTTGCTGAATGTCTGCAACTATGGCAACTGCTTCCTTGCGGAATCTGATGAGGACACCAAGAAGTGTGTTGTTTGAGATCTGGTCCCTTTAGGAGGACATCATTTAATGAGATTCCTTGATGCCGAGAGCTGGAGTCAAACACTACCCGGATTTTACCTGGCTTCTTGGGGTGGTAGACGCCGAAGATTGGCAGGTACCAGCACTCTTCATCGTCTTTTAGAGGTGGAGCCATCTCAGCATGGTCATTCTCAAACATCTTACTCATGAATGAGAAGAAATGTCCTTTCATTTCTGGTTTCTTTTGGAAATTGGATCTGAGGGAAGAAAAGCGTTTCAAAGCTTGTTCTCTGTTATTAGCAAGTAGGGATGAGCTCGGTGTTCGAGTCGAACATACGTTCGACTCGAACATCGGCTGTTCGATCGTTCGACGAAGATCGAACGATTTGGGCCGTTCGCGCCAAATTCGAGTGACGCGAACGGCCCACAATGCACTATGCCATCGCAGTGTCATCCAGGCGCTGTGATTGGCCAAGCATGCACTGTGACCCCGCATGCTTGGCCAATCACAGCGCCGGCAGCGAGGAGAGCAATGATTGGCCACAGGCAGGATGCCTGTGGCCAATTATTGCTGAGGGTGTTTAGTACACGCCCCACACTATAAAAGGCCGCCAGCACGGCGGCCTAGTGTAGTGTGTTCCGGAGCAGGGAAAGAGAAACATAGGCAGGGACAGTGACATTTATTTTTTTCTTGCTTAACCTGGATTCCTTTAGTTTAGGGAAAGAGAAGGATAGGTAGGGAGAGTGTCAGTGTGTTTTACTGTGCGAATCCTTGTTTCTAGGGACAGGGAAGGACAGTGAGGGAATTCTCCTTGTGCTATAGTGTGCTTTAAAAAAACATTTTTTCTAGGGACAGAAAACTATAGGTAGGGAGAGTGTCAGTGTGTTTTACTGTGCGAATCCTTGTTTCTAGGGACAGGGAAGGACAGTGAGGGAATTCTCCTTGTGCTATAGTGTGCTTTAAAAAAACATTTTTTCTAGGGACAGAAAACTATAGGTAGGGAGAGTGTCAGTGTGTTTTACTGTGCGAATCCTTGTTTCTAGGGACAGGGAAGGACAGTGAGGGAATTCTCCTTGTGCTATAGTGTGCTTTAAAAAACCATTTTTTCTAGGGACAGAAAACTATAGGAAGGAAGAGTGTCAGTTTCTTTCACTGTGATAATCCTTGTTTCTAGGGACAAAGAAGGAAAGTGAGTGAAATTCTCCTTGTGCTATAGTGTGCTTTAAAAAAACATTTTTTCTAGGGACAGAAAACTATAGGTAGGGAGAGTGTCAGTGTGTTTTACTGTGCGAATCCTTGTTTCTAGGGACAGGGAAGGACAGTGAGGGAATTCTCCTTGTGCTATAGTGTGCTTTAAAAAAACATTTTTTCTAGGGACAGAAAACTATAGGTAGGGAGAGTGTCAGTATGTTTTACTGTGCGAATCCTTGTTTCTAGGGACAGGGAAGGACAGTGAGGGAATTCTCCTTGTGCTATAGTGTGCTTTAAAAAAACATTTTTTCTAGGGACAGAAAACTATAGGTAGGGAGAGTGTCAGTGTGTTTTACTGTGCGAATCCTTGTTTCTAGGGACAGGGAAGGACAGTGAGGGAAATTCTCCTTGTGCTATAGTGTGCTTTAAAAAAACATTTTTTCTAGGGACAGAAAACTATAGGTAGGGAGAGTGTCAGTGTGTTTTACTGTGCGAATCCTTGTTTCTAGGGACAGGGAAGGACAGTGAGGGAATTCTCCTTGTGCTATAGTGTGCTTTAAAAAAACATTTTTTCTAGGGACAGAAAACTATAGGTAGGGAGAGTGTCAGTGTGTTTTACTGTGCGAATCCTTGTTTCTAGGGACAGGGAAGGACAGTGAGGGAATTCTCCTTGTGCTATAGTGTGCTTTAAAAAAACATATTTTCTAGGGACAGAAAACTATAGGAAGGAAGAGTGTCAGTTTCTTTCACTGTGATAATCCTTGTTTCTAGGGACAAAGAAGGAAAGTGAGTGAAATTCTCCTTGTGCTATAGTGTGCTTTAAAAAAACATTTTTTCTAGGGACAGAAAACTATAGGTAGGGAGAGTGTCAGTGTGTTTTACTGTGCGAATCCTTGTTTCTAGTGACAGGGAAGGACAGTGAGGGAATTCTCCTTGTGCTATAGTGTGCTTTAAAAAAACATTTTTTCTAGGGACAGAAAACTATAGGTAGGGAGAGTGTCAGTGTGTTTTACTGTGCGAATCCTTGTTTCTAGGGACAGGGAAGGACAGTGAGGGAAATTCTCCTTGTGCTATAGTGTGCTTTAAAAAAAAAATTTTCTAGGGACAGAAAACTATAGGAAGGAAGAGTGTCAGTTTCTTTCACTGTGATAATCCTTGTTTCTAGGGACAAAGAAGGAAAGTGAGTGAAATTCTCCTTGTGCTATAGTGTGCTTTAAAAAAACATTTTTTCTAGGGACAGAAAACTATAGGTAGGGAGAGTGTCAGTGTGTTTTACTGTGCGAATCCTTGTTTCTAGGGACAGGGAAGGACAGTGAGGGAATTCTCCTTGTGCTATAGTGTGCTTTAAAAAAACATTTTTTCTAGGGACAGAAAACTATAGGAAGGAAGAGTGTCAGTTTCTTTCACTGTGATAATCCTTGTTTCTAGGGACAAAGAAGGAAAGTGAGTGAAATTCTCCTTGTGCTATAGTGTGCTTTAAAAAAACATTTTTTCTAGGGACAGAAAACTATAGGTAGGGAGAGTGTCAGTGTGTTTTACTGTGCGAATCCTTGTTTCTAGGGACAGGGAAGGACAGTGAGGTAATTCTCCTTGTGCTATAGTGTGCTTTAAAAAAACCATTTTTTCTAGGGACAGAAAACTATAGGAAGGAAGAGTGTCAGTTTCTTTCACTGTGATAATCCTTGTTTCTAGGGACAAAGAAGGAAAGTGAGTGAAATTCTCCTTGTGCTATAGTGTGCTTTAAAAAAACATTTTTTCTAGGGACAGAAAACTATAGGTAGGGAGAGTGTCAGTGTGTTTTACTGTGCGAATCCTTGTTTCTAGGGACAGGGAAAAACAGTGAGGGAATTCTCCTTGTGCTATAGTGTGCTTTAAAAGAACATTTTTTCTAGGGACAGAAAACTATAGGAAGGAAGAGTGTCAGTTTCTTTCACTGTGATAATCCTTGTTTCTAGGGACAAAAAAGGAAAGTGAGTGAAATTCTCCTTGTGCTATAGTGTGCTTTAAAAAAACATTTTTTCTAGGGACAGAAAACTATAGGTAGGGAGAGTGTCAGTGTGTTTTACTGTGCGAATCCTTGTTTCTAGGGACAGGGAAGGACAGTGAGGGAATTCTCCTTGTGCTATAGTGTGCTTTAAAAAAACATTTTTTCTAGGGACAGAAAACTATAGGTAGGGAGAGTGTCAGTGTGTTTTACTGTGCAAATCCTTGTTTCTAGGGACAGGGAAGGACAGTGAGGGAATTCTCCTTGTGCTATAGTGTGCTTTAAAAAAAAAATTTTCTAGGGACAGAAAACTATAGGTAGGGAGAGTGTCAGTGTGTTTTACTGTGCGAATCCTTGTTTCTAGGGACAGGGAAGGACAGTGAGGGAATTCTCCTTGTGCTATAGTGTGCTTTAAAAAAACATTTTTTCTAGGGACAGAAAACTATAGGAAGGAAGAGTGTCAGTTTCTTTCACTGTGATAATCCTTGTTTCTAGGGACAAAGAAGGAAAGTGAGTGAAATTCTCCTTGTGCTATAGTGTGCTTTAAAAAAACATTTTTTCTAGGGACAGAAAACTATAGGTAGGGAGAGTGTCAGTGTGTTTTACTGTGCGAATCCTTGTTTCTAGGGACAGGGAAGGACAGTGAGGGAATTCTCCTTGTGCTATAGTGTGCTTTAAAAAAACATTTTTTCTAGGGACAGAAAACTATAGGAAGGAAGAGTGTCAGTTTCTTTCACTGTGATAATCCTTGTTTCTAGGGACAAAGAAGGAAAGTGAGTGAAATTCTCCTTGTGCTATAGTGTGCTTTAAAAAAACATTTTTTCTAGGGACAGAAAACTATAGGTAGGGAGAGTGTCAGTGTGTTTTACTGTGCGAATCCTTGTTTCTAGGGACAGGGAAAAACAGTGAGGGAATTCTCCTTGTGCTATAGTGTGCTTTAAAAAAACATTTTTTCTAGGGACAGAAAACTATAGGAAGGAAGAGTGTCAGTTTCTTTCACTGTGATAATCCTTGTTTCTAGGGACAAAGAAGGAAAGTGAGTGAAATTCTCCTTGTGCTATAGTGTGCTTTAAAAAAACATTTTTTCTAGGGACAGAAAACTATAGGTAGGGAGAGTGTCAGTGTCTTTTACTGTGCGAATCCTTGTTTCTAGGGACAGGGAAGGACAGTGAGGGAATTCTCCTTGTGCTATAGTGTGCTAAAGCATTCCTCATCAACCATCTTTGAAATCCTTGTTTTTTTGGACAGTCAGGGAAATTGTCGTTGTGCTATTCTGTGCAAAAGCAATCATCCTCAACCATATTTAGAAATCCTTAAGTAAAGGGACAGAGAAGGACACCTGAAGGTAGCCCTTATTGCTTTTTTCCCATCTCCCTGCAGGCCATCTATTAGAATGTCTGGAAGGCAAACAAGGAGAGGCAGACAGTCAGGAGGCAATAAAAGAGGGCAAGCAGGCTCTGTGTCTGGGGGCAACAGTGCTGGTCGTGGACGCGGTGCATTGTCATCAGCACATGGCCATGGGACACGCTTGTCCTTCTTTTCGGCAGCTGGAC
Organism: Rana muscosa; assembly: GCA_029206835.1. NCBI lineage: Eukaryota > Metazoa > Chordata > Amphibia > Anura > Ranidae > Rana > Rana muscosa. The sequence goes on from CM055118.1 coordinate 881,452,072, forward strand.
ATGTTGAGCCACATCATGCCGAAGACTTGGTAGAGTGGATGACCAAGCCCTCCTCCTCCTCCTCATCCTCTCTCACCCAGGCTCAGGGTACTGGAAAAGCAGCTGCCAAAGCGTCCTCTTCCCTGGTATCAATGTCAGACTCATCATCAGTCACTCCTTCCCTAGACCCACCATGTCCTCCTCCTGAGGAGTCCCCCGAACTGTTTGAGCACAGTGTTGGGTACATGCTCCAGGAGGATGCCCAGCGTTTCGAAGGGTCTGATGATAAAACCCAGCTACAGGAAGGCAGTAGCGTGAGAGCAGACAGAGGGGATGCTCAAGAAGGACACCAATCTGGCAGTCATGTTCCAGCAGCTGCAGCATACTGCCAGATTGGCTCCAGTGATGAGGAGGGACGGGATGATGAGGTCACTGACTCCACGTGGGTGCCTAATAGGAGAGAGGAGGAGGAGGAGGATGAGGAGGAGGCACATCTCCAACGAGGCAGGATGCCCTTTGGTGGCCAGCGTAAGGGCAGTACACCGACGGAATCACACCGCAGAGCTCCGCCTGTGCAGGGCGCTGCCTCTGCCCGTCATTCAAAAAGTTCTTTGGTGTGGGCCTTTTTTGAGGCTAGTGCATCAGATCGCACAGCTGCTGTTTGCAACATATGTCTCAAGCATATATCGCGTGGCCAAAACATCAGCCGCTTGGGTACCACATGCCTGACCAGACATATGTTGACCTGCCATGCAGCTCGTTGGCAAGCCTACCTCAAAGACCCACACCAAAGAACAAAGCGGACCTCTCCTTGCACCGCATCAGCTGGGATCTCCAACCCCTCTATAACTTCAGTCCTCTCTGAAACATGCACTGAGAGGAATGAAGGTGTAGAATTAGGTGTGTCACAGCCAAGTACTTGCGGCCACTCTGCTAGCAGTACACCGACGTCCGATTCTAGCAGGCAAATTTCCCTGCCCCAGCTGCTGGACCGTCAAAAGAAGTTCACTCCCAGCCATCCACATGCCCAGTGGTTGAATGCTAGCTTGGCTAAATTGCTAGCGCTTCAACTGCTGCCTTTTCAGTTGGTAGACTCGGCCCCCTTCCGTGAGTTTGTGCAATGTGCGGTTCCTCAGTGGCAGGTTCCCAAACGCCACTTTTTCTCACGGAAGGCTATTCCGGCTCTCTACCGGCATGTGGAAGGCAATGTCTTGGCCTCGCTGGACAGGGCGGTCAGCGGTAAGGTGCATATTACCGCTGACTCATGGTCCAGCAGGCATGGACAGGGACGTTACCCTTCTTTCACGGCCCATTGGGTCACTCTTTTGGCAGCTGGGAAGGATGCAGGACAAGGTGCAGTAGTGTTGGAGGTTGTTCCACCGCCACCCCTCCAAAATGCTACTACTGGTTGTGACACACCTCTCTCCTCCACCCCCTCCTCTTCTTCTTCCTCCATGGCCTCTTCCTGTGGTTTGTCCTCGGAACCAGCGGTGCTCCGTAGGCGTTCAAGGGGCTACGCAAGTACGCAGGCAAAAAGATGCCATGCCGTGCTTGCGCTGGTGTGTTTGGGGGACAGAAGGCACACTGGGGCAGAGGTCCTGTCTGCTCTGCAGGGCCAGGCCGAGAGGTGGTTGACGCCACGCCAGCTTAAGCCAGGAATGGTGGTTTGCGACAATGGCACCAACCTCCTCTCCGCCCTCCGACAGGGACAACTGACCCATGTGCCCTGTGTGGCTCACGTCCTTAACCTGGTGGTGCAGCGGTTCTTGGGCAGGTACCCGGGCTTACAGGATGTCCTGAGGCAGGCCAGGAAAGTCTGTGTGCATTTCCGCAGATCTTATAATGCCAGTGCTCGCCTGGCTGAGCTGCAAAAGGAGTTGAACCTGCCCAAGAACCGCCTTATATGTGACATGCCCACCAGGTGGAACTCAACGTTGGCCATGCTGCAGCGGCTGCACACGCAGCAGAGGGCCATCAATGAGTACCTGTGCGACTACGGCACCAGGACAGGGTCAGGGGAGCTTGTTTTTTTTTCTCCACGCCAGTGGGGCATGATCAGGGATGCATGCACTGTCCTGGCACCATTTGAGGAGGCCACGAGGATGGTGAGCAGTGACAGTGCATGCATCAGTGACACTGTACCTCTTGTCCACCTGTTGGAGCACACGCTGCGTGGAATAATGGACAGGGCACTTGAGGCAGAACAGAGGCAGGAAGAGGAGGACTTCCTTGCCTCTCAAGGCCCCCTTTACCCAGACAGTGTTCCTTCTGTCCCACCCATCGCACAGGAAGAGGAGGAGGAGGAGGAGGAGGAGGAGGAGGATTGTGTCAGCATGGAGGTGGAGGCTGGCACTCAGCATCATCAGCAGCAGTCTTTTAGGGATGATTTACAGTCCCAAGAAACCAGTGGACTTGTACGTGGCTGGGAGGAGGTGGCTGCGGATCATGTCGTCCTTAGTGACCCAGAGGACTCCGGAGCGAATGCCTCAGCAAACCTAGCTGCATGGCCTCCCTGATCCTGCAAAGTCTGCGGAAGGATCCTCGTATTCTTCGGATCAAGGAGAGGGACCATTACTGGCTGGCCACTCTCCTTGATCCACGGTACAAGGGTAAGGTTGCGGACCTTATGTTACCGTCGCAGAGGGAGCAGAGGATGAGACAACTCCGGGAGGCCTTGCAGAAAGGTCTGTGCAACGCGTTCCCAGAGACTGGGAGGTTACAAACTCCTGGTCCTGGACAACGAGTTGCTGAGGCTTCGGCCAGTCAAAGAAGGAGCGGTGGGGAAGGTGGCCGTCTGACCGATGCGTTCAGACAATTCTTTAGTCCGCAGCCCCAAAGTATGATCGGTTCCAGCAACCATCGCCAGCGTCTGATAAACATGGTGCAGGAATATCTAGGGGCAAGGTCAGACTTGGACACCTTCCCCACCGAAAATCCTCTGGCTTACTGGGTCTTGAGGATGGATCACTGGCCAGAGCTTGCACAGTATGCAATTGAGCTACTGGCCTGTCCTGCATCCAGCGTTCTTTCGGAACGCACATTCAGTGCTGCTGGAGGATTTGTCACGGATCACAGGGTGCGCCTGTCCACCGACTCGGTTGATCGACTGACTTTCATCAAGATGAACCAGTCTTGGATCACCACCAGCTACCACACACCTGATGCTGATATAACAGACTAATTGATTTTAACATGTCACATCCCTTCAAGACTGATGCTGATGCTGAGTGCCTGTGCTGTTATGTTGACTGGCTATCCTCCTCCTCCGAGTCCTCAATGATACGATTGATGATGATAGCTTGGAAGATCATTTTTGTTTATGGGTGCCGCCACCAGTGGCTAAGGCCCAATTTTTCAGCCCCTGTTTTACAGGGGCGTGTAATTACAATTTTTTTAGCAATAATTTGCCATAGGGCTCATTGCTGTGCTCCAAGTACAGTATCTGTGAGGGGTTGGAGTGTTGTGGCACCAGTGCCTAAGGCCCAATTTTTCAGCCCCTGTTTAACAGGGGCATGCAATTACAATTCTTGATCTAATAATTCACAGCAGGGCCCATTGCTGCACCCACCAAGAGTAACTCTGAGGGCTTACAGTGTTGTGGCAACGCCACCACCACCACCACCACGAAAGGCCCAATTTTTCAGCCCCTGTTCAAAAGGGGCATGTAATTACAATTCTTGATCTAATAATTCACAGCAGGGCCCATTCCTGCACCCACCAAGAGTAACTCTGAGGGCTTACAGTGTTGTGGCAACACCACCACCACCACCACGAAAGGCCCAATTTTTCAGCCCCTGTTCAACAGGGGCATGCAATTACAATTCTTGATCTAATAATTCACAGCAGGGCCCATTGCTGCACCCACCAAGAGTAACTCTGAGGGCTTACAGTGTTGTGGCAACGCCACCACCACCACCACCACGAAAGGCCCAATTTTTCAGCCCCTGTTCAAAAGGGGCATGTAATTACAATTCTTGATCTAATAATTCACAGCAGGGCCCATTCCTGCACCCACCAAGAGTAACTCTGAGGGCTTACAGTGTTGTGGCAACACCACCACCACCACCACGAAAGGCCCAATTTTTCAGCCCCTGTTCAACAGGGGCATGCAATTACAATTCTTGATCTAATAATTCACAGCAGGGCCCATTGCTGCACCCACCAAGAGTAACTCTGAGGGCTTACAGTGTTGTGGCAACGCCACCACCACCACCACCACGAAAGGCCCAATTTTTCAGCCCCTGTTCAAAAGGGGCATGTAATTACAATTCTTGATCTAATAATTCACAGCAGGGCCCATTCCTGCACCCACCAAGAGTAACTCTGAGGGCTTACAGTGTTGTGGCAACACCACCACCACCACCACCACCACGAAAGGCCCAATTTTTCAGCCCCTGTTCAACAGGGGCATGCAATTACAATTCTTGATCTAATAATTCACAGCAGGGCCCATTCCTGCACCCACCAAGAGTAACTCTGAGGGCTTACAGTGTTGTGGCAACACCACCACCACCACCACGAAAGGTCCAATTTTTCAGCCCCTGTTCAACAGGGGCATGCAATTACAATTCTTGATCTAATAATTCACAGCAGGGCCCATTGCTGCACCCACCAAGAGTAACTGTCAGGGCTTACAGTGTTGTGGCACCAGCACCACCATCAAAGGCCCAATTTTTACTACCACTGTTCAACAATTATATGTAATTAAAATTCCTGATATAATAGTTGACAGCAGGGCGTTCCAGCACCAACCAAGAGTAACTGTGAGTGCTTACAGTGTTGTGCCAACACCAACAACTAAGGGGCCTATTTATGCAGAGTATATACGGCAGTTCCCTACTTTCAAACATCCAACTTACAAACGACTCCTACTTGCAAACGCAAGAAGACAACAGGAAGTGAGAGGAAATCTACCACTAGGAAGGAAAATTCTCTCCTGTAAGAATAAATATGGGAGAAAGGTGTCTCCTCTGTACTGATGCTTTATCAGCAATCCTTGTTTCAAGAAAAACACCACATTTCAAAAACAGTTGTCATTGGGACGGAAAGTGAGGTGAAATGTTCTGAACAGGGGCACAGACAGCAAAACAAATGTTACAGGGGTGATAACCCTTACCTATGTTTTCCAAAAAGTTTAAAAATAGATTTTTGGGCTGGAGCTACACTTCAACAATGTACCTGTTCAAAATTACAAACACATTCTACATAAGAACAAACCTACAGTCCCTGTCTTGTATGCACCGCCTGTATACGGCTGTTCAGAGTATATAGGGCCTTTTTTATTTTATGTGCGGGGTTCCCCTTAATATCCATACAAGACCCAAAGGGGCTGGTAATGGGCTGGGGTAGGGGGGGGGGCTGTGATGGGGTAGCTATGCCATTTTTCTTAAAGATTTTCATCCATATTACCGGGACCAGACATTACATTAAAGCCGCAAGCAGTTTTAAATGGCTTTTTTTCCTTTAGAAATGTAATTTTGTGCAGGGACAGTTCTAAACACGGGAAACACGTGGCACTTCACAGGCATACTTTAGACACCCCCCAGGTACGATATTTAAAGGAATATTTGACTTTTTTTTTTCACTTTATGCATCATTAAAATGACTGCTCCCGAAAAACGACCGTTTTTAAAACTTCTTTTTGCATTGATACATGTCCCCTGGTGCACAACCCGGGTTCCCAAACCCTTTTTAGGACAATAACATGCATAATAGTTGTTATAATTAGCACTTTAGAATTCGAACGTTCGCATCCATTGTATTTAACCACTTCAGCCCTGGAAGAATTTACCCCCTTCCTGACCAGAGCACTTTTTGCGATGCAGCACTGCGTCGCTTTAACTGACAATTGCGCGGTCGTGCGACGTTGAACCTAACCAAAATTGACGTCCTTTTTCCCCCACAAATAGAGCTTTCTTTTGGTGGTATTTGATCACCTCTGCGGTTTTTATTTTTTGTGCTATAAACAAAAGAAGAGCGACATATTTGAAAAAAATGCAATATTTTTTACTTTTTGATTTAATAAATATCACAATTTTTTTTTTTTAAAACAATTTTTTTTCTAAGTTTAGACCGATACGTATTCTACATATTTTTGGTAATTTTTTTTTGCAATAAGCGTATATTGATTGGTTTGCGCAAAAGTTATAGCGTCTACATAATAGGGGATAGATTTATGGCATTTTTTTTTTTTTTTTTTACTAGTAATAGCGGCGATCTGCGATTTTTATTGTGACCGTGACATTGCGGCAGACACATCGGACACTATTGGCGCGTTTTTGGGACCATTCACATTTATACAGCGATTAGTGCTATAAAACTGCACTAATTACTGTGTAAATGTGACTGGCAGGGAAAGGGTTAACACTAGGGGGCGATCAAGGGGTTAATATGTTCCCTATTGAGTGATTGTAACTGTAGGGGGAGGGGACTCACAAGGGGAGGAGACCGATCTGTGTTCCTCTGTACTGGGAACACACATCGGTCTCCTCACCTCTGACAGGAGGTGGATCTGTGTGTTTACACACACAGATCCACACTTCTGCCGTGATCGTGGGCAATCGCGGGTGCCCAGCGGACATCGCGACCGCCGGGCACACTCACCGGGTCACGAGCGTTGCCGCGGGTGCACACGTGCGCGCGCCCCATAGACGGCCGGGAAAAAAGGACGTCATATGACGTCCGCCCGGAGGGAGGGAGGGTTCCTGCCGGCGTCATATGTCTATGACCCGGTAGGAAGTGGTTAATAGGGTTCTAATGTTCGTACAAACTTTCGGTCCGTTCGCGGGTTCTGGTGCGAACCGAACCCGGGGGTGTTCGGCTCATAACTATTAGCAAGACAGGGTCTCTGTGCTTTGAAAGGCAGGGGTGCCACCCAGCTGTTTTCATTGGTTTTGTAGAATCCCTGTCTCATTATCTCCAAGAAGATATGATCTTCAACAGATGGGCCAATTTTGTGATCTTCTTTAGTATTTTGGAAAACTGAGCCCCCTAAACGATCTCTGTCTTCATCACAAAGAAGATTAGCGGTGTAAGGGTTTGAATGAATTACACTGGCAGGCTTCTCTCTTATGAGGAATCTGTTGGTGCAAGGCTGAAATAGGGATGGACGCCCGCCTTCTAGTGTCTTTGTAAAGAGAGAGTTCATGCTGGTTGGTTTGTGAACACTTCCTAGGCATACGTTGCCTATGATGACCCATCCTAGATCTAGCTTCTGGGCATAGGGGGAGTTGTGGGGACCATTGATTTGTTTTCTCACCTTGTGAACTCTGATGATGTCCCTCCCAAGGAGAAGCGCTATCTCAGCCTGGGGATCCAGTTCAGGGATGAGATGTGCTATGCCCTTCAGATGTTCGTGATGAAGTGCCACCTCTGGCGTAGGGATCTTCTCTCTGTCCGTTGGGAACTGATTGCACTCGATTAGAGTTGGCAGAGGCAGGGTTGCCTGACCATCAAAGGATTTGATTTGGTAACCAATGGCTCTTCTCCCAGTTTCTTCACTTACCCCTGTGCAAGTCTTGAGTAAGTATGACGAGCCGGCTTCCTTGATTTTGAAGGTGTCAAAGAAGGCTGAGCTGGCGAGTGATCTGTTGCTTTGATCGTCCAAGATCACGTATAGCTTCACTGCTTTTTCTCTGCGACCCATGGGGTAAACTGTAGCAAGACAAATCTTAGAGCAGGATTTGTTAGACAGACCTTCTCTGCAGACTTGGGTGCACTGGGGTGTAACTACAGGAGGTATTGTGTCTTGTTGCTCCCAGCCGTGCCCTTCCACCTGGGGTGAGGGGGTAAGAGTCCATGGCGCTGGCCCTGGATGCAGAGCTGTGTTGTGCTATGTGCTGTTGCACTCAGAGCAGTTGATGCTCACCTTGCAGTCTCTCCCAAGGTGAGAAGTTGATGCGCAGCACCTGTAACAAATTCTGTTTTCTTTGAGGAAGGTTCTGCGATCTTGGAGAGTCTTTTCTCTAAAACCTCTGCACTTTAACAACGAATGAGGCTTCTTGTGAAGAGGACACTCTCTGCTTGGATTCTGAGCTGGAGATACACTCGTTTTGCGTACTGCAACAGGTGCGTCTTTGAAGTTGCGGGTTGGAGCAGGCTTACTTGACCTAGGGAAGGCAGAGTCAGATGATGAGATGTCAAAACTAGGATCATTTTTAACCTTTGCTTGCTGGCGAATAAAGTCCACAAAATAAGAGAATGGTGGGAAGGGGACGTTGTGCTTTTGCTTGTAGTCGGAGCCTTGTGTAACCCAGGTTTCTTGAAGGTTGTAAGGTAGCTTTTGCACTATAGAGTTAACGCCACGGGCTGTGTCCAGAAAGGCAAGGCCTGGCAAGTAGTGATGAGCCGAACACCCCCGGGTTCGGTTCGCACCAGAACCCGCGAACGGACCGAAAGTTTGTACGAACATTAGAACCCTATTAAATACAATGGATGCGAACGTTCGAATTCTAAAGTGCTAATTATAACAACTATTATGCATGTTATTGTCCTAAAAAGGGTTTGGGAACCCGGGTTCTGCACCAGGGGACATGTATCAATGCAAAAAGAAGTTTTAAAAACGGTCGTTTTTCGGGAGCAGTCATTTTAATGATGCATAAAGTGAAAAAAAAAAAGTCAAATATTCCTTTAAATATCGTACCTGGGGGGTGTCTAAAGTATGCCTGTGAAGTGCCACGTGTTTCCCGTGTTTAGAACTGTCCCTGCACAAAATGACACTTCTAAAGGAAAAAAAAGCCATTTAAAACTGCTTGCGGCTTTAATGTAATGTCTGGTCCCGGTAATATGGATGAAAATCTTTAAGAAAAATGGCATAGCTACCCCATGACCCCCCCCCCACCCCAGCCCATTACCAGCCCCTTTGGGTCTTGTATGGATATTAAGGGGAACCCCGCACATAAAATAAAAAAGGCCCTATATACTCTGAACAGCCGTATACAGGCGGTGCATACAAGACAGGGACTGTAGGTTTGTTCTTATGTAGAATGTGTTTGTAATTTTGAACAGGTACATTGTTGAAGTGTAGCTCCAGCCCAAAAATCTATTTTTAAACTTTTTGGAAAACATAGGTAAGGGTTATCACCCCTGTAACATTTGTTTTGCTGTCTGTGCCCCTGTTCAGAACATTTCACCTCACTTTCCGTCCCAATGACAACTGTTTTTGAAATGTGGTGTTTTTCTTGAAACAAGGATTGCTGATAAAGCATCAGTACAGAGGAGACACCTTTCTCCCATATTTATTCTTACAGGAGAGAATTTTCCTTCCTAGTGGTAGATTTCCTCTCACTTCCTGTTGTCTTCTTGCGTTTGCAAGTAGGAGTCGTTTGTAAGTTGGATGTTTGAAAGTAGGGACCTGCCGTATATACTCTGCAGAAATAGGCCCCTTAGTTGTTGGTGTTGGCACAACACTGTAAGCACTCACAGTTACTCTTGGTTGGTGCTGGAACGCCCTGCTGTCAACTATTATATCAGGAATTTTAATTACATATAATTGTTGAACAGTGGTAGTAAAAATTGGGCCTTTGATGGTGGTGCTGGTGCCACAACACTGTAAGCCCTGACAGTTACTCTTGGTGGGTGCAGCAATGGGCCCTGCTGTGAATTATTAGATCAAGAATTGTAATTGCATGCCCCTGTTGAACAGGGCTGAAAAATTGGGCCTTTTGTGGTGGTGGTGGTGGTGGTGGTGTTGCCACAACACTGTAAGCCCTCAGAGTTACTCTTGGTGGGTGCAGGAATGGGCCCTGCTGTGAATTATTAGATCAAGAATTGTAATTACATGCCCCTTTTGAACAGGGGCTGAAAAATTGGGCCTTTCGTGGTGGTGGTGGTGGTGGCGTTGCCACAACACTGTAAGCCCTCAGAGTTACTCTTGGTGGGTGCAGCAATGGGCCCTGCTGTGAATTATTAGATCAAGAATTGTAATTCCATGCCCCTGTTGAACAGGGGCTGAAAAATTGGGCCTTAGGCACTGGTGGCACAACACTACAACCCCTCACAGATACTGTACTTGGAGCACAGCAATGAGCCCTGTTGCAAAGTATTGCTTCAAAAATTGTAATGACACGCCCCTGTTAAACAGGGGCTGAAAAATTGGGCCTTAGGCACTGGTGGCACAACACTACAACCCCTCACAGATACTGTACTTGGAGCACAGCAATGAGCCCTGTTGCAAAGTATTGCTTCAAAAATTGTAATGACACGCCCCTGTTAAACAGGGGCTGAAAAATTGGGCCTTAGGCACTGGTGGCACAACACTACAACCCCTCACAGATACTGTACTTGGAGCACAGCAATGAGCCCTGTTGCAAAGTATTGCTTCAAAAATTGTAATGACACGCCCCTTTTAAACAGGGGCTGAAAAATTGGGCCTTAGGCACTGGTGCCACAACACTCCAACCCCTCACAGATACTGTACTTGGAGCACAGCAATGAGCCCTATGGAAAATTATTGCTAAAAAAAATTGTAATTACACGCCCCTGTAAAACAGGGGCTGAAAAATTGGGCCTTAGCCACTGGTGGCGGCACCCATAAACAAAAATGATCTTCCAAGCTATCATCATCAATCGTATCATTGAGGACTCGGAGGAGGAGGATAGCCAGTCAACATAACAGCACAGGCACTCAGCATCAGCATCAGTCTTGAAGGGATGTGACATGTTAAAATCAATTAGTCTGTTATATCAGCATCAGGTGTGTGGTAGCTGGTGGTGATCCAAGACTGGTTCATCTTGATGAAAGTCAGTCGATCAACCGAGTCGGTGGACAGGCGCACCCTGTGATCCGTGACAAATCCTCCAGCAGCACTGAATGTGCGTTCCGAAAGAACGCTGGATGCAGGACAGGCCAGTAGCTCAATTGCATACTGTGCAAGCTCTGGCCAGTGATCCATCCTCAAGACCCAGTAAGCCAGAGGATTTTTGGTGGGGAAGGTGTCCAAGTCTGACCTTGCCCCTAGATATTCCTGCACCATGTTTATCAGACGCTGGCGATGGTTGCTGGAACCGATCATACTTTGGGGCTGCGGACTAAAGAATTGTCTGAACGCATCGGTCAGACGGCCACCTTCCCCACCGCTCCTTCTTTGACTGGCCAAAGCCTCAGCAACTCGTTGTCCAGGACCAGGAGTTTGTAACCTCCCAGTCTCTGGGAACGCGTTGCACAGACCTTTCTGCAAGGCCTCCCGGAGTTGTCTCATCCTCTGCTCCCTCTGCGAAGGTAACATAAGGTCCGCAACCTTACCCTTGTACCGTGGATCAAGGAGAGTGGCCAGCCAGTAATGGTCCCTCTCCTTGATCCGAAGAATACGAGGATCCTTCTGCAGACTTTGCAGGATCAGGGAGGCCATGCAGCGTAGGTTTGCTGAGGCATTCGCTCCGGAGTCCTCTGGGTCACTAAGGACGACATGATCCGCAGCCACCTCCTCCCAGCCACGTACAAGTCCACTGGTTTCTTGGGACTGTAAATCATCCCTAAAAGACTGCTGCTGATGATGCTGAGTGCCAGCCTCCACCTCCATGCTGACACAATCCTCCTCCTCCTCCTCCTCTTCCTGTGCGATGGGTGGGACAGAAGGAACACTGTCTGGGTAAAGGGGGCCTTGAGAGGCAAGGAAGTCCTCCTCTTCCTGCCTCTGTTCTGCCTCAAGTGCCCTGTCCATTATTCCACGCAGCGTGTGCTCCAACAGGTGGACAAGAGGTACAGTGTCACTGATGCATGCACTGTCACTGCTCACCATCCTCGTGGCCTCCTCAAATGGTGCCAGGACAGTGCATGCATCCCTGATCATGCCCCACTGGCGTGGAGAAAAAAACCAAGCTCCCCTGACCCTGTCCTGGTGCCGTAGTCGCACAGGTACTCATTGATGGCCCTCTGCTGCGTGTGCAGCCGCTGCAGCATGGCCAACGTTGAGTTCCACCTGGTGGGCATGTCACATATAAGGCGGTTCTTGGGCAGGTTCAACTCCTTTTGCAGCTCAGCCAGGCGAGCACTGGCATTATAAGATCTGCGGAAATGCACACAGACTTTCCTGGCCTGCCTCAGGACATCCTGTAAGCCCGGGTACCTGCCCAAGAACCGCTGCACCACCAGGTTAAGGATGTGAGCCACACAGGGCACATGGGTCAGTTGTCCCTGTCGGAGGGCGGAGAGGAGGTTGGTGCCATTGTCGCAAACCACCATTCCTGGCTTAAGCTGGCGTGGCGTCAACCACCTCTCGGCCTGGCCCTGCAGAGCAGACAGGACCTCTGCCCCAGTGTGGCTTCTGTCCCCCAAACACACCAGCGCAATCACGGCATGGCATCTTTTTGCCTGCGTACTTGCGTAGCCCCGCGAACGGCTACGGAGCACCGCTGGTTCATAGGACAAACCACAGGAAGAGGCCATGGAGGAAGAAGAAGTGGAGGAGAGAGGTGTGTCACAACCAGTAGTAGCATTTTGGAGGCGTGGCGGTGGAACAACCTCCAACACTACTGCACCTTGTCCTGCATCCTTCCCAGCTGCCAAAAGAGTGACCCAATGGGCCGTGAAAGAAAGGTAACGTCCCTGTCCATGCCTGCTGGACCATGAGTCAGCGGTAATATGCACCTTACCGCTGACCGCCCTGTCCAGCGAGGCCAAGACATTGCCTTCCACATGCCGGTAGAGAGCCGGAATAGCCTTCCGTGAGAAAAAGTGGCGTTTGGGAACCTGCCACTGAGGAACCGCACATTGCACAAACTCACGGAAGGGGGCCGAGTCTACCAACTGAAAAGGCAGCAGTTGAAGTGCTAGCAATTTAGCCAAGCTAGCATTCAACCGCTGGGCATGTGGATGGCTGGGAGTGAACTTCTTTCGACGGTCCAGCAGCTGGGGCAGGGAAATTTGCCTGCTAGAATCGGACGTCGGAGTACTGCTAGCAGAGTGGCCGCAAGTACTTGGCTGTGACACACCTAATTCTACACCTTCATTCCTCTCAGTGCATGTTTCAGAGAGGACTGAAGTTATAGTGGGGTTGGAGATCCCAGCTGATGCGGTGCAAGGAGAGGTCCGCTTTGTTCTTTGGTGTGGGTCTTTGAGGTAGGCTTGCCAACGAGCTGCATGGCAGGTCAACATATGTCTGGTCAGGCATGTGGTACCCAAGCGGCTGATGTTTTGGCCACGCGATATAAGACATATAAGCTTGAGACATATGTTGCAAACAGCAGTTGTGCGATCTGATGCACTAGCCTCAAAAAAGGCCCACACCAAGGAACTTTTTGAATGACGGGCAGAGGCAGCGCCCTGCACAGGCGGAGCTCTGCGGTGTGATTCCGTCGGTGTACTGCCCTTACGCTGGCCACCAAAGGGCATCCTGCCTCGTTGGAGATGTGCCTCCTCCTCATCCTCCTCCTCCTCCTCTCTCCTATTAGGCACCCACGTGGAGTCAGTGACCTCATCATCCCCTCCCTCCTCATCACTGGAGCCAATCTGGCAGTATGCTGCAGCTGCTGGAACATGACTGCAAGATTGGTGTCCTTCTTGAGCATCCCCTCTGTCTGCTCTCACGCTACTGCCTTCCTGTAGCTGGGTTTCATCATCAGACCCTTCGAAACGCTGGGCATCCTCCTGGAGCATGTACCCAACACTGTGCTCAAACAGTTCGGGGGACTCCTCAGGAGGAGGACATGGTGGGTCTAGGGAAGGAGTGACTGATGATGAGTCTGACATTGATACCAGGGAAGAGGACGCTTTGGCAGCTGCTTTGCCAGTACCCTGAGCCTGGGTGAGAGAGGATGAGGAGGAGGAGGAGGGCTTGGTCATCCACTCTACCAAGTCTTCGGCATGATGTGGCTCAACATGTCCAGCTGCCGAAAAGAAGGACAAGCGTGTCCCATGGCCATGTGCTGATGACAATGCACCGCGTCCACGACCAGCACTGTTGCCCCCAGACACAGAGCCTGCTTGCCCTCTTTTATTGCCTCCTGACTGTCTGCCTCTCCTTGTTTGCCTTCCAGACATTCTAATAGATGGCCTGCAGGGAGATGGGAAAAAAGCAATAAGGGCTACCTTCAGGTGTCCTTCTCTGTCCCTTTACTTAAGGATTTCTAAATATGGTTGAGGATGATTGCTTTTGCACAGAATAGCACAACGACAATTCCCCTCACTTTCCTTCTTTGTCACTAGAAACAAGGACTCGCACAGTAAAAGACACTGACACTCTCCCTACCTAGAGTTTTCTGTCCCTAGAAAAAATGTTTTTTTAAAGCACACTATAGCACAAGGAGAATTCCCCTCACTTTCCTTCTTTGTCCCTAGAAACAAGGACTCGCACAGTGAAAGAAACTGACACTCTCCCTACCTAGAGTTTTCTGTCCCTAGAAAAAATGTTTTTTTAAAGCACTCTATAGCACAAGGAGAATTCCCCTCACTTTCCTTCTTTGTCCCTAGAAACAAGGACTCGCACAGTGAAAGAAACTGACACTCTCCCTACCTAGAGTTTTCTGTCCCTAGAAAAAATGTTTTTTTAAAGCACACTATAGCACAAGGAGAATTCCCCTCACTTTCCTTCTTTGTCCCTAGAAACAAGGACTTGCACAGTAAAAGACACTGACACTCTCCCTACCTAGAGTTTTCTGTCCCTAGAAAAAATGTTTTTTTAAAGCACACTATAGCACAAGGAGAATTCCCCTCACTTTCCTTCTTTGTCCCTAGAAACAAGGACTCGCACAGTGAAAGAAACTGACACTCTCCCTACCTAGAGTTTTCTGTCCCTAGAAAAAATGTTTTTTTAAAGCACACTATAGCACAAGGAGAATTCCCCTCACTTTCCTTCTTTGTCCCTAGAAACAAGGACTCGCACAGTGAAAGAAACTGACACTCTCCCTACCTAGAGTTTTCTGTCCCTAGAAAAAATGTTTTTTTAAAGCACACTATAGCACAAGGAGAATTCCCCTCACTTTCCTTCTTTGTCCCTAGAAACAAGGACTCGCACAGTGAAAGAAACTGACACTCTCCCTACCTAGAGTTTTCTGTCCCTAGAAAAAATGTTTTTTTAAAGCACACTATAGCACAAGGAGAATTCCCCTCACTTTCCTTCTTTGTCCCTAGAAACAAGGACTCGCACAGTGAAAGAAACTGACACTCTCCCTACCTAGAGTTTTCTGTCCCTAGAAAAAATGTTTTTTTAAAGCACACTATAGCACAAGGAGAATTCCCCTCACTTTCCTTCTTTGTCCCTAGAAACAAGGACTCGCACAGTAAAAGACACTGACACTCTCCCTACCTAGAGTTTTCTGTCCCTAGAAAAAATGTTTTTTTAAAGCACACTATAGCACAAGGAGAATTCCCCTCACTTTCCTTCTTTGTCCCTAGAAACAAGGACTCGCACAGTAAAAGACACTGACACTCTCCCTACCTAGAGTTTTCTGTCCCTAGAAAAAATGTTTTTTTAAAGCACACTATAGCACAAGGAGAATTCCCCTCACTTTCCTTCTTTGTCCCTAGAAACAAGGATTCGCACAGTAAAAGACACTGACACTCTCCCTACCTAGAGTTTTCTGTCCCTAGAAAAAATGTTTTTTTAAAGCACACTATAGCACAAGGAGAATTCCCCTCACTTTCCTTCTTTGTCCCTAGAAACAAGGACTCGCACAGTGAAAGAAACTGACACTCTCCCTACCTAGAGTTTTCTGTCCCTAGAAAAAATGTTTTTTTAAAGCACACTATAGCACAAGGAGAATTCCCCTCACTTTCCTTCTTTGTCCCTAGAAACAAGGATTCGCACAGTAAAACACACTGACACTCTCCCTACCTATCCTTCTCTTTCCCTAAACTAAAGGAATCCAGGTTAAGCAAGAAAGAAATAAATGTCACTGTCCCTGCCTATGCTTGTCTTTCCCTGCTCCGGAACACACTACACTAGGCCGCCGTGCTGGCGGACTTTTATAGTGTGGGGCGTGTACTAAACACCCTCAGCAATAATTGGCCACAGGCATCCTGCCTGTGGCCAATCATTGCTCTCCTCGCTGCCGGCGCTGTGATTGGCCAAGCATGCGGGGTCACAGTGCATGCTTGGCCAATCACAGCGCCTGGATGACACTGCGATGGCGTAGTGCATTGTGGGCCGTTCGCGTCACTCGAATTTGGCGCGAACGGCCCAAATCGTTCGATCTTCGTCGAACGATCGAACAGCCGATGTTCGAGTCGAACGTATGTTCGACTCGAACACGAAGCTCATCCCTACTGGCAAGTCTCCTTCTGCTTTGGCTATTTGTAGTTCTGTAACTAGGTCACTCAAGTCTCTTAGCTTCTGGTAGCCTTTGTTAGGAATCTTGGGAAAGTCCTCTATTCTTTTAAAAAGAGAGTTTTCTATAACTTCTGGGGAACCGTAACATTCATCAATCCTCTCCCATATCATGCTCAGCCCTTTGGTTGGGTAATTAATGTTAATGTCTCTGATTCTCCTCGCATGTTCTGATGACTCATTCCCCAGCCAATTGACTAAGAGATCGGCTACTTCACTTGCTTTAAAATCAAGATCCCTTGTTGCATTTCTGAAGGACGAACGCCATGCTCTATAACTTTCAGGGCGATCGGTAAACTTTGCAAGTCCCTTTGCTAACAGTTCACGTCGTGCTAAGAACTTGAAGAAATCTGACATACCTTGATCGTTGTGTGAGAAGCCAGGGGGCGCTCTATTGTGCCAGGAACTTGGTGGATAGTTGCGGTTATCAGGGATACTGACGCTGTATCTTTTAGACCGTCGTTCCTCATTTTCGATTTTGGTCAACTGTGACGTAGTGTTTTGATAGTCTGGATGCAGAATGTGCTGAAAACTGACTGAGTGCGGGTTTACTTTCTTGCTTGATATAAGGCGTGTGAATGGCGGGGGTTGATTCCGCTCTTGGCGCTGTAAGCGGGCAGTTGTCTGGTTCAGCGTGTCGCCGCACATATTCTGAGGTACGCTCTGTACTGTTGTCAGGAACGGAATTTTTTCCAAGTACGTTGCTGAGTCGCTCACTGGTGGGCTTTGCAAGTTCTTCTAAGATGTTTGCCTCGGCTGCAGCTTCTGCTGCTTCCTTCTCTACAGCCAACTTCTCTAACTCAGTTTCTATGCGTTGCTTCTCGAATTCAGCTTCTATGCGTAGCTTCTCTAATTTCATTTGCATCTCTTTTTCAGCAAAGGCAGCCTTTCCTTTTGCAGATTCTGCTTTTGCGCGGGCAATAGCGATTGTTTCGCGTTTCACTGACCTCTTTGAGCTCGTGGAGTAGACTTCTGACCTTGTCGCGAAGTGCTCTGACTTTGTCTGTGACATGGTGTCTCGCTGTATGGAAGCTGGTAACACTGCTGTCTTACTGGCATTCTGTATGCTAGCCGTGCTTAGAAGCCTTTGTTTTTCTGCTGTTCTGTATGCTAGCCGTGCTTAGAAGCTTCCGTTTTACTGCTGTTCTGTATGCTAGCCGTGCTTAGAAGCCTCCGTTTTACTGTTATGCCCCTCACTACATGTGGCTGAGGTGTATTTGGGCACACTGATAACTCCTCTCATACCAATGCATTCCGGTAGGCGTAGAATCCTTTTGAACTTTTATTAATACAAGATAGAGTAAAACTGTAACAGATACAGACAAATGCAATTAGTAAAAGATAGTACAATTAGTGCCTCCCTATCTATCTACCTAGCTGAGTACATAAATAGTAGACATACCGGAGATGAATCTGGAAGCTGGCTTATATCTTAGCAGTCCATGTGCATGCTTCCAGGGAGAAAAACTAAATGGCTGAAGAAGGTGACGCAAGGCCTGATGGGATTGAAAGTATGGAGGCTTGCATGTGACAAACTAGCTAACTATATTAAATTGCTTTATAAAAATAGTGCAGTTATACAAAACGGCCACTAGATGGCAACATAGATTAATGTTATTAAACAAGAAAAAATAGGAAAAATTCAAGCCTTATTACTGAAGGCATGACAGTCATGTTCCACAGCAGAACCCCAGATATGAGATTCACATACTTACATTGGTACAACCTGGACCATTGTAACTATGAAAATTAGATCATACGTGGAGTTCAGCTTTAAGGCAGTAGCGATCTTGTTCACATTTTCTTTATGGTCAGGACTAAGGGCTGGTTCACATTGGAATGTGGTGGTGAAAAGGCGTGTTCCGTGCATGATTCCCACATAAAGAACAAAAGATGATTAGGACAGCCGCACTCCAATCCAACGTAGCTTTATTGTAAAAATGGGAACAGGCACTACAAGTCACAGCAACGAACCTAGGACAGCTGACGTGTTTCACACTACACTTAGTGTTGACTCATAGCTGCTATGAGCAGCCAGCTATGAGTCAACACTAAGTGTAGTGTGAAACGCGTCAGCTGTCCTAGGTTCGTTGCTGTGACTTGTAGTGCCTGTTCCCATTTTTACAATAAAGCTACGTTGGATTGGAGTGCGGCTGTCCTAATCATCTTTTGTTCTTTATTGCTATGTGCATTGCCAGCACCCTCAGTCTCTTAGAGAAAGATTACTACCAAGCCACACCTGCCTGGAGTGGCAATTTTTGTCTTTCAAACATGTTTCCCACATCACTGCCCTTGTGAGACACACGTGGGTGCCATTAATTGGTAAAGGCATCCAAATACATCTTGCAAGCCCAGCGTGTTTGCAGCAATCAAGCCACGTGGTGCTGCAGTACCATGCGGTTTGGTGCAACGCAACCTGAAAAAGTAGTGCTTGCACTACTTTTTCTACATTCCAGAACGATTGACAGTCCATTTAAATGAATTTGCTGTCAAAACTAGAACGCATAGGACTGCATGGGAATGTGCACGTTCTAGTATGAAACCAACCCTTAAAATGAAATGTTTAAAAGTATGTTTTTTTTTTTTTTGGTAAATAATAAAAATAGGATAATATATTCTCGTTTAAGAACCAGCATTTTGAGCTCTAAGCTCCTTTTCAGATTACTGTAGCACCCCTTTGCATCTCTGTTGAAAAAAAGCTGTTGTTTACAGGGCTCAATAGCTACAAATTTATAATCATAATTAAATATGTCAGAGCAGTGACTAATCCCCATCTCTACTGAACACCTCCATTCAAGGTTTCAATTTGAGACAGCATTACCCAGAAGAAGATAACTACTGTGCTCTTTCTTTAAAAAATAAAAATAAAAAATATCACCCTGTACGTTCTCCAAGTTCTTCAGCAATAAAAATCATAAAAGACATCCCTTATGCCGCGTACACACGATCACTTTTCTCGTCGGGAAATATTAAATTTTTTCTCTTGGACGAGAAAAACGGCCGTGTGTAGGCTTTCCAGCATTTTTCCCGATGAGAAAAACGACAAGAATCACGACAAGAAAAATTAGAACATGCTATAATTTTTCTCGTTGCGAATCGCGGCATTTTTTTCCGCTGCAGTTTTCCCATAGGGAAACACTGCTAGGGAGCCTACACACAGCCTGTTTTCTCGACCAAGAGAAAACATGTCGTGAAAAATGGCCGTGTGTAGGGGACCAAGCCGGTCCTCGTTTTTCCCGTCGGGTTTCACGGCGGTGTTTTCACCGCCGTGAAACTCGATCGTGTGTACACGGCATTAGACTGATTAATGAGCCGGAGTGAATGAACTATTGCTGTGTACCTGACTACCTCTGCACTTACTCTGGGTAAGAACCGGTTAAATTATAGTGGCTCTGCCTCCTTCAGGGGTAGTGGAGGTAGCGCTAGGCTACACTTCCTTTGGAGTAGCGCTACGCTACACTAAATCAGAATTCCTCAGATTGTTCTGAGGATCCACTAATAGTTAAGATTTTGCAGCTCTCTCCATAAAATCACAGATATAATAAACATACTAGTAACTAGAGTAGAGCGTCATCAATTAGCATACATGTGTTCTGATCTCTGGTGGTCAGTGCGGTCTGTAAAAAGTGGTGCATGCTGGGGAATGCCTACACTGCCAAACCAAAGAAGCACGGTGATCACATTCTGAGCTGGCAAAGGCTCAGCTTATTCTCCCATGAATACTTATGAATAATTTTATCTGACTAGACAATTCATACAGACATGTAAAAGGATGAATATAGAGGAAACTGGAGCACTGAGACATATAGTGGGCTGTCCCATCCATCCCGTTCTCCTAAAACACAATGTTTTCCTGGGACAGGAAGTGTGTTACCAGCAGGATCACCAAGTGGAATGGAATGGTAAGCTGCAATTTATTACATTTTATTTCTTGGACATAGATATACTTTAAATGCTATAAGGGAAAACTGAACTCCAGAGAACACTGCTGGCTCCTTCTCTCCATCCAGTGCCCCCATAGGAAGCTGCTTCCTATGGGGGCACTCATGAGGGGTCACTTCTGAGCTTTGCTGCCTGCGTTCATAGACACAAATAGTGGGGTTAACGGCCCCGCCCCCTCTCCCTCAACACAGAGTTTGATTGACAGCAGCGGGAGCCAATCTCTCTCGCTGCTATGGATCTACCCTGTGAGGAGGGAGAGAGAAGAGAGAGAAGCTGCTGTCATGAACAGTAGGGATGAGCTCGGTGTTCGAGTCGAACATACGTTCGACTCGAACATCGGCTGTTCGATCGTTCGCCGAACAACGAACGATTTGGGCCGTTCGCGCCTAATTCGCGGCCCACAATGCACTACGCCATCGCAGTGTCATCCAGGCGCTGTGATTGGCCAAGCATGCACTGTGACCCCGCATGCTTGGCCAATCACAGCGCCGGCAGCGAGGAGAGCAATGATTGGCCACAGGCAGGATGCCTGTGGCCAATTATTGCTGAGGGTGTTTAGTACACGCCCCACACTATAAAAGGCCGCCAGCACGGCGGCCTAGTGTAGTGTGTTCCGGAGCAGGGAAAGAGAAGCATAGGCAGGGACAGTGACATTTTTTTTTCTTGCTTAACCTGGATTCCTTAAGTTTAGGGAAAGAGAAGGATAGGTAGGGAGAGTGTCAGTCTGTTTTACTGTGCTAAACCTTGTTTGTAGGGACAGGGAAGGACAGTGAGGGAAATTCTCCTTGTGCTATACTGTGCTAAAGCATTGATCATCAACCATCTTTAAAAAAACATTTTTTATAGGGACAGAAAACTATAGGTAGGGAGAGTGTCAGTGTGTTTTACTGTGCTAATCCTTGTTTGTAGGGACAGGGAAGGACAGTGAGGGAAATTCTCCTTGTGCTATACTGTGCTAAAGCATTGATCATCAACCATCTTTAAAAAAACATTTTTTATAGGGACAGAAAACTATAGGTAGGGAGAGTGTCAGTGTGTTTTACTGTGCTAATCCTTGTTTGTAGGGACAGGGAAGGACAGTGAGGGAAATTCTCCTTGTGCTATACTGTGCTAAAGCATTGATCATCAACCATCTTTAAAAAAACATTTTTTATAGGGACAGAAAACTATAGGTAGGGAGAGTGTCAGTGTGTTTTACTGTGCTAATCCTTGTTTGTAGGGACAGGGAAGGACAGTGAGGGAAATTCTCCTTGTGCTATACTGTGCTAAAGCATTGATCATCAACCATCTTTAAAAAAACATTTTTTATAGGGACAGAAAACTATAGGTAGGGAGAGTGTCAGTGTGTTTTACTGTGCTAATCCTTGTTTGTAGGGACAGGGAAGGACAGTGAGGGAAATTCTCCTTGTGCTATACTGTGCTAAAGCATTGATCATCAACCATCTTTAAAAAAACATTTTTTATAGGGACAGAAAACTATAGGTAGGGAGAGTGTCAGTGTGTTTTACTGTGCTAATCCTTGTTTGTAGGGACAGGGAAGGACAGTGAGGGAAATTCTCCTTGTGCTATACTGTGCTAAAGCATTGATCATCAACCATCTTTAAAAAAACATTTTTTATAGGGACAGAAAACTATAGGTAGGGAGAGTGTCAGTGTGTTTTACTGTGCTAATCCTTGTTTGTAGGGACAGGGAAGGACAGTGAGGGAAATTCTCCTTGTGCTATACTGTGCTAAAGCATTCCTCATCAACCATCTTTGAAATCCTTGTTTTTTGGACAGTCAGGGAAATTGTCATTGTGCTATTCTGTGCGAAAGCAATCATCCTCAACCATATTTAGAAATCCTTAAGTAAAGGGACAGAGAAGGACACCTGAAGGTAGCCCTTATTGCTTTTTTCCCATCTCCCTGCAGGCCATCCATTAGAATGTCTGGAAGGCAAACAAGGAGAGGCAGACAGTCAGGAGACAATAAAAGAGGGCAAGCAGGCTCTGTGTCTGGGGGCAACAGTGCTGGTCGTGGACGCGGTGCATTGTCATCAGCACATGGCCATGGGAC
Organism: Rana muscosa; assembly: GCA_029206835.1. Classification (NCBI taxonomy): domain Eukaryota; kingdom Metazoa; phylum Chordata; class Amphibia; order Anura; family Ranidae; genus Rana; species Rana muscosa. Next base: position 881,474,310 of record CM055118.1, read on the forward strand.
ACGCTTGTCCTTCTTTTCGGCAGCTGGACATGTTGAGCCACATCATGCCGAAGACTTGGTAGAGTGGATGACCAAGCCCTCCTCCTCCTCCTCATCCTCTCTCACCCAGGCTCAGGGTACTGGCAAAGCAGCTGCCAAAGCGTCCTCTTCCCTGGTATCAATGTCAGACTCATCATCAGTCACTCCTTCCCTAGACCCACCATGTCCTCCTCCTGAGGAGTCCCCCAAACTGTTTGAGCACAGTGTTGGGTACATGCTCCAGGAGGATGCCCAGCGTTTCGAAGGGTCTGATGATGAAACCCAGCTACAGGAAGGCAGTAGCGTGAGAGCAGACAGAGGGGATGCTCAAGAAGGACACCAATCTGGCAGTCATGTTCCAGCAGCTGCAGCATACTGCCAGATTGGCTCCAGTGATGAGGAGGGAGGGGATGATGAGGTCACTGACTCCACGTGGGTGCCTAATAGGAGAGAGGAGGAGGAGGAGGATGAGGAGGAGGCACATCTCCAACGAGGCAGGATGCCCTTTGGTGGCCAGCGTAAGGGCAGTACACCGACGGAATCACACCGCAGAGCTCCGCCTGTGCAGGGCGCTGCCTCTGCCCGTCATTCAAAAAGTTCTTTGGTGTGGGCCTTTTTTGAGGCTAGTGCATCAGATCGCACAGCTGCTGTTTGCAACATATGTCTTAAGCGTATATCGTGTGGCCAAAACATCAGCCGCTTGGGTACCACATGCCTGACCAGACATATGTTGACCTGCCATGCAGCTCGTTGGCAAGCCTACCTCAAAGACCCACACCAAAGAACAAAGCGGACCTCTCCTTGCACCGCATCAGCTGGGATCTCCAACCCCACTATAACTTCAGTCCTCTCTGAAACATGCACTGAGAGGAATGAAGGTGTAGAATTAGGTGTGTCACAGCCAAGTACTTGCGGCCACTCTGCTAGCAGTACACCCACGTCCGATTCTAGCAGGCAAATTTCCCTGCCCCAGCTGCTGGACCGTCGAAAGAAGTTCACTCCCAGCCATCCACATGCCCAGCGGTTGAATGCTAGCTTGGCTAAATTGCTAGCGCTTCAACTGCTGCCTTTTCAGTTGGTAGACTCGGCCCCCTTCCGTGAGTTTGTGCAATGTGCGGTTCCTCAGTGGCAGGTTCCCAAACGCCACTTTTTCTCACGGAAGGCTATTCCGGCTCTCTACCGGCATGTGGAAGGCAATGTCTTGGCCTCGCTGGACAGGGCGGTCAGCGGTAAGGTGCATATTACCGCTGACTCATGGTCCAGCAGGCATGGACAGGGACGTTACCTTTCTTTCACGGCCCATTGGGTCACTCTTTTGGCAGCTGGGAAGGATGCAGGACAAGGTGCAGTAGTGTTGGAGGTTGTTCCACCGCCACGCCTCCAAAATGCTACTACTGGTTGTGACACACCTCTCTCCTCCACCCCCTCCTCTTCTTCTTCCTCCATGGCCTCTTCCTGTGCTTTGTCCTCTGAACCAGCGGTGCTCCGTAGCCGTTCAAGGGGCTACGCAAGTACGCAGGCAAAAATATGCCATGCCGTGCTTGCGCTGGTGTGTTTGGGGGACAGAAGCCACACTGGGGCAGAGGTCCTGTCTGCTCTGCAGGGCCAGGCCGAGAGGTGGTTGACGCCACGCCAGCTTAAGCCAGGAATGGTGGTTTGCGACAATGGCACCAACCTCCTCTCCGCCCTCCGACAGGGACAACTGACCCATGTGCCCTGTGTGGCTCACGTCCTTAACCTGGTGGTGCAGCGGTTCTTGGGCAGGTACCCGGGCTTACAGGATGTCCTGAGGCAGGCCAGGAAAGTCTGTGTGCATTTCCGCAGATCTTATAATGCCAGTGCTCGCCTGGCTGAGCTGCAAAAGGAGTTGAACCTGCCCAAGAACCGCCTTATATGTGACATGCCCACCAGGTGGAACTCAACGTTGGCCATGCTGCAGCGGCTGCACACGCAGCAGAGGGCCATCAATGAGTACCTGTGCGACTACGGCACCAGGACAGGGTCAGGGGAGCTTGTTTTTTTTTCTCCACGCCAGTGGGGCATGATCAGGGATGCATGCACTGTCCTGTCACCATTTGAGGAGGCCACGAGGATGGTGAGCAGTGACAGTGCATGCATCAGTGACACTGTACCTCTTGTCCACCTGTTGGAGCACACGCTGCGTGGAATAATGGACAGGGCACTTGAGGCAGAACAGAGGCAGGAAGAGGAGGACTTCCTTGCCTCTCAAGGCCCCCTTTACCCAGACAGTGTTCCTTCTGTCCCACCCATCGCACAGGAAGAGGAGGAGGAGGAGGAGGAGGATTGTGTCAGCATGGAGGTGGAGGCTGGCACTCAGCATCATCAGCAGCAGTCTTTTAGGGATGATTTACAGTCCCAAGAAACCAGTGGACTTGTACGTGGCTGGGAGGAGGTGGCTGCGGATCATGTCGTCCTTAGTGACCCAGAGGACTCCGGACCGAATGCCTCAGCTAACCTACGCTGCATGGCCTCCCTGATCCTGCAAAGTCTGCGGAAGGATCCTCGTATTCTTCGGATCAAGGAGAGGGACCATTACTGGCTGGCCACTCTCCTTGATCCACGGTACAAGGGTAAGGTTGCGGACCTTATGTTACCGTCGCAGAGGGAGCAGAGGATGAGACAACTCCGGGAGGCCTTGCAGAAAGGTCTGTGCAACGCGTTCCCAGAGACTGGGAGGTTACAAACTCCTGGTCCTGGACAACGAGTTGCTGAGGCTTCGGCCAGTCAAAGAAGGAGCGGTGGGGAAGGAGGCCGTCTGACCGATGCGTTCAGACAATTCTTTAGTCCGCAGCCCCAAAGTATGATCGGTTCCAGCAACCATCGCCAGCGTCTGATAAACATGGTGCAGGAATATCTAGGGGCATGGTCAGACTTGGACACCTTCCCCACTGAAAATCCTCTGGCTTACTGGGTCTTGAGGATGGATCACTGGCCAGAGCTTGCACAGTATGCAATTGAGCTACTGGCCTGTCCTGCATCCAGCGTTCTTTCGGAACGCACATTCAGTGCTGCTGGAGGATTTGTCACGGATCACAGGGTGCGCCTGTCCACCGACTCGGTTGATCGACTGACTTTCATCAAGATGAACCAGTCTTGGATCACCACCAGCTACCACACACCTGATGCTGATATAACAGACTAATTGATTTTAACATGTCACATCCCTTCAAGACTGATGCTGATGCTGAGTGCCTGTGCTGTTATGTTGACTGGCTATCCTCCTCCTCCGAGTCCTCAATGATACGATTGATGATGATAGCTTGGAAGATCATTTTTGTTTATGGGTGCCGCCACCAGTGCCTAACGCCCAATTTTTCAGCCCCTGTTTAACAGGGGCGTGTAATTACAATTTTTGAAGCAATACTTTGCAACAGGGCTCATTGCTGTGCTCCAAGTACAGTATCTGTGAGGGGTTGCAGTGTTGTGCCACCAGTGCCTAAGGCCCAATTTTTCAGCCCCTGTTTAACAGGGGCGTGTAATTACAATTTTTGAAGCAATACTTTGCAACAGGGCTCATTGCTGTGCTCCAAGTACAGTATCTGTGAGGGGTTGCAGTGTTGTGCCACCAGTGCCTAAGGCCCAATTTTTCAGCCCCTGTTCAACAGGGGCATGTAATTACAATTCTTGATCTAATAATTCACAGCAGGGCCCATTGCTGCACCCACCAAGAGTAACTCTGAGGGCTTACAGTGTTGTGGCAACGCCACCACCACCACCACCACCACGAAAGGCCCAATTTTTCAGCCCCTGTTCAAAAGGGGCATGTAATTTACAATTCTTGATCTAATAATTCACAGCAGGGCCCATTCCTGCACCCACCAAGAGTAACTCTGAGGGCTTACAGTGTTGTGGCAACACCACCACCACCACCACGAAAGGCCCAATTTTTCAGCCCCTGTTCAACAGGGGCATGCAATTACAATTCTTGATCTAATAATTCACAGCAGGGCCCATTGCTGCACCCACCAAGAGTAACTGTCAGGGCTTACAGTGTTCTGGCACCAGCACCACCATCAAAGGCCCAATTTTTACTACCACTGTTCAACAATTATATGTAATTACAATTCCTGATATAATAGTTGACAGCAGGGCGTTCCAGCACCAACCAAGAGTAACTGTGAGTGCTTACAGTGTTGTGCCAACACCAACAACTAATGGGCCTATTTCTGCAGAGTATATACGGCAGGTCCCTACTTTCAAACATCCAACTTACAAACGACTCCTACTTGCAAACGCAAGAAGACAACAGGAAGTGAGAGGAAATCTACCCCTAGGAAGGAAAATTCTCTCCTGTAAGAATTAATATGGGAGAAAGGTGTCTCCTCTGTACTGATGCTTTATCACCAATCCTTGTTTCAAGAAAAACACCACATTTCAAAAACAGTTGTCATTGGGACGGAAAGTGAGGTGAAATGTTCTGAACAGGGGCACAGACAGCAAAACAAATGTTACAGGGGTGATAACCCTTACCTATGTTTTCCAAAAAGTTTAAAAATAGATTTTTGGGCTGGAGCTACACTTAAACAATGTACCTGTTCAAAATTACAAACACATTCTACATAAGAACAAACCTACAGTCCCTGTCTTGTATGCACCGCCTGTATACGGCTGTTCAGAGTATATAGGGCCTTTTTTATTTTGTGTGCGGTGTTCCCCTTAATATCCATACAAGACCCAAAGGGGCTGGTAATGGGCTGGGGTAGGGGGGGGGGGGTCATGGGGTAGCTATGCCATTTTTCTTAAAGATTTTCATCCATATTACCGGGACCAGACATTACATTAAAGCCGCAAGCAGTTTTAAATGGCTTTTTTTTCCTTTAGAAGTGTCATTTTGTGCAGGGACAGTTCTAAACACGGGAAACACGTGGCACTTCACAGGCATACTTTAGACACCCCCCAGGTACGATATTTAAAGGAATATTTGACTTTTTTTTTTTCACTTTATGCATCATTAAAATGACTGCTCCCGAAAAACGACCGTTTTTAAAACTTCTTTTTGCATTGATACATGTCCCCTGGTGCAGAACCCGGGTTCCCAAACCCTTTTTAGGACAATAACATGCATAATAGTCGTTATAATTAGCACTTTAGAATTTGAACGTTCGCATCCATTGTATTTAATAGGGTTCTAATGTTCGTACGAACTTTCGGTCCGTTCGCGGGTTCTGGTGCGAACCGAACCCGGGGGTGTTCGGCTCATCACTAATGAACAGTGCTGGTTTGCGATGGGGATCTAGTAAGTATAAGAGGGGGTTTTGGGGGGGAGCTGGATACAGAAGTTTTTTTACCTTCATGGGTAGAATGCATTAAGGTAAAAAAAATTCAGCCTTTTGAACCGCTTTAATCATAGAGCATATACTCACATCAGCAGACATTCCCCCATTCATGCTATTTAGCCAGCACCTTAAAGTGGTAGTAAACTCTTGTTAAAAATAAATAAAAAGTTTCTTCCTGCAAGGCAATATCATAATGTTCTAGTATGCACCGCATACTAACAATTTATGAGACACTTACCTTGAAACAAAGCCCTCCAGTGGTGCGCTGTCACCGCTGCAGAGGATTCCATCTTCACTCGGTCTTCTTTCCGGGTTCACAGGCTGTGGCAGCTTGAATGGCCGAGCCACGATGACGTGACATCTTGGCCATGGTACACAGGGGTATGCCGTTCCTTCAGAGCGCATGCGCCGGTAACGTCACTGGCTGCTGCCCGCTAGAATATCTCCTAAACAGCGCACTGTCTCCTAATCTATCCATCTTTAGACGATCCCTGAAAACCCTTCTCTTTAACCACTTGCTGACCGCCGCACGTCGATGTAGGTCGGCAGAATGGCACGGGCAGGCAGATTGGCGTACAGGTACGTCCCTTAAAATCTGCCGCCGCATGCCTCGCGAGTGCGGCCGCGGGTCCCGGGAACTCGATGTTCCCGGGTGTCCCGCGATTGTGGTAAACAAGGCATTCCCCTATTATGCCTAGTGACACTGTCACTGATGACCATTCCCCGTGATCGGGAACAGTTATCAGTGACGTGTAACGTTTAGCCACGCCCCCTCACAGTAACAATCACTCCCTAGGAAACACTTAACCCCTGCAGCGCTACCTAGTGGCTAACCCCTTCACTGCCAGTGTAATTTTTACAGTAACAGTGCATTTTTATAGCACTGATTGCTGTAAAAATGACAATTGTCCTAAAATGGTGTCAAAAGTGTCCGATGTGTCCACCATAATGTCGCAGTCACGATAAAAATCGCTGATCGACGCAAAAAAAATAAAAATTAATAAAAATTACATAAAACTGTCCCCTATTTTGTAGAAGCTATAACTTTTGCGCAAACCAATCAATAAACGCTTATTGAGATTTTTTTTACCAAAAATATGTAGAAGAATACGTATTGGCCTAAACTGTGGAAAAAAATGTTTTTTTATATATATTTTGGGGATATTTATTATAGCAAAAAGTAAAAATTATTGAATTTTTTTCAAAATTGTCGCTCTATGTTTGTTTATAGCGCAAAAAATAAAAACCGCAGAGGTGATCAAATACCACCAAAAGAAAGCTCTATTTGTAGGAAAAAAAGGACACTAATTTTGTTTGGTAGCCACATCGCATGACCGCGAAAGTAAGTTAAAGCGACGCAGTGCCGAATCGCAAAAAGGGGCTTGGTCCTTTAGCTACAAAATGGTCCGGGGCTTAAGTGGTTAAAGAGGCATCCCCGCTTCTAACTGTAGCGACCTCCTCACTCCCCTCTTTCTCTCGTCTCGTCTTTCTGTTGTCTAAGGGTACCTTAGAGGGGAGGGAGCGGGGACACCACGCCTGGTTTCCACCACAGATGTTAGTGCGGTATAAGCAACAGTTCTGTATTACCTTCGGGTCAGTGCTGTGCACCTGGATCCTCCCTCCAAGAGTCACCGCGAACAATGTCCGTTAGAAATTGAGCTCCACACCATTAAAGTTCAACACTCCTTTATTCTTCTTATCCTGAACACAAACAGTTGAACTCCCTTGTTAGAACAGAACAGGAAAGGAGGTGTGGATGCGAACAGGCCCAGACACAATGTAGGTTGACACTTCCCTTCCTAGAAGTGTATCCTGGTCTCCGCACGAGGGTAAATTTCCTTCCAGGCGGTCTCCGACGAGAGACTCACTTGTCACCGGCAATATGCTGCACCGGGTTTTCAAATGAGGAGCTCCCCCCCGTCCATTGCGCCTTCCGGATTCGGGTACCCAATCCCTGGGTACCCTAGGATCTCCTTCCCTCGCGGAACCCAGTGTTGGGCACTGAGCTCCGGACCTCCATCCAAGTACCTCACCCCAGGCTAAAGGTGCCTGGGATGGAACTCGACCTCCGCCGTCCTCTAGGCCTAAGCCACCCAGAGGAGCGACACGACCCATCGTCCGCAAGCTAAAGGTGCCTGGGACGTTTCACCCCGTTACAAAGATGGCCGACCCCTTTATACCCTCTCCCAGCAAGCACGGCGGGTTCCCCGCCCCATCATACTGCTCCTGAGGAAGGACAAAAAGGAGGACGGCACACAGCGATAATCCAACCCAACCCAGGGTGACAGCGCCACCCAATGGGCCGCGGTGAACTACACATCACTAATGTCACTTCCAAATTCAAATTTACACCCGGGAAAGTACATACCCGCTACATAACTAATACACTGTTTTACTTTATCCATCAGCTCATCCCCCACAGTTATTACCTTTTGTATCAATTGACCCACCCTATTAGAGTGTAAGCTCTAACGAGCAGGGCCCTCTGGTTCCTCTTGTACCAAATTGTATTGTAACTGTACTGTCTGCCTTCATTTTGTAAAGTGCTGCACAAACTGTTGGCGCTATATAAATCCTGTGTAATAATAATATTCATTTTACCTACAGGTAAGCTTTATTATAAGCTTACCTGTAGATAAAAACAATGAAAGAGAGTTTACTATCACTTAAACAAGAGTAATCTAAAATCTTAAACTCTGGTTTTAAAAAAAAACTCTATTCAAGTATGTATTCATAACTCAAAAAAATATCTTCTATTGCATCTAGCCTTCTCCAAATTTCCAAATTATTATTTTTTCTGCTGTGATCTGACTTTCTGTTAGAGGGTGGCTACATTAATTCTCCATGGTCCCACTGTAAGTAGGAACGTAACCACCCTCTCATGTATGCTCTCAGGATGGACTATGGGCTATGGGCTTTGTAGTGTACAGCAGTGCATATGACCACAACTAATCTGCTCTGCTCATTCCAAACAAGCTGAAGTAAGAAGTGGGAAAGAAGAGGTTCAGAAGCTCACAAAGGACATCAAAAGGAGGCAAAAAAACACAGTAAGAAACAATGTGATAAAAAATGGATTAAGTAGTGGATGTGAATGGTCTATTTTTTAGCAAATAGAAATTTTGTTTAGTGTCGCTTTAAGTTTAACTTCCATTTTGGTAAAGATTTTGAAGAGATTGGTAAGAACCAAGTACAAGCGTAATAACATTATAGGTGAGAGCCAACATGGATTTATGAAAGACAGATGTTGTCTAACAAATTTACTTTGTGTTTATGGGAACGTAAGCAGAAACTTGGACAGAGTGGTGGCTGTAGATGTAGTATATTTGGACTTTGCTAAAGTGTTTGTCACAGTTTCTCACAGATGGCTAACATGTAAATTACAGTCTTTAAGTTTAGACATTTCAGTTTTCAAATGGATAGACAAATGTCTGATAGACCACACCCAGAGAGTCACGATCAATGATTCATACGGTGAATGGTTCATAAAGTTCTGTTTTTAAGGCCATAACTCGTTTATACATTTGTACAAAGCTTGGGATTAAAAAAACACAATTTCTGTGCCGGCAGAGGACACAAAGCTTTGTCATGGAATATAGTCCTCGCAAGGTATCTGTTGTCATTGACTGGGCAGCTACATTACAAATGAGGTTGAGTGTGGATAAAGTTATGCATTTTGGGTAAAGAGATGCAGGAAACGCACACTGCTCCAAAACAAAATAGGGTAAAGGTAAAGCAGAGCTAAATCCAACGACTCCACTCTTATGTAAGCTTTGAGATATTAACCACTTGCCCTCTGGAAAGGCTTTACCCCCTTCATGACTAGGTCATTTTTTGGCACTATACATTTATATAATTTTGTTCACGCAAATAGTGTTCTTTTCGTGGTATTTGATTACCACTGTGTTTTGGTTTTTTTTTGCACTATAAACACAATAATAAAATATGAATAAATAGCATTAAAAAATCCAATTCCTTCTTGTATTTAGGCCAAAATGTATTCTGCTACATGAAAAAAATAAAATCCCAATAAGTGTATATTATTTGGTTTGCATGAACATTATAGTGTCTACAAACTATGGTATATATACAGAACTGGAATTTTTTTTTCTTTTTTTTAGACTAGTAATAGCAGTGATCAGCGAGTTATAGTGGGACTGTGATAGTGTGGCGGACAATCTGACACTAGCTGATGCTGGCTGGAGGGTACACTAAGTGACTAACTGACACTGATATCAATAGTGACACTAATACAGTGATCAGTGCTAATACTATACACTGTCACTGTACTAATGACACTGGCAAAGAAAGGGTTAACATCTAGGGGCAATCAAGGGGTTAACTGTGTGCCTAACAATGTGTTTAATATGTGCTGATTTTACTAAGCGATCTTGTTGTTTTTTGCCGAAACCGATCCGCGGGTCCCGGTGATCAATCATTGGCCAGGACCCGCTGATCGCTTATGCTGTATCAAATTCCAGCACAGCCAGGGAGCCTTACACGGAAGCACTTAACACATAAAGTCTATTATAATATAACTAAACAACCACCACACAGACCTCCCTAGTGTGACATCTAATGAGTGACTGCCAGCATAAACATGTGTCCCCTCATCAAATTAATTAACAATAATAAAGGCAATGCGGCGCTACGACATACCAGATTTGTGATCCAGCGGCCGCCCTGCAGCATCAGATGTACGTGGGTCAGTCGCTAAGTGGTTAAAGTCATTTCAAGCCATTTTCAATTTTATTTCAATCTTCAAATTTCATTAAAATAGATCTAAAAGCAAACCTTTTTGCATTTTGGATGGAGTACAGGTGTGTTATAAACCCTGGCAGTTTATTTTTTTGCCACCTGTATCCTATTGGGAAGATTTCCCTTCACTTCCTGTCCCATAGTCAAAACAGGAAGTGAGAGGAAATCCGAGGGTCACCAGAACTAGTATCCTCATTGGAAGATTTCCCCTCTATTACTGTTCTGGGTGTAGCACACCCATCCTTTTGCCCCCGCTTACCCTCACCTGCGGGGGGTAGGACACACCATGCCACAGGCCCGTGTATTTCTTATCAGAGGTCAGGCGGTGTTCACAGATTTGGGTCCTGCAGTGAGTTACCTCCTTCCACTGGTTCTCGTCCCTAGAATGTAGGGAAAAGTCTATATTCTTTCCCAAGAAGGCCAATGTCCACACGACTTTAACTCCAACAAAGAGTTTATTTTCCTTTGCTTCAGTTAACGGGAAATTGAAGAGAGAAAGAAGCTAGCAAAGTTAGAAGGTAGATTCAGGCACACAACACTTGACTCACTCATCGCCACTCGATCCCAAGTGGGTTTAGCTCACCCGGATAGATCCCTATCACAGTTCTAGAAGCTGGAGTGGAGCTCGAACAGTACTATCCCTTTGGCCCCTCCAGGGACGGGTTCAGGAGATCCTCTAATAGCAGCAGAATCCTGTTATTCCTGAATCTAGAACTTTCCTTAAATCTCTGTAGAATTTAGAGAACAGATGATGCCAATGGGCACTCTACAGGGTTAGCTTTGTTGAGTAAGTAATCCTTCCCTCTGACAGGTCACCAGGCCTTTCCCGAGACAGCGACCTACTATCACTCATCTCCTCTGTGGGACCGATCCTCCCCTGGCTTCCTCTCGGTCAGAGCGGGTACCCTCACCTGGACACCCTGGGACTCCAATGTGCTGATTGTAGACCCAGTTAAAGGTACTGGGCCTACCTGGAACGTTGTAGCCTCGGGCTAAAGGTGCCCGAGACTCCTCGGCCAGTCCACGCACAGCCCCATGGGGCACACTCCCCCCCGGGACTCACTCCCTTGCACTCCTCTCGGTCACTCCTGCCTAAACATGGCGTCTGCCCCTTATATACCCTCTCCTGGCATGCACAGCAGTCGAAGCCCCACCCAACGCACTGCAGCCGAGAGAGGACATCCAATCACGCCATTGTGTCACCTGAGGTTCGACCCTAGGCTTGGGCAACAGTGCCACCCACAGGCCAAAGGGGAACTGTACACCAGACAACACCACAGCAGAGCAGAGTCCAGTATCAAATTAGAAGGCCTGAGCCAAACTATAGCCCAGGCCGTCCCTTAAATTTGGGCATAGCGACCCCCTAAATTTAAGGGTCCGCTACATATACCCCCCCCTTAAAGAGCCACTGTCCCCAGTGGCTGGAAGAGATCAGAAGACCCCCCTCAATCCTGAGTGGGTTCTGGTCTTTTCCAAACTATGTACAATAAATTGGTTCGGTGCCTGAATCAAATTTTGGAAATAGAGTAAAGAGGAGAAGGAAAAGAAAGAAGCATGTAGCAATACACATTACACATTTTTTTTTCTTCAATAGACAATCCCTCCCTCAATCCTATCATATCTTCCCCACCCATTCTCTGGTAGAGTTGATGGCCGATCGCCTGCAGAGGGAGAAAAAAAACAAACACACAATAAGCACATCCTGAAGCCTCGTACACACGACCGATTTTCTCGTCCAAAACCGTCAAGAAAAGTGCAGCGAGAGCTTTTTTGTCGAGAAAAACGTTTGTGTGTATGGTTTTACGACGTGAAAATTGCCGAGAATCTCGACGAGAAAATAGAGAACCTGCTCTCTATTTTCTCGTCAGGATTCCAGATTTCCTCGTCGTGTTTCTCGTCGGCCTGTTTTGTGACGAGAAAATGGTTCGTGTGTATGCTTTTACGACTCTTCCAAAAGTGCGCATGCTCACAAGCAACTATGAGACGGGAGCGCATCTTCTGGTAAAACAAGCCTTCGTAATGGAGAGAGCACATTCGTCATGCTCCAAATTATTGCATCATTTAAATGTTCTGCATTGAAATCTTCGTTAGAATGTTACATTAATCAAAACGAGTGACCTTCTTTTGCTGCTGATATTCACACCGAGTTATGACTATTTTTTTTTAACCTTTTTCATGCTGCTCTTAAGAAGATTTATGTGTATTATATCGTGCAAGTTTTTAGGAATAATTTAAATTGTTATATTTTTCAAAATGATGTTAATTATAATTTCGCAATGTTTTGATAGTGATCTCCCATTTAATTTTGGAATCTATATTAGTTAAATTTTCCACCATCTTTTTTTGCAAATCAGATTTAGTTATTCTTTTGGGGGGTTGTTATCTGTCCCTTTTTTTGTCCGTCAAATGTATCTGCTTACTCCAAAGCTAGATTTTTAATTTTTACAAATACACATAGTCAAGTATGAACTTAAACAAAAATCACATTTATTCATGTTTCGAAATAAAATAAAGAGAAGGCAGCGCTGGAGAACCTGCTGCCATTTGTGCATCCCAGGGACCCCAGAGCACACAGCAACCCTGTGTGAACCCTAAAATTGGGAGCTTGAGAAGGCCAACATTTCTGAACACAATCTGATGCTGGCCTCCCAGAGGTCAGGAACAGCAGCAGGTGATATATATGTCCCAAGTGTGTGGTACTACAACAGGCTGCCTTCTGTCCGACCACAATGAAGCAAGGCCATCACTTCCTCTTCTTCCTGGCAACCTTCCCTGCAACCTTCCCTAAAGCCTTCCCTGCAGCCTTCCTTCTTCGTTTGGCTGGAGGCTGGGCCACTGGAGGGGTACTCCTGTCAGGAGGAGGAGGAGGAGATGTAGCAGAAGGGGGTGGGGCAGAAGAAGAAGAAGGTGGAGGTGTAGCAGAAGGGGGTGGGGCAGAAGAAGAAGGTGGAGGTGTAGCAGAAGGGGGTGGGGCAGAAGAAGAAGGTGGAGGTGTAGCAGAAGGGGGTGGGGCAGAAGAAGAAGGTGGAGGTGTAGCAGAAGGGGGTGGGGCAGAAGAAGAAGGGGGAGGTGTAGCAGAAGGGGGTGGGGCAGAAGAAGAAGGTGGAGGTGTAGCAGAATGGGGTGGGGCAGAAGAAGAAGGTGGAGGTGTAGCAGAAGGGGGTGGGGCAGAAGAAGAAGGTGGAGGTGTAGCAGAAGGGGGTGGGGCAGAAGAAGAAGGGGGAGGTGGAGGTTGAGGTTGGGTCAGTTGTGCCACCTCACATATGGCGGTATTGGGGGTAATTTTCTCCATCACCCCCTTGTTGAGCAAGGTGATGAGCAGGGGCTCACATAGGAGGCGTTGCTCCATGCTCATCACCTTGAACTTAGCCTCCACTAGGCCGGCAATGGCCTCTTCAGGGGATGTGGGCTCCTGGAGGGTGGCATGGGCCTCACGAATAAGGGCCATTGCTGCCTCACTCGTGCTCCTGTCCCTCCTGCCTCTTTTGGGAAGCCGGATGGGAGGCACCTGGGATCTGGTGCTTCTCCTTTGCCCTGCCACCTCCTGGCTGCCACTGGGCCCTGCCACCTCCTGTCTGCCACTGGGCCCTGCCACCTCCTGTCTGCCACTGGGCCCTGCCACCATCTGGCTGCCACTGGGCCCTGCCACCTCCTGGCTGCCACTGGGCCCTTCCTCCTCCTGCCTGATAGTTTCCAGACCCTCCTCCTGGCTGATTTCATCCTGTGTATGAAAAAGGGACATAGTTTAATATGTTGGTTTAATCTTTGCATCAAACTTTGTAATTCTGATTGAAGCAATTAGAATGTAAATCCATAAATCCTTGCTTTAAATTTACCACTACATCAGATTGACTATTTAGCACCCAATTAAGTGCAGACTAATGTCTACAGATCTTGATTTCACTTGTGGAATCCAAAATATTTTATGTTTGTCATCTTGACATATTTGTCAAACATTAAGTTTATCCCAATACATTTTCAGTTAATACTATACCTGGCTCCAGATGGCCAAATCAGGATCATCCAGGATGGCTGCCTCCTCTTGCTCCAGAGAAGGCTCAGGTTGGCTGCAGGGAAGTCTGGGGGGAAGAGTGGAGAGTGATGGCCTTGTCTCAATGTGGTCATCCAGGAAGGACATCCTGTTGTAGTACCACAAAATCGGGACATAAACATCACCTGCTGCTGCTCCTGACCTCTGAGAAGCCAGCACCTTAGAGCGTTCAGTCCTGTAGGTACCTCTCAAGCTGCCAATTTTAGTGTCCACTTGTTTTGCTGTGGCTGTGGGCACCTTGGTATGCACAAATGGGAGCAGCTTCTCCAGCGCTGCTTTTCTCACCCCTCTTTTTTTGTGGATGGGGTTTTTCGTCTCCCACAGAGCGGGCAGCTCCCTTACCCGGTCAATAAATTCCGCCAGGAAATCCTTGTCGCTTATAAAGACATTCATATTGTATCTGCAAGTTAAATAAATTATATATAACTAATGTGAGGCAAACAGTCTAACCTCCTTAACATCCTAGTCAGCATATATATCCTCCAACATTCTCAAGACAGTATAGGCCAACAATTTGTACAAGTCACAAAATCACATACCTTCGTTCGCACGTCCGTCACTTGAACTCCTCTCTCCGCACACCGAACGTACTATAGTCACATGTGTGTTTGCTATATACACACCACGCATGCGTCAAATTTCGAACACGTCGCTCTGCACACGTCGCCCGCCCATGACGTTCTAACTAACATCTTTTCCCCGCCCCTTCTCTTTCGGCGCGCAGACAGATATGGCGGAGTTACAGCAGGTGTCTGATAATTCCGCAACTAACGAGGAGGAGACAAGCCCGTAGACCGAGGAAACGTCACGATCAAGGAGGAGATTCAAGGCATCGAATATGTCTTTGGCGGAGATGGCGGAGATGGTGGACATCTTGCTCAAGTCTGATTATGATGCAAAGCATGGGCCGTATAGCAAACCAAATAGAAGGAAGGCCAAAATCCTCACTAAAGTCGTGAAGAGTCTGAAGACGAATTTCGGGGTGAAACGCTCAAATGAGCAGCTCAGAAAGAGGTGGTCAGACCTCAAACTGAGGGAGCCAGAGCAGTTGAGGAGCATAAAGAGAATGCTCGCTAAAAGTAAGTAAAATGTAGACTTTTCTGCTATTAATCTTTTTCTAAACTTACATGTTGCTCTTTATTTTGGTTTCTCATATTGGACTCCCTTCCAAAATGTAATATTTTGAACTTGGTTGGGCACAGTAATCGTTCGTTACGTTACAGACACTTCGTTCGGACACTATCCGCGGTTTTGGCTTATTTTATAGCCACAAAAGTAATTAGACATCTGCCATTTTTGGTCAAATATTGTGGCAAAATTTTTAGGCTAGATGATGTGTTTGTAAAGAGAATGAAATGCAAACTTTTATCAGTGTAAAGGAGACGACACTCAGCAGCTGCTTCCACATCTGTACTTTGGAGCACTATAGTGTGGGCCACCAGACCCGCCTTTTTTGGGTGTCCCACACAGGTGCATCAGTGAATTTTTGTGGTGCCTCCATGTCAAATAAATTACATCCAAAGGTGAATACTAAACATATTCTTGGTCATAAATAATGCATTCTTCTTTAAATTCCGCCCAAACACACACTTGTACCACACTTCCAAGCAATTTAGCCTGTTTTTATTTTAACATTGAGATTTACAGTGTGATAAATAGACCTTTTGTTTGATTCTCATAGGGGAGAGAAGACTGGGAGGAGAATACTCCAGGGAGCACATGCACCCCACAACTTCCAAGCAACCCCAAACTCCCAAAGACCCACAACCGAAAGATGTGCAGGAAGTTGAGGTGGAGGAAGGAGAAGTGCAGGAAGGAGAGGTGGATGACGTTGTGGATCTGGTCACCACAACAGGTCAGTATCTGTCACCACAGCTTCAGATAAGAGATGTAGGCCTGCAGAGTTATAATACCTTTTGTTTTTTGTTTTTAGGGGATATAAATGTTGTGAAGGATAGTACACGGTTCTCTGCTGACAGTGCCCTCCGCCTCATCCAGCAAGTGATGGAATGTAGCACGGAACTGGACCTAATTAAACAAAGAATCCATGTGATGGAACAAACATTTAAAGACATTCTCGATGTTTTGGGGAGAATTCAATAAGCCATCCAAACACATTTGTTTTTACATGTTTGTTATTGCACATTTTAGAATATTTTTGACAATCAAACCAGCCAAAAATTGAATCTGCACACAGTGTGTCAACATGTGCTATCTGCCATCAGGGGATATCCATGTACGTCTTTTGGGGGTGCAACCCCTTCCTCGTATCTAAAGTCGGTGAACTGAGGAAGGGGTTGCACCCCCAAAACACGTCCATTGATCACCCCTGATGGCAGATAGCACATGTTGACAATAGGGATCAGGATTGTAAACTTCCTAGATGAAAAAAATCCCAAATGTGTGCATATTCAATTTTTGGCTGGGCAAGGGGTGGCAGGACCCCATATTAGGACGGGCACATAGAGACATAGTTTGTGTAAGTGAATGTCTCAGATTGCTCAGAGGTATCCAATGTTGTAATTTTTGGAATGCAACTGTTATTTTTGTATTTTCATAAGCAAAAAATTGCCGGTTTGTGGCCAGGCCAACCCAAATAAACTGAAAAAACTAAAAATGGTGTGAATGTGCACAGAGTAAAATATTTGACCACAAACAACGTGTAGCTTCTTTTTATAATAAGCTTATTTGGTTATTTTGTAAGGTTACATAGTGAAATGGTTGTTAGTTACTAAAGTAAAATACACTTGGCACTACAAATGCACTAAGACAAACTAGGAGACAGGAAAGAACAAATAATTAAAGGTTTAAACAAGCTTTTTATTTGGATCCTTAGACATAGGCTGGCATAGGAATTGCCCCCCTACCCGTGAAATACTCCATGTATTTGTCCCGAACCTCACGGGCATTTTGGGAGGGCAAGCCAGGACGGGCAGATTCCAGGCCCGGCAGGGGATTTGCAGGGGATTTGCAGGGGAAAGTCCAGCCTCTGGCAAAACTGAGGCCATATAGGAATTTGATTTTTGGCTCAGAAAGTTGTGTAGCACACAGCAGCATAATACGACATAGTTTATTTTGTAGTCCGCCAAGTGTATTGAAGTCATAAAAAGGCGGAACCGGCTGGCCATTTTGCCAAAGGCATTTTCGACAACTCTTCGGCCCCTGGCCAGCCGGTAATTGAACACCCTCTTGTCTGGGGTCAGGGTCCTCTGAGGAAATGGCCTCATAAGATGCCGTCCGAGTCCGAAGGCTTCATCAGCCAAAAAAACAAAGGGGAGTCCTTCAATATTCCCTGCATCCGGTGGCAATGCAAGGTCGTCACTCTGGAGACGGAGGGCAAACTCCGTCTGGATGAAGGATCCCCCATCGGACATCCGGCCATTCTTCCCTACATCAACATAGAGGAATTCATACCGTGCTGACACCACCACCATCAGCACAATGCTATGAAACCCCTTGTAGTTGTAGTAGTAGGACCCAGAACGGGGTGGCGGCACGATGCGGACGTGCTTCCCGTCTATAGCACCACCGCAGTTGGGGAAGTCCCACCGCGTGGCAAACTCCGATGCCACAGTCTGCCATTCCTGTGGCGTGGAAGGAAGCTGTGGAGTGAAACAAGATGAAATAATATTAGAATACAAAAATCATACATTACAAGGAAAATCTCTAAAAAAACATTAGAGGCCAACATCAATCAAATTCTACATTTATTAAGGTGTTTAAAATAAGTATAATGGAAGGCTCATTTATCATATTCATCACCCCCTCTGATGGGCCATTACTAAATTATTTTGGGGGGGGGAGATGTGTTTGGCCACAGGATAGCATTGCAGTGGCGGTGCGTCCAGAGTGGGCGCTGGAGCACTGCCCCCTCTCTCCTGTGCCCATCACTCAGAACAATACATAGGTTCATGCATTGCATTAACCTATGTATTGTCTATGCCGCCCACTATTCAGGTGGATGGCCTCTTGTAAAGCGACCGACATATGAATAATTGCGGCATTTAGGGGGTTCAAATTGCATAGCAGAAACAGGTAGTAAAATAGTCTTGCACATTACAGCCTGAGGGATGTAATTGGCTTCCTAAAAGTAAAATAGGGGACGCAGGGGGGGGGCATTCCTTGGGGAAACACTGGCAGGCTGCTCTGCCAATCATGTTCACCAAGTCTGTTTAATGGTAACATGATTGGCTGATGCAACATTAAGGGAAGGAGAACACATCAAGGACAGAAGAAGGATGGCGCTGACCACAAGAAGGTAAGTGCAGGGCTGGGGGGAAACTGGCTGCATTAGAGGGGACTAAATGGCTGCATTGGAGGGAACAAAATGGCTGCATTAGAGGGGACAACTGGGGGCGTTTAATAGGCACCTGAGCAAAAAAGGAGGAAGTTTAGTTCATAAATTGGGGTGGGACCCCCAAACATTTGGAGCAACAGGCGCCCCTGCTGGAAAAGTTAGTGAAGGGAAATATTTATGGAGGAGAAAAAAGGGGCAATCTAAAGCTTCCAACATGCATGGGGACAAAGGGGACATTCTCAGCATATTACAATCATGGTAATTAGGGAAGGATGAAAGAAATACAATACATTAGCATACATGTAATACATAAAATGTGATGTTAAGGGAGAAAACTTACCCTAATATAGTCCTCCTGCAGGACTTGGATGATGGCAGAACAGGTGTCTGGGATTATGAGGCCCAGAGCCTGGGGGGAGATGCCTGTCGTGAACTTCAAGTCCTGCAGACTTCTCCCTGTCGCCAGGTAACGTAACGTGGCGATGAGCCTCTGCTCAGCACTGATGGCTTCCCGCATAACGGTGTCCTTCCTGGTAATATAGGGGGACACCAAAGCCAACAGTTCCTGAAAAACGGGGTCAGACATCCGCAGAAAATTCCTGTAGTCCTCAGGATTATTCTCGACGATCTCCCGCAGCAGAGGCATATGGCAGAATTGGTCCCGCTGGAGCAACCAATTCTTGGTCCATGAACTCCTCCTCACACCATTCATGGACTGGTCTTGGTCCAAAACAAGCAGACCAACACCAAGCGCACGCACAGCACGAACTTGACGACGAGAACGTCCAGGCGACATGGCTAAGAAACGGTCGTCTTATCAGAACGTACAGAACAGAACGCACTTTAGAACAGCAAGGCCTATGAATAACGAACTGAAAATCAGAAACGAACAGGCAAGAAAGCACTGTAAAACAGATACGACCTGCCTAGACGCCCTGAAAGTCAAGATACGAACCCACAAGCACAAACTTAACCGCAGAAAACGATCTGAAAAGTACGAAGACTGAAAAGCGCGAATCGTCTCTTCCCAAACTTTTACTTCACATGCGGTAACACGAGATCAGCAAAAGCAGCCCAAGGGGTGGCGCCAAGAAAACAGATCTTCCCCTTTATAGTGCCGTCGTACGTGCTGGACGTGACCGCGGAGAACAACGAGGAAATTGGAAATTGTCAGTGTGTACGCATGGAAAGCTTGACGAGAAAATCGACAAGCTTAACAAGAATCTCGTCGAAAAAAACGACGTGTTTTTTACGACGAGAAAATCAGTCGTGTGTACGAGGCCTGACTCCTAGAAAATAGAAGCGAACCATTCCTCCAAGAAGGAATGACTGGCTTCTGCAGCATAAATTTCTGCAGAACACCACCACCTAGTGGCAGCACACATCACTACACTGTCATTGATGTGTATAGGCATGTTTTAACACACAGGAATCTTCCTTCTTGGTCACGGCGGCTTCCTGCTTCGGCCCTGACTAAACCTACCCAGTGTTCAGTTTTCTCTTTTTTTCTTTCAAAGAGCAAAAGCAAAAAAAAATAGGATTTTTATAACAGCTTACCTGTAAAATCCTTTTCTTAGGAGTACATCACGGGACACAGAGCGACATAGTCATTACTAATGGGTTATATAGATACCGTCAGGTGCTGGCACTGGCAACTTCCAAAACCGGAAGTACCCTCCCCTATATAAGCCCCTCCCATCCGGGAGCACCTCAGTTTTGTAGCAAAGCAATAAGTGTCCCCAAAGAGGGGCGGGAGCTCTGTGTCCCGTGATGTACTCCTAAGAAAAGGATTTTACAGGTAAGCTGTTATAAAAATCCTATTTTCTTTCTCGTACATCACGGGACACAGAGCGACATAGTCATTACTAATGGGATGTCCTAAAGCAATGCCCAATGAGGGGGGGGGATACACCATATATAAGCTGAGCGCTATCAGACATGAGGATCTTTTGCGGCCTGCAACACACTGCGCCCAAAGGCGACATCCTCCTGACTTCTAACGTCCACCTGGTAGAACCTAGTAAACATGTGAACTGAAGACCATGTTGCGGCCTTACAGATTTGAGCCAGGGAGGCCTGGTGATGCACTGCCCATGAAGTTCCAACTGCTCTCGTGGAGTGCGCTCTAACTTTGAACGGAGGCGGTCTCCTTCTCAAGCCATAGGCTTGTATAATGACCTGTCGAATCCACTTGGCTAAAGTAGATTTTGACGCTGCCTGACCCTTTCTGGGGCCTTCCGGCAGAATAAACAAAGTATCCGTTCTGCGAATCTGAGCAGTGGCTTTTAGATAAGCTTTAACTGCTCTTACTACATCCAAAGAATGCAATAACTTTTCCTCTACCGAAGTAGGTTTGGGGAAAAAAGAAGGAAGAACCACATCTTGGTTCAAATGAAACCTCGGTACCACCCTAGGAAGAAAGGCTGGATGAGGACGTAATACTACTCTATCCTTATGGATAACCAGATATGGCTCCTTACAGGACATAGCTGCTAATTCCGACACTCTTTTAGC
The DNA here is from genome assembly GCA_029206835.1 of Rana muscosa. Classification (NCBI taxonomy): domain Eukaryota; kingdom Metazoa; phylum Chordata; class Amphibia; order Anura; family Ranidae; genus Rana; species Rana muscosa. The sequence goes on from CM055118.1 coordinate 881,495,242, forward strand.
CGAACAAATGGCTACTAGAAAAATCAATTTCCTGGTGAGAAGCACCAAAGAAATATGCTGTAATGGTTCAAATGGTTGTTTCTGTAGAACCGACAGAACCAAGTTTAGATCCCATGGACATATGGGAATATTAACCGGAGGACTAATACGCCTCACTCCTTGTATAAAGGCTTTGACTAGTGAATGCGAAGCCAAGGGCCTTTGAAAAAATATTGACAAGGCCGAAATCTGACCCTTGATAGTACTCAAGGCAAGCTTCCTATCTACAGCCCATTGTAGGAAGTCCAGAATCCTACCTATTACGTACTTATGTGGATGCCATTTCTTGGCCTCACACCACGCGATGTACGCCTTCCAGATTCTATATTAGATCTGCCTGGATACCGGCTTCCTGGCATTGATCATGGTAGATACCACAGGATTAGAGAGCCCTCTCTTTTTTAGAATGTGGGCTTCCATAGCCAGGCCGTCAAACCTAGGCTGGTAAGGAAGGGTGGTATATCGGTCCTTGCGAAAGCAGGTCCGGACGACGTGGGAGAGTCCAAGGACTCCCCACTGAAATTTTACACTCTCCGCGTACCACGCTCTTCGGGGCCACGCTGGAGCCACCGGAATCACTGGTTTCTTTTCTACCCTGATTCTGCGGAGTAATCGAGGTAACCATTGTGGCGGTGTGAATGCATATATCAGCTTGAACTGATCCCAAGGGAACACTAGGGCATCCGAGCCGCAAGCTAGGGGATCCCTTGTCCGAGAGACAAACCTGTCCCCCTTTGCGTTGAATCTGGATGCTAGAAGATCTACATCCGATGTTCCCCACCGCTGACATATTGTCCAGAAAACCTCGGGGTGAAGGGACCCTTCCTCTGGGCCTAATTGCTGGCGACTTAGAAAGTCCGCCTTCCAATTCTCCACTCCTGGAATGAATACCGCAGATATGGCTGGGACATATTTTTCTGCCCATTTCAGGATGTAATTTACTTCCCTCTGGGCTGCACGACTCCTGGTGCCCCCCTGATGATTGAATTCTGACAGGGGACCCTTGGAGTTTGGATGTCCATGCTACTAGGGCATACCGGGCTGCTCGTATCTCTAAGAGATTGATGGGCAGGGCCTTTTCTGCATCCGACCATCTGCCCTGGAGAGACTATTGCTCCAGTACTGCTCCCCAGCCTATAAGGCTGGTATCTGTAGTGACCACCTTCCAAGAAATCAGACTGAAGGATTTCCCTTTTTCCAGATTCTGGGGAACCAACCACTAACGGAGGCTCTTGCGAACGGAAGGGGACAAGGACATTGTAAGTCTAGGGCCTGAACTTTTTTGTTCCAGGCTGACAGTATGGCCCCCTGCAAATTCCTTGAATGGAATTGACCGTAGGGTACTGCTTCGAATGATGCCACCATTTTTCCCAGCTGCCTTATGCACAGGCGTATGGACGGCTGTCTTTTTTGTACCCACTAAGTGGATCAAATCTTTCAAAGACAACACCTTTCCTCGAGGCAAGAATATTTTTCTCTGGCCTGAATCCAACCTTAGCCCCAAGTATTCCAGACTTTTGACTGGTTTTTAGGGCTAACTTGTCTCGGTTGATAATCCAACCGTGAGATTCCAGATACTTGATTGTCTTGTGAACGACCACGTCTAGTTTTTTCACTGAGTGGTCTATCAGCAACAAGTCATCTAGATATGCCATTATCATTACACCTTGTGTTCTTAGATTGGCCAATAAAGGGCCAGAATTTTTGTAAACACTCGTGGTGCTGTGGCCAAACCGAAGGGTAAGGCTCTGAACTGAAAATGGCGCCCTTCTACTGCAAAGCGTAGAAATTTTTGGTGGACTGGAAAGATGGGAATGTGCAAATAAGCATCTTTGATGTCGATCGCAGCTAACCAATCCTCCCCTTGTAGGGCAGTGGCCACCGATCGGATCGACTCCATCGGAAAGTCCTGATATACAGGAATTTGTATAGCCCTTTTTAGAATTAATATGGGCCTCCCGTCCGCGTTTGCTTCAGGACTGTAAAGAGGTTTGAGTAAAACCCAAACCCTCATTCTTACAGGGGAACCTCCATAATTACTCCTTGGAGCAATAGTTGTTCTAGTGCCAATAAGAGGGACTCTATCTTCCGGGGATCCCTTGGCACGTTTGACCTCAAAAATGGGAAGGAGGAGAGTCTTTTAACTCCAAACTGTATCCCAAACATACTGCGGAGAGCACCTATCTGTCTTGATCGTGTCCCGCCAGGTCTCTTGCGAACAACTGGAGTCCTCCCCCCACCCGACTGAGTGGGGGCAACCCTTCAATGAATTTAACTTTGGGGGAGGTTTTGTACCTCCCCTGACCCAGGGTTTCTCATTACCCTGCTATTGTCCCTGTTTTTTACCCCCGGGAATTGACCGAGGAGGCCGTCGGAACTGTTACACAGCCGATGCCCCAGGGACTGGAGAAGCAGGCCTCTTAAAGAGGGACCTCTAACTCTGTTTTTAACCGGCAAGAGCGTATTTTTACCGCTGGAAATTTTCTGGATATATTTGTCCAGGTTTTCCCTGAATAAGCGTTCACCATGAAATGGGACGCTAACCAGCCATTCTTTACAGGGAGCTTCAGCAGACCAGTTTTTGAGCCATAGAAGCCTACGCATATGTACTATAGACAGCGTAAGGCGGGAGGCCTGATGGACTGAATCCTTATGGCGTCAACCGCAAAGCCTAAGGCTCTAGGTAGATCAGCTAGGGCAAAGCCTGCTGATCTGTCAAGTCCCTCAAGACCTGTTTCAACTGATCCTTCACTGCTTAGCAGACCCCAATAGCTGCTACTGCTGGTTGTGTCACCAAGCTTGCTGTAGAAAGAAGCAGACTTTCATAAGGACTCCAATCTTTTATCTATTGGGTTCTTGAACATTTGGACATTATCCACTGGACATGTCAGTGATTTATACATACAAGAGATGGCTGCGTCCACTGTAGGGACCTTCCATTTTTTTTTTTTGATGAACTTATCCTCCATGGGATAGACCACCGGAAATCTCTTGGGGGAATAAATATTTTCTCAGGACGTTCCCAATCCTGGTAAATAAGCCCTTTCAGTAAAGGGTGAGGTGGAAAAGAACAGACAGTCTGGGGGCTTCTAGCGACCCCAACGAGGATACAGTAGTGGTTGATGGTTCCGCAAGGTGCATTTTTAAATGCTGATCGGACCATGTTAGTCAGAGACTGAACCCATAATCTTTCAGCTTGAGATGCTGAGAAAAGGTTCCCCCACTGTTGACTCCTCTATAACAGAATCAACCTTATCCTGATCCCCTTCAGGCAGGTCGATCCCTGTATGGGACTGTTGCTCTGCTAACAGGCACTTTGAAGGAGGAGATGGAGATCGGCGTGCTTTCCCTGACAGGGAGGCAGCGATCAATGTTGACAATCTCTCTCTAATCCTCCCAGAGCTGAGGAAAAAACCTCCTCTGTTACATACACAGGAGCAGGTGAACTGAGGACAGCCACAGTACCAAGTACCCCTGCGGGGTCTCTACGGTCACTTACCTCTGAACTTCAGGGGAGACTGGTGCAGCAGAAGTATGCCCAAGATTCTCAGAGCCCGATGAGACCCCCTTCGCTTCCTGGAAGATTCAGTTCCGGAGCTTCTGGACGGCATATTCCTAAGCCTAAAGCTGAGGTATTCCAGCCGTAATACACCACTTTTACTGAGAATAGTCTAGCACAATTGCTGCTATATCACAGTTGGTGTCTACTAAAGTGCCTTTCTAGGGGATGCCTGCATCAACCGCCTCTATGTGCCTTTATATTGTTGCTAGCTCTGTCTGTGCACTTCAACAGCCAGCTATAATGTGCTTCAAAACACGCTGGACGCCCGCACATGCGCAGTAGCGCCGCGGCGCACACCCGAGCGTCATCCACCCGCTCCGCCCCTTTTTCCAGATCGCCTCTATGAATAGCCTTCGGCGCCTTTTTTGAAAACAACAAGGAGCTAGATGGGAGCCAGGGTCCCTTTGCCGCAGGGCCCGGGGATGGATGAGCGCAGCAACAGGGCAGAGGAGACAGCTTCCCAGCAGAGAACATACCAACTGCCTGGATTTGATTCTGGAAGAAAAAAATCCACATTACAAGAAAAAGAACCATAGCGGCCTCTAGTGTCTAACACAGGTACCGCGGTCTTACATTTTTTTTTTTTTTTCTTGCCTACTATTAAAATTTTTACATTTTCTCAGTAGTAACAGGCATACACAGAATATTAGCGGGAATACCGTTAGGTAACAGACAGAAAGACAAATTAGGCTTGGGGTCCCCCAATAGAACCAAGTTCCTGGGGGCCCCCACTTACCTGTTCCCCGCCGCAGGACTTTGTTTGGTCCACAAAAGCCCAAACTTCTCCTATCACGGCAGGCATTGTAATCAAACCTTCAGGGACCGGGTTCCCAAGGATTCCACTCCCCTGGACCTGTATAGCACCCTGCACAGAAAACATCTTGGTCGTGGGTATGACCAGAGCTCTGGATCCCAGGGTCCAGCTCTCCTAAGAGAAGCATTACAGGCAAAACCTTGCTCTTCTCTGCAAGGCCCGGGTACCGACCGTTTAGCTATGAAGCTTTTTTGGTCGGATCCGGAATAGCTTACTGAGGCCCAAAAGAACCTGTACGCAAGCTCAGTGAAAAACACATGTTTCTTCTTGGCCAACACCTTAGACACTGGCAAAAAACTGAGGTGCTCCCGGATGGGAGGGGCTTATATAGGGGAGGGTACTTCCGGTTGCCAGCACCTGACGGTATCTATATAACCCATTAGTAATGACTATGTCGCTCTGTGTCCCGTGATGTACGAGAAAGAAAAACTTACTTTTCTGTGGGACTGAAGAGAGAAAAAGAAACAAACAGTTCTCCGATTCCTCAACAGAGTAAGTTCCCCCTTGAGCGGAGGGCCAAGTTAATAGTTCAAGGCAGTTTCCCTGAAGTGGAATAATATAAAAAAAACACAAGTTCCCACTTCAGAGGTAATACTTGGGATCAGGGAGGACAAGAGTTTTCCACTGTCTGTCTAAAGTTTCTATGAAGTAAACAGCATCTTCTCTGTCCTTGCTGCAGATTACCACACGGTCCGCATGGATGTGCCAACCATAAGTCCAGTCTTTACGGCACCCCTTGAAACGATCAGCCATAACAGCAGAGCACTTTAAGTACCGGTGGCCTTTGTGCACTCCCAAGTGATCCCAAACAAAGTCCGCGTACCACTATTCCCTGTAAGCCTCAACTTCAAAGAGCAGTTCTTTGGGAACATAGGGGTACTCCCAACCATACTCAGTGACATCCCCTTTGAGCTGCGGGGTGAAATCACGGGAATTTTATCCCAGCCTTTGCGGATGAAGATCTCATCGATTTTGTGGTCATCCCCCACATCAGACGATGAGTCTAGGTCAGAGTTGTCATATGCCTCTGCCGGCAGGTAATTTGCAGTGGACACAGACCCATTGTCCCGAAAAATGGAAGGTCTTTGCGGGCTGGCGGTACGCACATCCCCCTGTAAGGTGGGGTGTGGGCTTCCCTCCCTCTCCTGACAAATCCATTGTCACTGTTCTCCCAGCCTCCTTACCTTCCCCTGACGTGGATCTCCTGGAGGTCCCCCCGGGTTGAGGATCCGGCTCATGTAGAGGCTGGGGCAGGCTTCGACCGCGGCCGCGGGAGGCCTTAACATATCCCACCTTTCGCTTGGTGGGCAGAATGGAGGCTTCTGTTGTAACAGAGGCAGCATCTGCAATGACATCCATCGCAAGCTCCGTAATGGCCGGAACCCCATCCTCCACATCCGTGGTAGCCGGAGTGGTGCGCGTGGGCCTGGCTGTGGGAGTATAGGTTTCCTCTTCAAGAGTGACGATGCCTGTAAGGCAGTTGACCCGGCAGACCCGGGTTTCTCAGTCGGCTGGTCCACTTCGAAAAGGAACTCTCCACACGATGTACATCTTCCAAATGGGCAATGTTGTACTGCCAGTCCTTGGCATCCAGGACAGAGCATGCCCAGGGCCTCCACATCCCTGCACGTGTAGAGCGCGAAGCGGCCCCTAGGCTTGAGCCGGATCCCTGTATCCATCAGGGGGGCAGTGAGGGGAGCAACGTCCATGGTTGGGGTAGGTGGGAACATCCGTGGTCCTGGTGCAACAGAAATCAATGGGGCGGCAGACATGTTGCTTCTCCTTTACTAGTTCCGCTTGTACTGTCCCTTGGCGCCAAGATGCCACGTGCAACACACAAGTTGGCGGGGGCTCCTCCCCCTTTTCTTCTCTTTGCACGTAGCTCGTGGGCTTTTCTACATTTGAGGCATGCCCACGAACTACGCAGTTAGAAAATACAGTATAGGTTTAGGCCTGTACCTCCATTTCTCTCACAAGTGACGCAGTTCAACTTTTCCCGAAATGGCCGACCTCCACAGAACCACAAACAGGGGAAAAAATATAGTCCAACTTCCAGGGGTAGCTGCAAAATCCCAGACTCGAGCCCCCACGTGTAGCACACCCATCCTTTTGCCCCCGCTTACCTTCACCTGCGGGCGGTAGGACACACCATGCCACAAGCCCGTGTCCTCCTTATCAGAGGTCAGGCGGTGTTCACAGATTTGGGTCCTGCAGCGAGTTACCTCCTTCCACTGGTTCTCGTCCCTAGAATGTAGGGAAAAGTCTATTATCTTTCCCAAGAAGGCCAATGTCCACACGACTTTAACTCCAACAAAGAGTTTATTTTCCTTTGCTTCAGTTAACGGGAAATTGAAGAGAGAAAGAAGCTAGCAAAGTTAGAAGGTAGATTCAGGCACACAACACTTGACTCACTCGTCGCCACTCGATCCCAAGTGGGTTTAGCTCACCCGGATAGATCCCTATCACAGTTCTAGAAGCCGGAGTGGAGCTCGAACAGTACTATCCCTTTGTCCCCTCCAGGGACGGGTTCAGGAGATCCTCTAATAGCAGCAGAATCCTGTTATTCCTGAATCCAGAACTTTCCTTAAATCTCTGTAGAATTTAGAGAACAGATGATGCCAATGGGCACTCTACAGGGTTAGCTTTGTTGAGTAAGTAATCCTTCCCTCTGACAGGTCACCAGGCCTTTCCCGAGACAGCGACCTACTATCACTCATCTCCTCTGTGGGACCGATCCTCCCCTGGCTTCCTCTCGGTCAGAGCGGGTGCCCTCACCTGGACACCCTGGGACTTCAATGTGCTGATTGTAGACCCAGTTAAGGGTACTGGGCCTACCTGGAACGTTGTAGCCTCGGGCTAAAGGTGCCCGAGATTCCTCGGCCAGTCCACGCACAGCCCCATGGGGCACAGTCCCCCCCGGGACTCACTCCCTGGCACTCCTCTCGGTCACTCCTGCCCAAACATGGCGTCTGCCCCTTATATACCCTCTCCCGGCATGCACAGCAGGCGAAGCCCCGCCCAACGCACTGCAGCCGAGAGAGGACATCCAATCACGCCATTGTGTCACCTGAGGTTCGACCCTAGGCTTGGGCAACAGTGCCACCCACAGGCCAAAGGGGAACTGTACACCAGACAACACCACAGCAGAGCAGAGTCCAGTATCAAATTAGAAGGCCTGAGCCAAACTATGGCCCAGGCCGTCCCTTAAATTTGGGCATAGCGACCCCCTAAATTTAAGGGTCCGCTACATATACCCCCCCTTAAAGAGCCACTGTCCCCAGTGGCTGGAAGAGATCAGAAGACCCCCCTCAATCCTGAGTGGGTTCTGGTCTTTTCCAAACTATGTACAATAAATTGGTTCGGTGCCTGAATCAAATTTTGGAAATAGAGTAAAGAGGAGAAGGAAAATAAAGAAGCATGTAGCAATACACATTACACATTTTTTTTTTCAATAGACAATCCCTCCCTCAATCCTATCATATCTTCCCCACCCATTCTCTGGTAGAGTTGATGGCCGATCGCCTGCAGAGGGAGAAAAAAAACAAACACACAATAAACACATCCTAACTCCTATGAGTAAGCACTGACCTGCAGTGCGAAACATGTAAGCAGTTACCCCGGCTATGCTGTGATGAAATTTGGTGTTATTTTCCATCTTTTACAATAAAGGCGACCGTCAAAGGTTCTTTGGAGTGCGGCTGTCCATATTTTTTATTTTTCTTCTTCATACATTACCTCCTTCCACTGGTTTTCGTCCCTAGAATGTAGGTAAAAGTCTATATTCTTTCCCAAGAAGGCCAATGTCCACACGACTTTAACTCCAACAAAGAGTTTATTTTCCTTTGCTTCAGTTAATGGGAAATTGAAGAGAGAAAGAAGCTAGCAAAGTTAGAAGGTAGATTCAGGCACACAACACTTGACTCACTCGTCACCACTCGATCCCAAGTGGGTTTAGCTCACCCGGATAGATCCCTATCACAGTTCTAGAAGCCGGAGTGGAGCTCAAACAGTACTATCCCTTTGTCCCTTCCAGGGACGGGTTCAGGAGATCCTCTAATAGCAGCAGAATCCTGTTATTCCTGAATCCAGAACTTTCCTTAAATCTCTGTAGAATTTAGAGAACAGATGATGCCAATGGGCACTCTACAGGGTTAGCTTTGTTGAGTAAGTAATCCTTCCCTCTGACAGGTCACCAGGCCTTTCCCGAGACATGGGGAAAACACAAAATTAAGGATTTTCTTTCGCTTTCACTTTAAGGTGTCCGTTTATGAAGCAGTGAACAGCGGTGATCCCAAGGATCACCACTGATCACAGTCCATAAACAGTTTATGAAACAGAGATAATCGGGGGAGAATGTGTTTGAACATGTTCTCCTGCCGATGATCTCTGCACACTGAGAATCCTCATTGACTAACACAGAAACGGACAGTTTATGAAGCTGCGATCTCAGCACTTCACTGGTGATCTCTGTCAGAATTCACACTCCCCGATTCACCAGCTCAGAGGAGAGAGAATCTGGGGGGATCTGAGGGGGAAGCAGGAAGATTTTTAACTTCCTTCTACCTCGCTCAGACCCCCCCCCCAACACTGTAACCATGTCCCCCTGTCATATTTATGTGGATACATTATATATATATATATATATATATATATATATATATATATATATATATATAATGTGTGTATGTATATGTATATATAATGTGTGTGTATATACATGTATATACAATGTGTTGTATAAAAAAAGATATTAAATAGTCTGGCCCTCCTTCCTAGTATCACTCTGCGCTTGAGGATGATGTGCCGTAAGAATATAAACAATAGTAAAATAAATGTAAATGAACAGCTGCTGCTTAAAATCAAATGTACATATAAAAACAGTCTTTTTTTAAAAACTTAGTTTAAAAGTTCAGAATAAAACTGTAGCAGCGCTACGAATAAAAGTTCAAATGTGCGTCTTCTATGATAATCGCTTATCTAGGTGATGAAGTAGTGAATGGTGAATCTAGTTGTATCCAATTCTTAGTGCTCCTTTCACCAGTAGTGTATTACACCGCGTGGGGGGATTTTTGAAAGTCCCCTTCAGGGGGCGCACTCACCAGATACAGGATAAATGTAAGCCTAGATCAACATTCCTCCTTCAGCAATGATACAATCAGATAAATTTTCCTTTTCTTCTCCACCATAAACTTCATGCGGTAAATTACATGTAGGTTAAATCTGATTCTTGAACTTCCAACTAAACTAGATGCCACAAAGATGGATCTCTGAAAGCTCCCAATGTTCGGCCATCAGTGGAAGTCAGTCTCCAGTTACAACTCCTGCTCCAGTCGATGACCCTGTGAATGCAGACTGATTGTGGCTATCAGAAATAGTTTTTGGCAGTAGAAGGTAGGCAGCTTCCAGGGGTCCTGACGTCAGGAAGGAAGTAGCACATCCATGATGAGGATGGTATTCACCTTTTTCTTAAAATTTCAGCAGTCAGTTTACAGTTCATCGGTTTAAGATTCAACTTCATGCAGCAGAAATTCTCTAACCTCACTCTTCCTTAGGATAAGAAAGTATTACCCAAAGTCTTTAAATGCGCAGCATGCGTCCACTCAGTCATGTATCCCTCAGGCTTTTCTCATGTGTGGAAGTCGGGAAACCTTGAAGTCAGGTATCCTGTGAGCCTTGGATCATTTTTCAGCTATGAGCTGGAAGCTGAAAACCTGGTCGGGGCCGGCTGTGAACACTCCGCTCCTCACGTACACTCCAGCACACGCGCACTCCCGTGTGCTGGAGTGTACGTGAGGAGCGGAGTGTTCACAGCCGGCCCCGACCAGGTTTTCAGCTTCCAGCTCATAGCTGAAAAATGATCCAAGGCTCACAGGATACCTGACTTCAAGGTTTCCCGACTTCCACACATGAGAAAAGCCTGAGGGATACATGACTGAGTGGACGCATGCTGCGCATTTAAAGACTTTGGGTAATACTTTCTTATCCTAAGGAAGAGTGAGGTTAGAGAATTTCTGCTGCATGAAGTTGAATCTTAAACCGATGAACTGTAAACTGACTGCTGAAATTTTAAGAAAAAGGTGAATACCATCCTCATCATGGATGTGCTACTTCCTTCCTGACGTCAGGACCCCTGGAAGCTGCCTACCTTCTACTGCCAAAAACTATTTCTGATAGCCACAATCAGTCTGCATTCACAGGGTCATCGACTGGAGCAGGAGTTGTAACTGGAGACTGACTTCCACTGATGGCCGAACATTGGGAGCTTTCAGAGATCCATCTTTGTGGCATCTAGTTTAGTTGGAAGTTCAAGAATCAGATTTAACCTACATGTAATTTACCGCATGAAGTTTATGGTGGAGAAGAAAAGGAAAATTTATCTGATTGTATCATTGCTGAAGGAGGAATGTTGATCTAGGCTTACATTTATCCTGTATCTGGTGAGTGCGCCCCCTGAAGGGGACTTTCAAAAATCCCCCCACGCGGTGTAATACACTACTGGTGAAAGGAGCACTAAGAATTGGATACAACTAGATTCACCATTCACTACTTCATCACCTAGATAAGCGATTATCATAGAAGACGCACATTTGAACTTTTATTCATATACAATGTGTGTGTGTGTATACATATATATATAATGTAGGGGGACTCTTTATTTTATTAACATTAACCACGCCGTCTGTCCTGAGCGGTGATAATTTATCACTGCTTAATAAACTGACATCTCAGTGTTTCTGTGAATTCCTGGTACTGTAATCTCGTAAAGTCTCACGAGATTCCAGTATCAGGGGCCATTCTCCACTGTTGGAAGCGTTTGTAGATCGCTTCACTCCTCCAATGGTGAAGCGATCTACAAAGCTTCATATACTGGCACCCAGAGGAGAACGATCTCCACTGTGAATGCCGGCGAATGAAGCAGTGAATACATTTCACTGCTTCATAAACGGACACCTTAGTGATAACAGAAAACATGACAAATTGAGAGGGTGAATTTCCTTAACGGGGAACATATCACCAATAGATACCTGACAGATACCTGACATTACTGTCTCTGCGCTCTGTCCAAAAAAATTGTTTTTCCTTTAGTTATACTTTAAGAGCCCATTCACACAGGGGCAACACGACTTCCAGCACGACTTTGGGAGGCAACTTGGACACGACTTGAGCATGAATCACAGCGCGACATGAGGCAACTTACAAGGCAACTTCAAGTTGCCTCAAGGAGAGGCTACTTTCCAGTGGCCAATCAAACAATAATCAGCTCTGTGGGAGGGAGGGGTTTGCCTGGAAAACAATTTTTACTTCCTGGAAAGTTGCTTCAGTTAAGACAGGGGATCCGACTTGGAGGCAACTTCCATTGAAATCTATGGGTACAAGTTGCCTACAAGTCGCCTAGAAGTCGGATTGAAGTAGTACAGGAACATTTTTTGAAGTCGGAGCGACTTCAGTAGTGTACATTAAGACGGCTCTCATTCACTTACATTGATTTTCTCATGCCGCGCGACTTGAGGCGACTTGGGGCAAATTCAAGCCGGATTCAAAGTCGCCCCTGTGTGAATAAGCTCTAAAGAAATGGGCAGGGATCTTGCCATAAATGTCCTGGTTTAGAAACATCCTGTTACAAGGTAACAACAAGGCTTGGTTTTGAATATACAGCCCAATTTTGGGCAGCAGCTCACAGAAAAGATGTCATGAAACTGGAAAGTAATCACAGGAAGGCAATTGAAATAGGGGTATTGAAATCAGGGACCTTAGCTAACAAGACAAATGAATTGAATTGAATTTATTAATTCTTGAGGCATTAAACATCATTGGAATGTTATTTATCCTAAGGTCATCACTCAAGATTTAAGGTCATTCCTGATGCTGGAAGAAAGAGGTTAAACCTGCAAGTTTTGTATTTTCTTTCTTTCTACTACTATTCTTACTATTACTATTACCAGTTTTTTATTATTATTACTATTCTTTAAAATTGTACTGTTTTATTTTATTTTACTGCTACTATTAATAAATTGTTACTATTCTTTGAAATTGTAATAATACTATTATTATTATTTTAATATTACTATTACTTGAAATTGTAATATTATGTAGCGGACCCCCAAAATTGGGGTCGCTATGCTTTAAATTTAAGGGTAGCCTGAGCAATAGTTTAGCTCAGGTTCTTCAATTTCTGCCTAGTATGGACTCTGCTCTGCTGTAATGTTGCCTGGAGTATAGTTGCCCTTGACCTGCAGGTGGCACTTGTGCCCGGGTCTTGGGAAGAACCACAGGTGGCGTTGCGGTGTGATTGGGTGTCCTCTCTCAGCTGCCGTGCGGTGGGCGGGTTCTGCCTGCTGTGCATGCCGGGAGAGGGTATATAAAGGGCAGACGCCATGATCTGGGGTGGTGTGCCGGGGGGATTCCAAGGAGGACCCCTGGTGGCAAAGTCGCTCCCTTTGGCCCTGCTGGCCGGGGGGTGCGTGAACTGGTCGAGGAGTCTCGGGCACCTTTAGCCCGAGGCTACAGAATTCCAGGTAGGCCCAGTACCTTCAACTGGGTCTACAAAACCAACCACTGGAGTCCCAGGGAACCCAAGGGAGGGTGGCCCCGCTCTGAAACAGAGGAAACTGGGGGAGGACCTGTCCGATGGATCGGTGAAGGAAGTCACGGTCTTGGAGAGGCCTGGTTGCCTATCAGAGGGAAGGATTCGTGAGTTGCAATATATCTCCTGTAGTGTGCCCCATTGGCACCTATGGTCTCTAAATATCTACAGGCATTAGGAAGTTCTAAATTCAGGAACCGAAGGATTCTGTGGCAGAGGATCTCCTGAACTTGTCCGTGAAGGGGACTTAAACTAAGTGTCATGTTCGTGCTTCACTCCGGCTGCTAGAACTGTGGGAGGGATCTATCCGGGTGAGCAATACCCACTCAGGCTTGAGCGGAGAATAGGGTTCCGCGTGCCTGAACCTAATTCCCTACTAAATTCTATTGCTGTCTTTAACCTTTCTCCCAAAGTTATTTCAAGCATAAGAAAATAAACTCAGTTGTTGGAGTTTAATTACTGTCTGGACATTGGCTTTTTTCCGGGGAAGAATAGACTTTTCTCTACATTCTAGGGACGAGAACCAATGGAGGGGAGGTAACTCGCTGCAGGTCCCAAAATTGCAAGAACACCGCTCAACCTCTTATACCAGGAGGATACGGGCATGTGGCATGGTGTGCCTTTGCTCCTGCGGGTGAAGGTAGGCAGGAAAAAAGGGTCTGTGTACTACAATCACTATTATAATTATTTTAATATTACTATTACTATTCTTTGAAATTTTGGAATAGTCTTGCACAGGGAATGGTTCTAATAAATTCAGCAGTGTGCACAGAGAAGAAGTGGCTGGTTACATTTAAAAGAAATGCATTTTAGAATTTTGATCCAGTACCACATTTCTTGTTCTAGGGTAACAATGCACATTCACTGCACTGTGGGGTTGATTTACTAAAATTGAAGTTTAAAATCTGATGCAGCTGTGAATGACAGTCAATCAGCTTCTAAGTTGTTTGTTCAATGAAGCTTTGACAATAAAACCTGGAAGCTGATTGGTTACCATGCACAGCTGCACCAGATTTTGCACGCTCTAGTTTTAGTAAATCAACCCCTGTACCTTTGGAGGAGTAGTGTAGTCACCGCACGACAGGAAGTATGCTTACTCATCTACATAACATAAGGGGAACATGTTTTGCAGTTCACAGAGATAACTTTGGGAAAGTAATGCCCCGTACACACAATCGTTTTTAATGTCATTTTTTAAACCGACGTTTTTCTCCTCGTTTTTTTTCATGTTTCCTCTCAAGCCTGTCTTGCGTACACACCATCATTAAAAAAAAATGATCAAGCAAAGCGCAGTGACGTTCAACACGTACGACGGCACTATAAAGGGGAAGTTCCGTTCGAATGGCGCCACCCTTCATGTTAGTAAAGTTTGTTGAGCGACGATTCGCGCTTTTCAGTCCGTTACTGTGTAATGAATGTGCTATCTCCATTACGAACGCTAGTTTTACCAGAACGAGCGCTCCCGTCTCATACTTGATTCTGAGCATGCGCGTTTTTTTCACGTCGTGAAAGCATACACACTATCGTTTTTCACGTCGTTAAAAAAAACGACATGAAAAACGACGTGAAAAAAGAGAGCATGTCCGGAATTTTTAATGGCCGTTTTTCACGTCGTTAAAAATGCTCTGGAGCCTACACACGATCATTTTTAATGGCCATTTTTTAAAATGGCATTTTTAACGGCATGAAAAACGATCGTGTGTATGGGGCATTAGGGGCTCATTACATTTCTGGCAGGATCAACATATTTTTTTTTCCCCCTTATTGAAGGCATACATTGCAAAACACTTTTAATGGTATATTTAACAGACCAAAGGCAGCAAATATGAGAAGTTTATTATTTTATTTTACATACACTTTAACATTTTAAAAGTCACAATCTCTTTGTGTTTTCAGTGTTTTTACTACCTCTGCTGCAATATAAGTATAAGCAGGTACGTCAGTGGACTTTTTCAGATCGTTCTTGCAAAGGTTTTTTTTTTTTACTTTCCACATCGACAAGCACATTCTGATAAACATAGCTTCGCTATCTCAATCCTACGCAGACAGAAATACACTGGCACAGGCAGCTCGGCGCCCCTGTATCCATTCCAGCGTTCACGTCATTGCATTTCTTGACATGTGCATGCTAACCATGGTGCCCACAAGTTCAACATGGATTCCCAGCTGGTGTCATGCTGGCACCATCACATGTTCCTCTGAACTAACCTTTTTTGCACCACCATTCACACGTGTGCCAGGATTTGCTCATGAGTTGACAGCAGATAAGGGCCACTTAGCTTTCTTGGCCCATTTGTCATATCTGCTTTAATGCCATGGATCTTTCTTGGTCTTATGATTAATCCTAGGCTTCTGGGGTGTGCTCAGACCACACACATGGGTACGAATACAGCTCACAACTGACGGGCTAATGAACTGAGGGGTAATGGGAAAGAACTGTCCCCACATAACCACTGAAGACTAGCAGGCAGACAAGAATCATATGATGAAAATAGACATCAAGTATATTCTATTCTTTGAGGGATACTTCACTGCTTTCATCACTTTTATCTAAATATACGTACAAAGAAAGATTAAAGACTTTAACTGAGAAAAAATGTTGACTAATAAAGAACTATAAAGCTAGCTTTGACACAGCAGCAAATATGTTAAGAGCCATAACAGGAGGCTCATTCAAAGCATATCAATAGAAGCTGACTGCCTGGCACATATTAAATCAACACTTTTGCATTAGTGGTAAAGATAATGCTCTTTTGTGCCACATCACACTGTAAAGCTGGCCATTCACTAGTAGATTTTCGAATGAAAATGATGACTTGACGAATTTCATTCAAAAGTACTTCCAAAAACATTTGTTTTAACATTTGATTTTGGAGTAAATAGACTTTCTCAAATGAAAACCACATTCCCTGTTGGAAATTCGTTCTTTTGAGAAAATTTTTCCATCATAATCCTTCAAATTCTCTCATCACTGTGGTAAAAAATGTATATCAATCTGACTCCTCTACCAAGCAAAAGAATCAAACAAATGTTCTTAAAATGAAAATTTTTTAACAAAATTCTATTACTGTATGGCCAGCTTAAAGTGGTTGTAAACTCAGTACTGGGGTACACCGCATACAGCGGTGGTGGATGCTGGCCCGCCAGTTCAGGGTCAGAGGCACAGCTGCGGGACTTGTTGGGGGGCCTGCGGGACTTGGTGGGCAAGGGCAGCCTCCTCAAGTGGCCCCATGGTCACACACAGCGAGCGTGGCCGCGGGGGATGTCGGAGGCCGGCTCCGGCCGGGGTTTCAGGGGCGTCAGCGTCCCCTGCGATGGCACCTACCAGGCTCTCAGGAGCAGTGTCTGGCACTGAGAAGGCAGGTGAAAAAGGGGGGCCCCGGAGGCTACCGTTAGGACGGATGTGGTAAGGATTGCGGACGCGGCAAAATGTGAGGTGTACGTGTGCCTGATGACTCCAAGAAAGAAGATGAGGAGAAGAGAAGGTACAGGTTGATCCCGCGTACGTTTTACTGGCTGCAGGCGTTCACCATTATGGTGAGTGTCATTGGTGAGAAGAACCCCGAACATTGTTCGGCGTTGTTCTGTTATATGGATGCCATACAGGGTGTATGGGGGTTCTGCTTGGCTGAGGTATGATGAACAATTTAGACAGCGCAGGGCGGTCAGGCCGTCTCTTCGCTGGGATCATAAAGACCTTAGCCTCTGGATGCGGCTTATGTAGTCGGCGAGGGCCCCCACTCAGTTTCTTCAGGGGGGAGCCAGGGGTACACCTTCCTCAGGACTTCCGGCCGGAAAAAAATGGGGGGGGAGTTGGCAGTTCAATGAGAACTCCTGTAAGTTCGGGGGGTCTTGCAGATATAAGCGTGAGTGTTCGGGGGGTGGGGGATCCCATCCTTTGTCCCGGTGCTTCAAGAAAGGTAAGCGTGCCGGCAAGCCTGCTCACAAAAGGGACGACTACGGTAAGGGGGAAAGGATGCAGCCTTTCCTAAGTAGGTACCCGGATAGGGAAGCGGCTATGCTGCTTGCCTCGGGTTTTCGGGACGGTATTAGGATCCAGTGTTCATTGGCGGTGGTCCCGAATTTGAAATCAGCCTTACAGCATCCGGGGGTGATTAAGGACAAATTGGCTAAAGAGGTGGTGCTAGGTCGCATGGGGGGGCCGTTCGCGGTTCAACCTTTGCCAGACCTAGTGGTGTCTCCCTCGGGGGTGGTGCCTAAGAAGGAACCGAACAAGTTCCGCCTCATTCACCACTTATCTTTCCCAAAGGGGGGTTCTGTCAACGATTTCATTGACCCCGACGCTTGCACTGTGTCCTATACTTCATTTGACGCAGCTGTCAGAAGGCTTACGTGCTATGGACAAGGGGCGCTTTTGGCAAAATCAGAATCTGAGTTCCGCTTGCTTACAGTTCATCCGGACAGCTTTAGGCTGCTGGGATGCTGCCGGCAGAAGCAGTTTTATGTGGATCGGTGCTTGCCCATGGGTTGCTCCATTTCCTGCGCCATGTTTGAGGCGTTCAGCTCGTTCTTGGAGTGGGTGGTTAGGGACGTGTCGTGCCTTGATTCAGTCATACATTACTTGGATGAAATTCTCTGTGTAGGGCCGCCTTCCTCCGGTGTGTGTGCGATTCTACTCTCTACGTTGCAGCACATTGCAAGACGGTTCGTGGGTGCCGTTGGCAGCCGACAAAACAGAAGGCCCGATGACGGAGATTCGTTTTTTAGGCATTGTGATTGATTCAGTGGCAATGGAGTATCGCCTGCCAAGGGACAAGTTGGAGCCTTTACAGAAGGAAATTCGGGAGATTCAGGGATTGCGCAAGGTGCAGTTGAGGACTTTGCAGTCGTTGCTGGATAAGTTAAATTTCGCCTGTAGGATTATTCCAATGGGTAGGGTTTTTTGCAGACGGCTGTCGGCTGCTACAGCGGCGGTTAAGGCCTCGACCCATTATATATACGGCTTACTAGGGAACATCGGGAGGATTTGAAGGTATGGTATGACATTCTGGCCTCATACAATGGCAGATCGGTGTGGATGTCCGGCCCGGTAAGTAATTTTGATGTGGAATTGGTCACGGATGCAGCGGGATCCACGGGCTACGGGCGTTCTTTCAGGGGCAATGGAGTGCGGAACCTTGGCCCCAGTCTTGGGTGGAAGCGGTGGTTCCTTCGTAACCTTGTGCTACTGGAACTTTTTCCAATGGTACTGGCGATGGAGCTGTGGGGTGAGTCATGCCGCAACCTGAAACTATGGTTGAATTGTGACAACATGGGTGTGGTTCAAGTGGTCAACCGCGTGTCCGCGCCATCACAACCGGTTTTACGGCTGCTGCGTCATTTGGTGTTGAGGTGCAGTTGAACATTTTTCTCTATGCTGTTCATCTCCCGTGCATCAACAACACGCTGGCTGACTCCTTGTCTCGATTTCAGTGGGACAAGTTCAGAGAGCTGCAGAGGAGGAAGGAGTTCCTTGCCCAGGCTAGATTTGGGAGCTGGCCATGGGAGATTTGGGAGTCGCCGCGGGACGGATCCGGCAGTCAGTGAGTGAGTCCACATGGGCAGCTTACGTGAAGGTATGGAGGGAATGGTTGGTTTTGGTGCAGGAATCTGGGGTCGGCGGGGACGGGTCAGAGGTAAGGTTGTTGGTTTTGTACTTTGTTCACAGGAACATGGAAAGCGGGGTGTCAGTGTCAGCCATTGAACGGAAGCTGGCGGTCTGTCATTTTTCTTTAAACTACTGGGGGGAGGGAGGATTGGATTAAAGATTTCTGGATTAGACAGGCAGTAAAAGGTTACCATGAAGTTCACAAGAAAAAAGATGCGCGGCAGGCCAGTTACTTTTTATAATCTACTGTCCATCTGTGAGACCTTGGGGTGGGTGTGTACTCTGCTTTTTACAGCGGCTTTTTCTTTGGCGTTTTATGGGGCATTTTGCATTGGGGAATTGGTGAGCCCATCGAGGCGTCTGGCAGGTGGGCTTTTGGAACAGGACGTGCGGGTGGAGGAGGACAGGGTGTATTTGCGGCTGCCAGACCAGAGGGGTGGCTGTGTTGCTTTTTGCATTACCGGGGTCCAGGGTATGCCCAGTGGAGGTGATGAGGGAGTTTCTAAGGGTTAGACCTGCTGGGGGGGGCGCTCCTGCGGCACGAGGATGGGTCCTATTTGTCGAGGTTCCAATTCGTATCAGTGTTTCGGAAATGTCTCAGGGGGGCAGGGTTGGATTGTGCCGACTACGCTTCACACTCCTTCCACATCGGGCCAGCTACCGAAGCTGCCAGATGTGGGTTGGATGAGGCGGTAGTGCGGAGGATTGGTAGGTGGGAATCGAGGAGATTCCGTTCTTACATACGTCCACAGCTAGTGGTGGATTAGTTAAAAACATAACAAAAAAAACATTAATGCGTGGGTAGGCTGGACACGCATGCTGTGCCGTTTGTGGAGTGGGGGTACGTTGTTTTTCTTTCAAGTTGGGGCTGTTTTGTTTTGTTCGTCTTTTCGTTTCAGATGGAGGGCCTAGTCGCCTCGTCAGGATTCTTGGCCACTCGTATGTCTGTTGGGGGGCCAGGAGAGCAGATGTGAGACCGGATGGCAGACAGTTGGGTATCTCAAGGAGGGAGGCGTATATTCGTTGGCTAGGGGTACCCGGGATGATGTGGGGCAGTGTTGTAGCGGAAGTGGAACGTTATGCTCGGCTGGATAGACCACCGGACATTTTGATTTTACATGCTGGGGGTAAAGATTTGGGGGTCCGAACGATCAGTGAAGTCAGATTTTGTAAAACTTTGCATGGGTTTTCCTAACACTTTGCTGCTGTGGTCCGACATTGTGGCACAGACGACGTGGCGCATGGCAAGGTCCGTGGCGAGAATTAACAAGGCCCGCAAACGTGTTAAGGTGGTGGGGAGGTTTGTGGCTCAGCAGGGGGGCATGGTAATCAGGCACGTAAAATTAGAAACCAATGTGGGCCTGTATTTGAGGAGTGATGGAGTGCACCTCTCAGCAGTGGGGATTTATCTGTGGGTGCTGGGGCTGCATGAAGGGATCCAGCGGGCCCTGCAGGTGTGGAGGGGCCCTTAAGGGTAAGGTGTCATCCTTGCAGGCTGTGGCAGTGTTTTTGTTGGTCTTTGGCGGTGGCAGTAAACATATGTGATGGAAAGGGGTGGGGGGCTCATCAGTAGTATGTGCCCCTCCTGTGTATTCCAGCTGAAAGGTTGATGGAATACTGTAAGGCCCCTTTCACGCTGGGGCGGTTTGCAGGCACTATTGTGCTAAAAATAGCGCCTGCAAACCGAGCCTAAACAGCGGCTGCTGTCTCTCCAATGTGAAAGCCCGAGGGCTTTCACACTGGAGCGGTGCGCTAACAGGACGTGAAAAAAAGTCCTGCTAGCCGCATCTTTGGAGCGGTGTGTTTACCGCTCCTCCCCATTGAAATGAATGGGACACCGCGGTAATACCACAGCCGCGGTTTGCGGGTGGTATTAACCCTTTTTCGGCCACTAGCGGGGGTTAAAACCGCATCGCTAGCGGCCGAATACCTCAGCAATTCCGACGGTATAGCGCCGCTAAAAATAGCGGCGCTATACCGCCACCGCACCCACCGCCCCAGTGTGAAACCAGCATAATGGTTGCACTGCGGAATGGGGGTTGTCTCCGAGCTGATTATACAGCTGGAGGCCTATCATGCTATAAAGGCCCGCAGTGTATTAGTGGTATATGTGTTGGAGTTCGGGGTGCCGTCAAAGACCAACAGACTGGGTTTAAACAAGTTGTTTACAGGTGTTATATTTTGTTATATTTTGATATTGGAGTTATTTATTTATAGTGTGTTAATAAAATAGGCTGTTATGGCCATTTTACTCCAAATTAAGGTGTGGTCTCATCATTTTAAGAGGGTAAGAAATGGGGGTGTTGGAGTACAAGTGGTATAGCAGTAAGAGATAGGTTGGGTATCTCTGGACTACACTGGTCAAGTGAGGCCCGGAACGGAAAAGACAAAGAAGAAGTAGTGCAGGGCCGGGTATGACAGTGTGTTTAGGAGAGACAACACAAGGGTTAATAGGAAATGCTGAGTGGGGAGGTGACTGAGAGAAAAGTCCAAGGGGGAGTGGCATGATTTAAGTGAGAGGCGGGACCAGGCAGGGGAACAGTAAGCTGGGGAAGAGACAGGAGGAGGCAGTTTTCCCACCCACCCTTCCTATATGTTGTTGGTGTGTTTGTGTGTTTTCTTTCTGTCAGGAGCGTTGGAAGATGGTCGTCATAGCAGCTGAGGATTGGTGGTGTATTTGTTGGTCTTTGGCGGTGGCAGTAAACATATGTGATGGAAAGGGATGGGGGGCTCATCAGTAGTATGTACCCCTCCGGTGTATTCCAGCTGAAAGGTTGATGGAATACTGTAATGGTTGCACTGCGGGACGGGGGTTGGCTCCAAGCTGATTATACGGCTGGAGGCCTATCATGTTATAAAGGCCTGCAGTGTATTGGTGGTATATGTGTTGGAGTTCGGGGTACAGCCAAAGACCAACAGAGTGGGTTTAAACAAGTTGTTTACAGATGTTATATTTTGATATTGGAGTTATTTATTTATAGTGTGTTAATAAAATAGGCTTTTATGGCCATTTTACTCCAAATTAAGGTGTGGTCTTTTTTTTTTTTAACCGGGTAACCGGCTGCGAGGAAGAAGACAACAGCGGGAAGAGGCGGCGGCGGCGAGAAGAGACAGCTCGAGGAGAAGACAGAGGGAAGAGATGACAGGAAAGAAAAGACAGTGGGAAGAGACAACTCGAGGAAGAGACGGCGTGAAGGAGAAGACAGAAGGAAGAGAAAGCTTGAGGAAAAGACAGTTAGAGAAGACAGCTAGAAAAGACAGAGCTATTAATAAAGGAATTGTCAAAAACCGGCTCTTGTGTTTTATTACATTTCTGTCAGGAACCATGAATCAGACCGAGACTCAAGTGCAGTTAAATCACACTAGTTTAATAATAAGTAATAAAAAGGTAAACAGAGTAAGCGTAGTCAAAACACAGCCAGAGTTCAGTAACCCGGATCGGGTAGTCGGCCAATCGAAAGTCCAAGAGCCAGCGATAAAGGTAATAGAACAGCAAGCAGGATCCATAGCCAGAGGGGACAGCAGTCAAGCAGGTCTTCAACTGGAACGCAGGAGAAAGTCTCTTGTGATGTTAACACAGGCGAAAGCGAAGATCAAATGAACTGGAAGTCCTTAAGTAGGCAAAGCTGACGAGCGGATCATCAACAGGTGGATACTGTGGAGAGATGGAAGCTGGCAATTAGCTGACAGCTGAGCTGCCTGCACAGAGAAGGTAGGGCTGAACCCAGCCCTGACAATTTCACTGCTTTTTTGGTGAATGGGTAGGGGTACGATGTACACGATACCCATTCACATGGGGGGGCCTGGGATCTGGGGGCCCCCTTCTTAAAGGGGGGCTTCCAGATTACGATAAGCCCCCGCCCGCAGACCCCGACACTATGTGTGAGCACATAGTGGCAACATGGTAGTGCAGGCTTTTCAGGGTTAAAAGAGGCAATGGGGAACCGCCTTATTAAAAGCACTGTGCCTTGGAAAGTTTTTCAGAGGAGTAGCAAGGGCTGCCACTAGTGTCAACGAGCCCTACGAACTAAAGCCTCATACACACGATCGTTTTTTTTCCGATGGGAATTGTGTGTTGACAGCCTGTTGGTGGAAAATCTGACAGTTTGTACGCTCCATCGGACAATTGTTGTTGGATTTTTCGTGGTTGGATGGCTGGCTTTAAAATTTTCCGTGGACAACGGTCTGTTGTCGGATTTTCCGATCTTGTGTACACAAGTCCGTCTGACAAAAGTCCAAAGTACAAACACGCATGCTCGGAAGCAATGCTCACCAAACACAACATTAGCAGAAGGTGCCCAAAGGGCCCAAAGAGCTGAAAAACCACGTAGTACGTAACTACGTTCGTGTTTGTTGGCCGACAATTGTGTGCCGTTTATATGCAAGACAAGTTCCTGGCCAACGCCCTTCGGACAAAAGTCAGAGGCTTTGTCTGCGGAAAATCCGATCGTGTGTATGAGGCTAAAGTGTAACAAAGAAATTTGCATGTATCATCTTTGCAAGGAGTTGTGGGAAGTGAGCTATGTCATCTCAGTCATTTAAACAAAAAACTGGCAATGGCTTTTCTCTACCTCTGAAAAAGGATTGTGCAATTACTAGTGCTAGGGAAGAATAGAAAACACATGGCAGTTTTGTTTTGCTAAAGCTATCTTAAAGTGCTGTTTTGCAATGGTTAGGGCCTCATCTTACTATTTACAGTTTCATGGGTTCAAGACCAACCCACCGCACACTGTATTTGTTTATTGTGTTTAGTTTTGATCTTGGGTTTTCCTCTATTTTAACTATTAAGGACATGCTTGGCATTTTCATATCAACCACCAACCTACAGTATCTCACAAAAGTGAGTACACCCTTCACATTTTTGTAAATATTATTTTTTATCATTTAAGTTTTTATTTTCATCAAAATAAAAGTCATTACAATATAATCAACATGTGAAATCATTACAAAATACTTCACAGAAAGTTTAGAAGATGTTACCATAAACTATTTGGTTATAATATCACTGTGAAATATTGTAAGCACCAAAAAAAAAATGTATAAATAATACATATGTGACTTTGACTCAGTAAAATAAGTACCGTACATATCATATTGAGTGAGTTTCATATTAAATTTTATATTGTATACCTATCTATTCTTTAAAAAAAAGGAGGAACCCCCACTCCCCCTCCGACACCCCTAAAAAGGGATCACACTGTGTCCAGGGAGGTGTGAGAGACCCCTTCCCCTCAGTTTAGTTTCTTCAAAAGACTTCCAGCAAAGAGATATGAAAAGATTTTATTGAAAACCTTCAATATTCAACATATAGGTTATTGCATAATCTACCTGGAGAACAAGAACCTGTTCTCATTATACTAGAGCAGGGATATGCAATTAGCGGACCTCCAGCTGTTGCAAAACTACAAGTCCCATGAGGCATAGCAAGACTGACAGCCACAAGCATGACACCCAGAAGCAGAGGTATGATGGGACTTGTAGTTTTGCAACAGCTGGAGGTCCGCTAATTGCATATCCCTGTACTAGAGTAACTAGACCCTAGCACGATAAACAAGAATATATCCCTGAGAATTCCTATATAACTAAGGAATAAATTATACTAGTTATCTTAAGGAAAGAAAAAAAGAATAATAAAAAAAAATCTAACAGGGAAAGGAATAGAGAGAAAAGGACAAGAGAGAAGTAGAAAAAAGAATAGAGTATAGCATGCTTACCTGTCCGGTGGAATTTTCAAAATTCAGTGATTGGTGTTGCTACCTATGTTTGGCATCAAGGAAATCCCCAAAAATCGGGCCCACGGTTCCCATATAGCTTCAAATTGTGTGGACTTGTCCAATAAGGAACTAACCATTTTTTCCTGTTCCATTTACAATTATCCATGAAACTTTACCTTTCATGGTCAATAGAGATACCGATGTTTTTTCCATGCCTTGGCAATAGTCAACCTGGCTCCCGTCAATATAAATAGAATCAATTTACGGGTAACCTTAGGCATATACGGTAAAAATCCGTTAAGCAAGGCAATCGCTAGAGTTTGATGTATAGTACATCCTGTAACTTTTCGTAAAATGTGAAAGACCCTATTCCAAAATCCTCGGATTCTGGGACACTCCCACCATATGTGAATCATAGAACCCAATCCCTGACAGCCTCTAAAACATAGAGGTGAGGTGGTGGGGTACATTGCAGCTAATCTTGTGGGAACCAGGTACCATCTTATAAAAATTTTGACATTGGCCTCTATGAGTGAAGTGTTATAAATGCCTGTTATCGAGCGAGAAAAGTTTTTATGCCATTCTTCAAGATCCCAATCAGTCTGAAGTTCTTTCTCCCAGGCCAACATGTGTGGTAGTTTAATAGAGTGAGAGGCAAGCGACTCATAGATCACATCCCTTCCGCTCCACGGCCTGCTCACACCAGACCTCATATGCCGTAAATCCTCGGGATGTAAGTCCGGTTTTTCATAAATTGTGGATAAAGCGTGAGATTTGATGGAATCTCGACTTTTCTGTAGAAGGGAGAGCTAGTTTTTCTATAAAATATTTAAGAGGTAGAGGGCCTGAGTGGGAAAGAAAGTGGCCAATGCGGTACACCCCCTTATCACGCCACCACTTAAAGGCTTCAACATCCAAACCTGGATGAAATATAGGGTTTTGAAACAGAAGAGCTAGCGGTTGGATTTTAGAGACCAAGGAAGGAAGGTTCCTAAGCGAGTACCACAAGGAAAGAGAGGGATGGGGACATGATGGGAGGTCTGCTCTTGGGAGGACACCATAGTAAGTATTCCAAAGAGAGAGAAGGGGCCGCCTGACTTTCAATTAATACCCAGTATGGTTGCTCAGTTTTAACATATATAACTGACAGTTGCGCTAGACGGGCTGCTTGGTAGTACCAAAGAAGATTTGGAAGACCCAATCCTCCTTGTTTGGGGAGGTTATATAGGCTACGGTTAGGTAGACGTGGACCTTTTTTATTCCATATAAATTTAGTAAGGTTACCTTGAAATGTTTTCAGATGGTCTCTTTTAATTGGGATAGGAGGCGAACGGAACAAATACAAGAGTCTAGGTAGAAGGGTCATCTTGACTGAATTAATTCTGCCTATCCAAGCAATATTGTGTGACTTCCAGTTGCTAAGATCAGCTTCGAGTTTCCTGTACATAGGAGGATAATTAGCTTGATACAAATTTTCTATCTTTGAAGTAAGATTAACACCCAGGTATTTAATGGAAAAATTACTCCAACCAAATTGGTAGGATTCCTGCAATTGGGAGATTATATGGTCTGGGAGGGACACATTAAGAGCTTGAGATTTAGACACATTAACTTTGAGACCTGATAGAGTCGAAAATTTGTTGAGCAATGAACATATCTCAGGTAAGGAAGAGATTGGGGAAGTTACAAATAGCAATAGGTCATCTGCGAACAATGTGCATTTGTGAATTTTTTGACCACACTGGACTGATATTCGGGTTACTACGGATAGCTGCCGCCAAAGATTCCATCATAATAGCGAATATCAGGGGAGAGAGGGGGCAGCCTTGGCGAGTACCCCTACCTATCTTAATTGGGTCAGAGAAGAATCCCTGCAATATGATTCTAGCTTCCGGTGCAGTGTATAGGGCTGCTAAGGTCCCTAAAATATTTGGACCAAATCCCCAGTGTCTAAGGACCAGGGATGAGCCGAACACCCCCCTGTTCGGTTCGCACCAGAACCTGCGAACAGACAAAATGTTCGTGTAAACTTTAGAACCCTATTAAATACAATGGACTCGAACGTTCGAAATCTAAAGTCTTAATTATAAAGGCTGATATGCAAGTTATTGTCCTAAAAAGTGTTTGGGGACCCGGGTCCTGCCCCAGGGGACATGTATCAATGCAAAAAGAAGTTTTAAAAACGGCTGTTTTTTCGGGAGCGGTGATTTTAATAATGCTTAAAATGAAAAAATAAAAGTGAAATATTCCTTTAAATTTCGTACCTGGGGGGTGTGTATGATATGCATGTGAAGTGGCGCATGTTTCCCGTGCTTAGAACTGTCCCTGCACAAAATGTCATTTTTGAAAGAAAAAAAGGCTTTTAAAACTGACTCGCGGCTATTAATGAATTGTCGGCTCCCGGCAATACATACAAAAGTCATTGATAAAAAAAAAAAAAAAGCGTGGGGGTTCCCCAGAATTCAATTACCAGGCCCTTCAGGTCTGGAATGGATATTAAGGGGAACCCCGCCGCAAATTTAAAAAAAAATTGACGTGGGGTTCCCCCAAATATCCATTCCAGGCCCTTCAGATCTGGCATGGATTTTAAGGGGAACTCCACCCCAAATTTTAAAAAAATGGCGTGGAGTCCCCCTAAAAATCCATACCAGACCCCTTATCCGAGCACGCAACCTGGCCGGCCGCAGGGGAAAAGGGGGGGGACGAGAGAGCAGCCCCCCCTCCCTCCTGAACCGTACCAAGCCACATGCCCTCAACATGGGGAGGATGTCCCCATGTTGATGGGGACAAGGGCCTCATCCCCACAACCCTTGCCCGGTGGTTGTGGGGGTCTGCGGGCGGGGGGCTTATCGGAATCTGGAAGACCCCTTTAACAAAGGGGATCCCCAGATCCCGCCTCCCCCCCTATGTGAATTGGTAAGGGGTACATTGTACCCCTACCATTTCACGAAGAAAGCGTAAAAAAACACACAAACACCTTGAAAAAGTCCTTTATTTAAAAAAAAAAAACAAAAAACATTCCAGCGGTGAAATCCAGTGTCCCGCGGCGATCCCGATGTCCAGCGCTGTCCTTTATTG
Source organism: Rana muscosa (assembly GCA_029206835.1). Lineage (NCBI taxonomy): Eukaryota > Metazoa > Chordata > Amphibia > Anura > Ranidae > Rana > Rana muscosa. The sequence goes on from CM055118.1 coordinate 881,522,641, forward strand.
GTTGTGCCTGAGGGGACCTGATGGGGAACTCCCTCTCAGTGTTTTAAATGTATAGACCCGCCCCTTCTAAAGTTCCCCATCAGGTCCGCTCAGCGGACCAGATGCGGAACATGAGAAGGGGCGGGTCTATACATGTATTGCCAAAGTGAGAGCAGTTCCCCATCAGGTCCGCCCCCTCGGTATGTCGGACCCGCCTACGTCATTGGCTTGAGTGGGGAACTTCCTTCACTATGTAAATTTAAATTACACAGTGAAGGAAGTTCCCCGCTCAAGCCAATGACGTAGGCGGGTCCGACATACCGAGGGAGCGGACCTGATGGGGAACTTTAGAAGGGGCGGGTCTATACATTTAAAATACTGAGAGGGAGTTCCCCATCAGGTCCGCTCAGGCACAACCAATGAAGGACAGCGCTGGACATCGGGATCGCCGCGGGACACTGGATTTCAGCGCTGGAATGTTTTTTGTTTTTTTTATTATTTTAAATAAAGGACTTTTTCAAGGTGTTTGTGTGTTTTTTTAAACATTTTTTTACGCTTTCTTCGTGAAATGGTAGGGGTACAATGTACCCCTTACCAATTCACATAGGGGGGGGGCCGGGATCTGGGGGTCCCCTTTGTTAAAGGGGTCTTCCAGATTCCGATAAGCCCCCCGCCCGCAGACCCCCACAACCACCGGGCAAGGGTTGTGGGGATGAGGCCCTTGTCCCCATCAACATGGGGACATCCTCCCCATGTTGAGGGCATGTGGCTTGGTACGGTTCAGGAGGGAGGGGGGGCCGCTCTCTCGTCCCCCCCTCTTCCCCTGCGGCCGGCCAGGTTGCGTGCTCGGATAAGGGGTCTGGTATGGATTTTTAGGGGGACTCCACGCCATTTTTTTAAAATTTGGGGTGGAGTTCCCCTTAAAATCCATGCCAGATCTGAAGGGCCTGGAATGGATATTTGGGGGAACCCCACGTCAAATTTTTTTTTAATTTGCGGCGGGGTTCCCCTTAATATCCATTCCAGACCTGAAGGGCCTGGTAATTGAATTCTGGGGAACCCCCACGCTTTTTTTTTTTTTTTATCAATGACTTTTGTATGTATTGCCGGGAGCCGACAATTCATTAATAGCCGCGAATGAGTTTTAAAAGACTTTTTTTCTTTCAAAAATGGCATTTTTTGCAGGGACAGTTCTAAGCACGGGAAACATGCGCCACTTCACATGCATATCATACACACCCCCCAGGTACGAAATTTAAAGGAATATTTCACTTTTATTTTTTCATTTTAAGCATTATTAAAATCACTGCTCCCGAAAAAACGGCCGTTTTTAAAACTTCTTTTTGCATTGATACATGTCCCCTGGGGCAGGACCCCGGTCCCCAAACACTTTTTAGGACAATAACTTGCATACAAGCCTTTATAATTAGCACTTTAGATTTCTCCCATAGATTTTTCGAATTTGCCGCGAACACCCCAATTTGTTCGCTGTTCGGCGAACGGGCGAACAGGCAATGTTCGAGTCGAACATGAGTTCGACTCGAACTCGAAGCTCATCCCTACTAAGGACCTCAAAAAGAAATGGCCATGAAACTGTGTCGAAGGCCTTCTGCAGGTCCAACGATAATAACATACCTTCCTGTTTAATACGTCCCTCCCAATTTGATTGCATTATAGAAATAAGATTTACTGCTCTTCGTACTTGATCAGGTCCCTGTCTACCAGGAATAAAACCGACCTGATCTTTATGAATATAAAGGCCTATAAAAGCAGCTAATCGGTTAGATAATATTTTGGTCAAAATTTTTAGATCATTGTTAATTAAAGAGATAGATCTGTAATCTGACTGGTATCTTTATCTGGTTTTGGGATTACAGAGATAATAGGATTTTTATAACAGCTTACCTGTAAAATCCTTTTCTTGGAGTACATCACGGGACACAGAGCGACATAGTCATTACTAATGGGTTATATAGATACCGTCAGGTGCTGGCACTGGCAACTTCCAAAACCGGAAGTACCCTCCCCTATATAAGCCCCTCCCATCCGGGAGCACCTCAGTTTTGTAGCAAAGCAATAAGTGTCCCCAAAGAGGGGCGGGTGCTCTGTGTCCCGTGATGTACTCCAAGAAAAGGATTTTACAGGTAAGCTGTTATAAAAATCCTATTTTCTTTCTCGTACATCACGGGACACAGAGCGACATAGTCATTACTAATGGGATGTCCTAAAGCAATGCCAAATGAGGGGGGGGATACACCATATATAAGCTGAGCGCTATCAGACATGAGGATCTTTTGCGGCCTGCAACACACTGCGCCCAAAGGCGACATCCTCCTGACTTCTAACGTCCACCTGGTAGAACCTAGTAAACGTGTGAACTGAAGACCATGTTGCGGCCTTACAGATTTGAGCCAGGGAGGCCTGGTGATGCACTGCCCATGAAGTTCCAACTGCTCTCGTGGAGTGCGCTCTAACTTTGAACGGAGGCGGTCTCCTTCTCAAGCCATAAGCTTGCATAATGACCTGTCAAACCCACTTGGCTAAAGTAGATTTTGACGCTGCCTGACCCTTTCTGGGGCCTTCCGGCAGAATAAACAAAGTATCCGTTCTGCGAATCTGAGCAGTGGCTTTTAGATAAGCTTTAACTGCTCTTACTACATCCAAAGAATGCAATAACTTTTCCTCTACCGAAGTAGGTTTGGGGAAAAAAGAAGGAAGAACCACATCTTGGTTCAAATGAAACCTCGATACCACCCTAGGAAGAAAGGCTGGATGAGGACGTAACACTACTCTGTCCTTATGGATAACCAGATATGGCTCCTTACAGGACATAGCTGCTAATTCCGATACTCTTTTAGCCGAACAAATGGCTACTAGAAAAATCAATTTCCTGGTGAGAAGCACCAAGGAAATATGCTGTAATGGTTCAAATGGTTGTTTCTGTAGAACCGACAGAACCAAGTTTAGATCCCATGGACATATGGGAATATTAACCGGAGGACTAATACGCATCACTCCTTGTATAAAGGCTTTGACTAGTGAATGCGAAGCCAAGGGCCTTTGAAAAAATATTGACAAGGCCGAAATCTGACCCTTGATAGTACTCAAGGCAAGCTTCCTATCTACAGCCCACTGTAGGAAGTCCAGAATCCAACCTATTACGTACTTACGTGGATGCCATTTCTTGGCCTCACACCACGCGATGTACGCCTTCCAGATTCTATAGTAGATCTGCCTGGATACCGGCTTCCTGGCATTGATCATGGTAGATACCACAGCATTAGAGAGCCCTCTCTTTTTTAGAATGTGGGCTTCAATAGCCAGGCCCTCAAACCTAGGGCTGGTAAGGAAGGGTGGTATATCGGTCCTTGCGAAAGCAGGTCCGGACGACGTGGGAGAGTCCAAGGACTCCCCACTGAAATTTTACAATCTCCGCGTACCACGCTCTTCGGGGCCACGCTGGAGCCACCGGAATCACTGGTTTCTTTTCTACCCTGATTCTGCGGAGTAATCGAGGTAACCATTGTGGCGGTGTGAATGCATATATCAGCTTGAACTGATCCCAAGGGAACACTAGGGCATCCGAGCCGCAAGCTAGGGGATCCCTTGTCCGAGAGACAAACCTGTCCCCCTTTGCGTTGAATCTGGATGCTAGAAGATCTACATCCGATGTTCCCCACCGCTGACATATTGTCCAGAAAACCTCGGGGTGAAGGGACCCTTCCTCTGGGCCTAATTGCTGGCGACTTAGAAAGTCCGCCTTCCAATTCTCCACTCCTGGAATGAATACCGCAGATATGGCTGGGACATATTTTTCTGCCCATTTCAGGATGTAATTTACTTCCCTCTGGGCTGCACGACTCCTGGTGCCCCCCTGATGATTGATATATGCCACTGCTGTGGCATTGTCTGATTGAATTCTGACAGGGGACCCTTGGAGTTTGGATGTCCATGCTACTAGGGCATACCGGGCTGCTCGTATCTCTAAGAGATTGATGGGCAGGGCCTTTTCTGCATCCGACCATCTGCCCTGGAGAGACTATTGCTCCAGTACTGCTCCCCAGCCTATAAGGCTGGCATCTGTAGTGACCACCTTCCAAGAAATCGGACTGAAGGATTTCCTTTTTTCCAGATTCTGGGGAACCAACCACCAACGGAGGCTCTTGCGAACGGAAGGGGACAAGGACATTGTAAGTCTAGGGCCTGAACTTTTTTGTTCCAGGCTGACAGTATGGCCCCTTGCAAATTCCTTGAATGGAATTGACCGTAGGGTACTGCTTCGAATGATGCCACCATTTTTCCCAGCAGCCTCATATACAGGCGTATGGACGGCTGTCTTTTTTGTACCCACTAAGTGGATCAAATCTTTCAAAGACAACACCTTTCCTCGAGGCAAGAATATTTTTCTCTGGCCTGAATCCAACCTTAGCCCCAAGTATTCCAGACTTTTGACTGGTTTTTAGGGCTGACTTGTCTCGGTTGATAATCCAACCGTGAGATTCCAGATACTTGATTGTCTTGTGAACGACCACGTCTAGTTTTTTCACTGAGTGGTCTATCAGCAACAAGTCATCCAGATATGCCATTATCATTACACCTTGTGTTCTTAGATTGGCCAATAAAGGGCCAGAATTTTTGTAAACACTCGTGGTGCTGTGGCCAAACCGAAGGGTAAGGCTCTGAACTGAAAATGGCGCCCTTCTACTGCAAAGCGTAGAAATTTTTGGTGGACTGGAAAGATGGGAATGTGCAAATAAGCATCTTTGATGTCGATCGCGGCTAACCAATCCTCCCCTTGTAGGGCAGTGGCCACCGATCGGATCGACTCCATCGGAAAGTCCTGATATACAGGAATTTGTATAGCCCTTTTAGAATTAATATGGGCCTCCCGTCCGCGTTTGCTTCGGGACTGTAAAGAGGTTTGAGTAAAACCCGAACCCTCATTCTTCCAGGGGAACCTCCATAATTACTCCTTGGAGCAATAGTTGTTCTAGTGCCAACAGGAGGGACTCTCTCTTCCGGGGATCCCTTGGCACGTTTGACCTCAAAAATGGGAAGGAGGAGAGACTTTTAACTCCAAACTGTATCCCAAACCTACTGCGGAGAGCACCTATCTGTCTTGATCGTGTCCCGCCAGGTCTCTTGCGAACAACTGGAGTCCTCCCCCCACCCGACTGAGTGGGGGCTTCAATGAATTTAACTTTGGGGGAGGTTTTGTACCTCCCCTGACCCAGGGTTTCTCATTAACCTGCTACTGTCCCTGTTTTTTACCCCCGGGATTTGACCGAGGAGGCCGTCGGAACTGTTACACAGCCGATGCCCCAGGGACTGGAGAAGCAGGCCTCTTAAAGAGGGACCTCTAACTCTGTTTTTAACCGGCAAGAGCGTATTTTTACCGCTGGAAATTTTCTGGATATATTTGTCCAGGTTTTCCCTGAATAAGCGTTCACCATGAAATGGGACGCTAACCAGCCATTCTTTACAGGGAGCTTCAGCAGACCAGTTTTTGAGCCATAGGAGCCTACGCATATGTACTATAGACAGCGTAAGGCGGGAGGCCTGATGGACTGAATCCTCTATGGCGTCAACCGCAAAGCCTAAGGCTCTAGGTAGATCAGCTAGGGCAAAGCCTGCTGATCTGTCAAGTCCCTCAAGACCTGAACTGATCCTTCACTGCTTAGCAGACCCCAATAGCTGCTACTGCTGGTTGTATCACCAAGCAGATTTTCATAAGGACTCCAATCTTTTATCTATTGGGTTCTTGAACATTTGGACATTATCCACTGGACATGTCAGTGATTTATACATACAAGAGATGGCTGCGTCCACTGTAGGGACCTTCCATTTTTTTTTTTTTTGATGAACTTATCCTCCATGGGATAGACCACCGGAAATCTCTTGGGGGAATAAATATTTTCTCAGGACGTTCCCAATCCTGGTAAATGAGCCCTTTCAGTAAAGGGTGAAGTGGAAAAGAACAAACAGTCTGGGGGCTTCTAGCGACCCCAACGAGGATACAGTAGTGGTTGATGGTTCCGCAAGGTGCATTTTTAAATGCTGATCGGACCATGTTAGTCAGAGACTGAACCCATAATCTTTCAGCTTGAGATGCTGAGAAAAGGTTCCCCCACTGTTGATTCCTCTATAACAGAATCAACCTCATCCTGATCCCCTTCAGGCAGGTCGATCCCTGTATGGGACTGTTGCTCTGCTAACAGGCACTCTGAAGGAGGAGACGGAGATCGGGCGTGCTTTCCCTGACAGGGAGGCAGCGATAAATGTTGACAATCTCTCTCTAATCCTCCCAGAGCTGAGGAAAAAACCTCCTCTGTTACATACACAGGAGCAGGTGAACTGAGGACAGCCACAGTACCAAGTACCCCTGCGGGGTCTCTACGGTCACTTACCTCTGAACTTCAGGGGAGACTGGTGCAGCAGAAGTATGCCCAAGATCCTCCGAGCCCGATGAGACCCCCTTCGCTTCCTGGAAGATTCAGTTCCGGAGCTTCTGGACGGCATATTCCTAAGCCTAAAGCTGAGGTATTCCAGCCGTAATACACCACTTTTACTGAGAATAGTCTAGCACAATTGCTGCTATATCACAGTTGGTGTCTACTAATGTGCCTTTCTAGGGGATGCCTGTATCAACCGCTTGCTGTATGCCCCTTTTTTTAAATGTTGCCAGCTCTGTCTCTGTACTTCATAGCCAGCTCACCACACAAAACTGTGGTTTCTACATGCTGGGACGCCCGCACATGCGCAGAAGCGCTGCGGCGCACACAGAGCGTCATCCCCCAGGCTCCGCCCCCTTTCCTGGCTCACCTCTATATATAGAGGCGCGTGCACGCACACGCGCGCGGCCACGTGCGCCTTCGGCGCTAATTTTGAAAAATGGAGACTAGGGACAAGAGCCAGGGCCCCTCTTTGCCGCAGGCCGGGGGATGGACGAGCATTGCAACATGGCAGAGGAAGCAGTTTCCCATAAGAGAACTCACCATCTGCCTGGACTTGCTCTGCTGAGAAGAAACTAGTCCACATGACAAGAAAACATTCCACAGCGGCCTCTAGTGGACAAACACAGGTACCGCAGTCTAATATCTTAAATATATATAAAAAATATTTTTTTTTTTTTCTTGACCACCATTAAAAATTATTACATTTTTTTAGTAGTTACAGGCATGCACAGAATTTTGCGGGAATACCATTAGGTAACAGACAGAAAGACAAATTAGGCTTGGGGGTCCCCCAATAGAACCAAGTTCCTGGGGGCCCCCACTTACCTGTTCCCCGCCGCAGGACTTTGTTTGGTCCACAAAAGCCCAAACTTCACCTATCACGGCAGGCATTGTAATCAAACCTTCAGGGACCGGGTTCCCAAGGATTCCACTCCCCTGGACCTGTATAGCACCCTGCACAGAAAACATCTTGGTCGTGGGTATGACCAGAGCTCTGGATCCCAGGGTCCAGCTCTCCTAAGAGAAGCATTACAGGCAAAACCTTGCTCTTCTCTGCAAGGCCCGGGTACCGACCGTTTAGCTATGAAGCTTTTTTGGTCGGATCCGGAATAGCTTACTGAGGCCCAAAAGAACCTGTACGCAAGCTCAGTGAAAAACACATGTTTCTTCTTGGCCAACACCTTAGACACTGGCAAAAAACTGAGGTGCTCCCGGATGGGAGGGGCTTATATAGGGGAGGGTACTTCTGGTTTTGGAAGTTGCCAGTGCCAGCACCTGACGGTATCTATATAACCCATTAGTAATGACTATGTCGCTCTGTGTCCCGTGATGTACGAGAAAGAAATATGCCATGTTAAGTTGATTACCAATTACCCTTTAATGCTTTAACCACTTAACCCCCGGACCATTTTGGCTGGTTAAAGCATCTCCCTGCTCTATACCTCTGTGAGACGATCGCGGGGATCCCCAAGGCGATCGAGTCCACGGGACCTGTGGTCTGACTCACGGGGAAGGCAGCAGGGTCGCGAGTGCGCTGCTGGCGGCATGCGCGTGACCCCCACGTCAGGCAGTTAAAGGGGACGTACAGGTACATGGATGTGCCTGTACGTGCCATTCTGCCGACGTATATGTACAGGAGGCGGTCGGCAAGTGGTTAATAACGTCTGATACCTCCTCTATAGAAATAGGAGCATCTAGTTCTGCTCTATGTGTATCTGTTAGTGTTGGTAAATGAAAGTCATCCAGGAATTCCTTTATCCTAGTGGAAATAGAGTGTTCCTCTGCCTTATATAAAGTGTAATAGAAGTCCTGGAATGCCCTCATTATGCGCTGTGGGTTCAGAGTAAAGGTACCATCTGTCAGTTTGATTTTGGGAAGGATGTGTGAGCGGAGCCTGGGGGATAATTTATGCGCCAGCATGGGTCCCATCCTGTCCCTCATCTGGTAAAATTTGGCCCAGGACCATCTAATGTATTTATTCGCTTTCGATGTGAGAGCCAAATTAAGGGCCACTCGAGCAGCATCCAATGTGGAGACAGGGACACTAGAAGGGTCTCTTTTATGTTGTTTGCTTAATTTAGCAAAATCTCTCTCCAGACTCTCTATCTCGAAGACCCTCTCTCTCTTTAGTTTAGCTGCAATTTGTAATAATTTACCTCTAATCATCACTTTGTGAGCCGCCCATAAAGTTTCAGGGGAAACCTCTCCTACATCATTAAAATGAAAATAATCCTGAAGAGCTCCCTGAATTTCAGATATTATGGTGGGGTCTTTCAAAATAGACTGATTAAGAGTCCAATGAGAGACCTGTTGATTGGGAATATCTCTTCTTATTGATAACAGAACCATAGAGTGGTCTGACCAAGCCACCTCAACAATGGAGGATGTAAGGGCCAATGGGATGTGCTGTGTAGAGATCAATATGTGATCTATACGGGAATAGGACTGGTGCGGATTAGAATAGTGAGTAAAATCCCATTCTTTTGGATTACGTTCCCTCCATATGTCCATTAATCTAGATTGAAAGATTAATCAAGCTATTTGGACACTAGCTTTGTTTGGTCTGACTAATTGTGCCCTTAATGGTTTAGATTTGTCTAGACTGATATCAAAAGCTGTATTGGAGTCACCTCCCATAATTAGAAAGGTACACTCCGAAGAGTGTGGTTCCTCAGGTGGGACTTTAAATTGAGTGAATGTTTCAACCTCATAAAAAGTATTTATACCAAAAGGTTCTTTTTAGACATTTTATTGAAAAAATAAATAATGAACGGCTGCTAATAATTGTACAAAACACATCCAAGTAAATGTAAGCACAATGAGAAATGCGCAAATGACAAATAACAGTTGACAAATAATAGTTGCAATACAGGACCCAGCGCTGTCTATGGGGTAAGACAGAAACCCAACGTTTCGAGGTTGTCTATGTTAGTGGAACCTCTTCTTCAGGGGTGGGAGACTGCACTAGGACAACAACGGTATCTGTATTTCAGTAAAGAGAGAGAAAGATAGGAACACAGACACAACAAAAGAAAAACAAAAAACAAACAAAAAGACAAAAAAACAAATGTAAGAGCATGCCCGCTGAATCAATGTTAATAATGCATAGGTAATCATATATATAGATCACTATCCATATCGGTATAATACTGACCATCAGCGCATATGTGTGCGTATTCTTTGGACAGAAGTAGTAAATTGATTAAAAAGGCACAGGGACTAAAGTTGAATCCACGAATGGATCTGTATTCTCGCTTCAGAGTAGGACCGGTAGGGGGCGGCAACCCAAACCAAAGATGGTATGTAGCCCAGCCAACACTGGTTCACAAAGGGGAAAACATCCAAGTCTCCGTGAACACTCTAGCTGCACGCAAGTTGCATTTATAGAGTAAACCCCTGCCGGTAGAGTGCCTAAATGTGAAAAGAGCAAAGAGTATTAGGTTCATTTCTGCTATGTTGTTTTGAAGGGCCCTATGGAGGTGAGTAACTCGGAGACCTACCTAAAGTGGTCTCTCTGTTCCTCCTGAGCCACACTGTAAAACAAACCACATTGGACCAGCTGATGTGGAACGTCTTGATTCCTGGGGACAAAGGTCCCAGCTGAATTCCTATGGGAGAAGGATAAAAATCTCCCCTTAGCAGAGGGGCACATCTGGGAGTCTGCCAGCATATACTGAAGGCTATATGGTAGGTAGTAAGTCTAAAAATGATCCAGTGCTTCTATTGCCTAGGACAGTGTTTCCAAGGTATGGAATATCCGCAACCTGAATGCTTCCTGGAATTCTATGGCAGACAGGGGCAGAGAAAAGAAAGAAGGGCGGGTATGAGATTCAAAAGCGATCAGTGGCGTCCTTACAGTAGTGGACTTTGTAACTCTGAATTACAGCTTACCAGAACTGTGTCCAACGGCTGGTATGAGTGTGGCTCCCTTCAGTCAGAGGTGGGGTATTGGGGAGTTTCTAACCCTTAATATACACGCACGCTGATCTCAATAATGAGCAACTGTGTGGCAGTGGGGAGTGGACGGAGGCGGACTGTCACCACGCCCCCCGAGTGCAGTGGCGCGCACAGTCGCCTCTCCGTCATGATCTGAGGTCTCCATGGGAACAAAGGACGTTCTCCGAAGGGGGAGCGTCCTGACGTAAGTGCGCCACTGTAACACAGGAGTGCGGGCGGCTCAAAGAAATTACGTCACGTGTCAGGGTCCCGCGGCGCATAAGGGACTACGGCTGCAGCCATGGAAACCATGGCTTATCGCCAAGCCAAAAAGAAGGACCAGGTGTGTTGGAGAACACAGGAGGTCCTACATGCGCCGAGTGACACAGTGTGGCGCGGGCAGGGTAGGGTGTAGCACAAGCCCCCCTCGCAGTCCATCCTGAGAAGCGGGAAACTAATAAACATATATTCTTAGTCCGCAACCAACATTAATTATAACAACAGTATTGGGCATGATATACATGACAGCAGGAGCTCTTGAAACCATAAAATAACATGACACAATTACATAATAAGGATATGAAATAATAATACAAATCTTAAAAAAGCAATAATGGTGGTGAATGAGGGGAAACTCCCTACATTACACAACCATTCAGAGATGTTTAAAATTCCCAGGGTATGGATATATTGGTACATATAAATAGCCTCTATAAGAGGAATTATCCTACCCCCCCCACCCCCCCACCCCATAGAGCCAAAAAGACTCCACGGGAGAGGGGAGAAGGGAGAAGGACAGGCAGCAGAAGAAAGCATTCCAATATGGAAGAATAAGAAATTTCAAGCACGTTGAACCAAATGTTAGAAGACCCAGAGGAACAGTACATGTTCTTGACCAAACATCAAGGGCTTATTCTGGGGGTTCCCATTCAGAGCCACCAGATGAAAAGCCTTCCAGGAATGGTCTATATGATATAGAACCGTTTAAACCTGAAGGTTTGGTGGCATTTTGGTGAAAGATCCACCTTTGCTCAGATTGTAATAACAATTTGTTGATATCACCTCCTCTCAGGCCTGGATGTAGTCTATCCAGAATAATAAAATATATTTTTGGAAAAAAGCCATTATGGAAATCAGTCACGTGCCTGCCCAGAGGAAGGTCTGGATTGCATGCCTTCATGGACAGGATGTGACGATACGCTCTCTGCCAAAACTGCTGTATGGTCTTTTCTATATAAAAGCAGGAACATTCGCATAAGGCCTCGTACACACGGCCGAGATTCTCGTTGAGAAAAACATGTCGTTTTCTTCGACGAGATTCTTGGACAAGAAACTTGTCCCGGCCGAGTGTACACACGCTCGTTTCAAAGAACCCGCGGTTCTTTGAAAGGAGTGTACGCGGTGACGTCATCGACTACGTCGAGCATGCGCTCGTCACATTCGATGCCGTCGCCGCCATCTTGGTATACCCTACGTATGCCTAGGAAGCTACCGCGCATGCGTCAAATTCATTTCGAACATGCGCGGGCTTCCGGGCGGACAGGTAAGTGTACACACACTCACTTTTCTCGTCGAGAAACAGAATCTCGACGAGAAAATAGAGAGCAGGTTCTCTATTTTCTCGTCGAGGTTTCTTGTCGGTTTTCTCGACGAGAAACACGCTAGCAGCGTACACACGACCGATTTACTCGGCAAGACCTCTCTGCCAGCAAGTTTCTTGCTGGTTCTTGCCGAGAAAATCGGTCGTGTGTACGAGGCCTTAGAGTAAGTAGACCACACCCGTGGTATGGCAGATGGCATAGTGTTTGGAAACATAACGATCCCCGTTGGGCAAGGTTATGTTCCGAGAGGTGTTCATGTATCTACAGTATCTACATCCTCCACAGGTGAATGTCCCTGGATACTTACATGAAAATCGTTTACCAGATATTTTAAAGAGATCTGGCCCTCTTGAAAGTGAAAGATGGATTTTTGGTTACGTATGGACCAATAATAGGGTCCATCGTCAGGACATGCCAGTATCTCTTTGTGATCGTCTTAATAGCCTTGTGTTGGTTTGAGAACTTGATCTTAAATGCCGGGTTGTAGAGTGTATCATTTCGTGTATTTGAAACTGCTCTCTTATAGGCATTTTTTAGGATGGTGTTGGAGTAGTCCTGTAGAGATAGTCTCTCTCTCAGCAAGTCTGCTTCCCTTTTGAAGTTGTGTTCTTCCGTACAGTTCCTACGTATCCTCAGATACTGACTGTACGGAATGGAAGCTATCAGATTTTTGGGATGGAAGCTGCTGGCGTGTAGAATAGAATTTCCCATAATTATGACACCTTTCATAAGTGGACTAAGGGATTGGAACAGTTGTCTAAAGAACTGTTTTTGTCCTCTGTTAGGAGCATAGTAAGATATGAATGTATATAGCCTATCATCAATCGTTCCCTTAACCAGCAGGAATCTTCCCTCCGGGTCTCCATGTTCCATTTTAAAATTAAATTTGCATTGTTTAGAGAATAAAATTGCCACTCCCCTTGTCTTGTTTTCAGCATTAGCTAAATAAAACAAGTGAGCGTGTATAAATGAGGGGGTGTACCGCTGAGGAAAATGGGTCTCCTGCAAGAGCACCACGTCAATGTGACGAGAGCGGTAATCTTGAAAGGCCTTCCTTCTCTTGACTGGGGAATTCAACCTCTGAGTGTTATGGGAAACAACACAGAGGGGGAAGGAGTAGAATTAGTACCAGCCATGGAGCGAAAGGGGAAAAACGCTGCCCAACCTACAGTCATCTACCTCTCTCCTCGCTGAACAAACGATATGCAAGATAGGATTGTACACTATTCTTGGTTGCGACATTTTCAAAAATACCTCATAGGATATCCCATCAGCAGGTAGGCTAGAAAAGAGAAAGAGTTAGAGGGGGAGAAAAAAAAACAAAGACAGCGAAAAACAATTTCAACATGTAGCATAACATAAGGCCGAAAACCGGCCCAGAATGGGAGGAGGATAAAGACTCCCTCCCCTCATTCAGAACAATAACATTAGAACAGCCCATATGAAGGGCTAAGTACCTACCACTCAGAGCGGCAATCAACCGGACTGAGAAGCAGGTGGCGGCACAATGCAACAGCACCGGCCAGTGACAGCACCTATTAAACCGTAAAACATAGTAAGTGCGGGCCCAGCTAACCAGTGAATCCTAATGAATTAATAATATAAATTATTTAAACTGGTAAAAAAATTGCAATTAGAATTAAGTATTCTGTCTCTAGGACAGATAGCTAAACCTTCTTATCCTATAAACTTCAGATACCATATTTCTTTGATCTCAGTTTATTTAGAACAAGCCAGGTGAAACTACAAAATAACAGAAATAGACCTCAATAAGTACACTATTGAATACAATACAGCATACATTGCAGAAACAACGATATACAATACAAGATGAGATAGTAAAAACTTACTTTTTAAGTTCTCTAAGGGGTGATGGCGATAGATTGAGAAAGACATGTCCTGCTTTCTACAGTATCTTCTCAAGGAATGGTGACTGCTTCTCTTCCTGTGAAGATTCTACCCAGAATTCCCTGCTTACTAACAACTTCCTGGACATACAGTTAATCAGATAAACAGAACTGAAGCAATACCAAAAAAGGATGCTAGATGGCGCCTGTACTCCACATATGATTAACTTATGTAAATTACAAACTTTACATATTATTTTCAACAACACAGATACAGATAATCAGCATAGAAGTGTGGTGGACAGAACACTCCCCGCCTGACGTCAAGTGATGTCACTAACAGAGTCTTCAGTAGAAAGCAACAGAACAAGTTCGGTCACTGGTCTTAAGAATACATTAGCCTCATTCTGTTGGAATATCTTGACCTCGACCTTACGGACACGATTGTCCTTGCTTGGGAGTACTTTGGTGACCAGACCTAAAGGCCACATATTCCTTAGTGTATAGAAATTTTCATGAGCACAACATCACCAGGTTTAAGATTAGGCTTTTCAGTGTGCCATTTTCTCCTTACTTGTAGAGTAGATATATATTGTTCCCTCCACCGGCTCCAGAAGGTATTGGCAAGGGTTTGTACTTGTCTCCATTGACGTTTGTAAAGGTCCTTCTCACAAAACTCTCCAGCTGGAGTACCTACAAGACCAGTCTTTTACGTGAGTAACATGGCAGGTGTGAGAATCACTAGATCTTCAGAGTCACTTGAAATTGATGTCAAAGGTCTGGCGTTAATGATAGCTGTAACCTCTGCCATAAATGTCACTAAACATTTGTGAGTAAGCCTTGCAGTTCCTACTTGTAGGAAGATAGAGTCAAGAATTCTGCGGTCTATGTCTATCATCCTCTCCCAAACACCTACCATATGAGAAAACTGAGGTGGGTTGAAGATCCACTTGCAGTCTTGATTACTCAAGTATCTTTCTACACTGAGAACATCCAAGTTGGAAGGGATTTTCAATTCTTTTACTGCTCCTACAAAGTTAGACCCTCTGTCAGAGCGAATGAGTTTCACTGGGCCTCTGACTGCAATGAAACATCTAAGAGCATTAATAAAACTTGAAGTGTCCATTGACTCAATCACTTCAATGTGAACAGCTCGGATGGACATGCAGACGAATAAGACTGCCCAGCGTTTACTGTTTGAGTGCCCCATTTTGGTGTACCGGGTGGTGACAGACCAGGGACCAAAAACATCAAGTCCAACATTGGTAAAAAGGTGGATCCATGCTAAGTCTGACAGATGGTAAATTGGCCATCTTTTGTGTCTGTAACATTCCACAAAGCTTTCGACAGATAACGCACTTGAAGAGGAACTTACTCACACATCTTTTGGCTCTGACTATCCACAGTCCAGCAGCCCGTAAAGCTCCTTCAGTAAACAGTCGACCCTGGTGTTTAGTTTGGTCATGGTAGTGTTGAATGAGTAAATAGGCAATATGATGGTGACCAGGGATCACTAAAGGATGTTTCTCTGAGAACTCTAACTTGCCTTCTTTTAAATGGCCTCCTACTCTCAACATGCCATTTTCATCAAGGATTGGATCAAGTTTCTTTAAAACACTGTCTTTAGGAACAGGTTTCTGGTTGAGAATACAATCGATTTCTATGGCAAAGACTTCTCTCTGTACAACAGATATTAACCAATTTTTAGATCGTTCTAGGTCAGTTGCTGAGTAGACTTTCCTACAGTAGTGCCAACCTCTGCAATTGTCATGAGTTGTTTGTTTTTTTGTAGGACTGAACTATGTGGATTAAGCAAGTGATAGCTCTAACTAGTGACCTCCAGGTGGAGAACCTGCTGAAACGGTGGGTTTTAAACTGTTTGAGAGAAGTTGTTGCGGTAGAAACCTGAGGGCGAATTTCCTGATCCTTGCCTGCATCTAATAGATCGAATGTGGCGAGGTCTTTAGTGTTACAGTCGGGACTGCGTAGAAAGGTGGGACCTGTGAACCACAAAATACTTTTGAGGTGGCTGGCTGTCACAGATCTGGTTGCTAGGTCTGCAGTAGTGATGAGCCGAACACCCCCGGGTTCGGTTCGCACCAGAACCCGCGAACGGACCGGAAGTTCGAACGAACATTAGAACCCTATTAAATACAATGGATGCGAACGTTCGAATTCTAAAGTGCTAATTATAACAACTATTATGCATGTTATTGTCCTAAAAAGGGTTTGGGAACCCGGGTTCTGCACCAGGGGACATGTATCAATGCAAAAAGAAGTTTTAAAAACGGTCGTTTTTCGGGAGCAGTCATTTTAATGATGCATAAAGTGAAAAAAAAAAAGTCAAATATTCCTTTAAATATCGTACCTGGGGGGTGTCTAAAGTATGCCTGTGAAGTGCCACGTGTTTCCCGTGTTTAGAACTGTCCCTGCACAAAATGACACTTCTAAAGGAAAAAAAAGCCATTTAAAACTGCTTGCGGCTTTAATGTAATGTCTGGTCCCGGTAATATGGATGAAATTCTTTAAGAAAAATGGCATAGCTACCCCATGACCCCCCCCCCCCCTACCCCAGCCCATTACCAGCCCCTTTGGGTCTTGTATGGATATTAAGGGGAACCCCGCACATAAAATAAAAAAGGCCCTATATACTCTGAACAGCCGTATACAGGCGGTGCATACAAGACAGGGACTGTAGGTTTGTTCTTATGTAGAATCTGTTTGTAATTTTGAACAGGTACATTGTTGAAGTGTAGCTCCAGCCCAAAAATCTATTTTTAAACTTTTTGGAAAACATAGGTAAGGGTTATCACCCCTGTAACATTTGTTTTGCTGTCTGTGCCCCTGTTCAGAACATTTCACCTCACTTTCCGTCCCAATGACAACTGTTTTTGAAATGTGGTGTTTTTCTTGAAACAAGGATTGCTGATAAAGCATCAGTACAGAGGAGACACCTTTCTCCCATATTTATTCTTACAGGAGAGAATTTTCCTTCCTAGTGGTAGATTTCCTCTCACTTCCTGTTGTCTTCTTGCGTTTGCAAGTAGGAGTCGTTTGTAAGTTGGATGTTTGAAAGTAGGGACCTGCCGTATATACTCTGCAGAAATAGGCCCCTTAGTTGTTGGTGTTGGCACAACACTGTAAGCACTCACAGTTACTCTTGGTTGGTGCTGGAACGCCCTGCTGTCAACTATTATATCAGGAATTTTAATTACATATAATTGTTGAACAGTGGTAGTAAAAATTGGGCCTTTGATGGTGGTGCTGGTGCCACAACACTGTAAGCCCTGACAGTTACTCTTGGTGGGTGCAGCAATGGGCCCTGCTGTGAATTATTAGATCAAGAATTGTAATTACATGCCCCTGTTGAACAGGGGCTGAAAAATTGGGCCTTAGGCACTGGTGGCACAACACTGCAACCCCTCACAGATACTGTACTTGGAGCACAGCAATGAGCCCTGTTGCAAAGTATTGCTTCAAAAATTGTAATGACACGCCCCTGTTAAACAGGGGCTGAAAAATTGGGCCTTAGGCACTGGTGGCACAACACTGCAACTCCTCACAGATACTGTACTTGGAGCACAGCAATGAGCCCTGTTGCAAAGTATTGCTTCAAAAATTGTAATTACACGCCCCTGTTAAACAGGGGCTGAAAAATTGGGCGTTAGGCACTGGTGGCGGCACCCATAAACAAAAATGATCTTCCAAGCTATCATCATCAATCGTATCATTGAGGACTCGGAGGAGGAGGATAGCCAGTCAACATAACAGCACAGGCACTCAGCATCAGCATCAGTCTTGAAGGGATGTGACATTTTAAAATCAATTAGTCTGTTATATCAGCATCAGGTGTGTGGTAGCTGGTGGTGATCCAAGACTGGTTCATCTTGATGAAAGTCAGTCGATCAACCGAGTCGGTGGACAGGCGCACCCTGTGATCCGTGACAAATCCTCCAGCAGCACTGAATGTGCGTTCCGAAAGAACGCTGGATGCAGGACAGGCCAGTAGCTCAATTGCATACTGTGCAAGCTCTGGCCAGTGATCCATCCTCAAGACCCAGTAAGCCAGAGGATTTTCGGTGGGGAAGGTGTCCAAGTCTGACCTTGCCCCTAGATATTCCTGCACCATGTTTATCAGACGCTGGCGATGGTTGCTGGAACCAATCATACTTTGGGGCTGCGGACTAAAGAATTGTCTGAACGCATCGGTCAGACGGCCACCTTCCCCACCGCTCCTTCTTTGACTGGCCGAAGCCTCAGCAACTCGTTGTCCAGGACCAGGAGTTTGCAACCTCCCAGTCTCTGGGAACGCGTTGCACAGACCTTTCTGCAAGGCCTCCCGGAGTTGTCTCATCCTCTGCTCCCTCTGCGACGGTAACATAAGGTCCGCAACCTTACCCTTGTACCGTGGATCAAGGAGAGTGGCCAGCCAGTAATGGTCCCTCTCCTTGATCCGAAGAATACGAGGATCCTTCCGCAGACTTTGCAGGATCAGGGAGGCCATGCAGCGTAGGTTTGCTGAGGCATTCGCTCCGGAGTCCTCTGGGTCACTAAGGACGACATGATCCGCAGCCACCTCCTCCCAGCCACGTACAAGTCCACTGGTTTCTTGGGACTGTAAATCATCCCTAAAAGACTGCTGCTGATGATGCTGAGTGCCAGCCTCCACCTCCATGCTGACACAATCCTCCTCCTCCTCCTCCTCCTCCTCCTCTTCCTGTGCGATGGGTGGGACAGAAGGAACACTGTCTGGGTAAAGGGGGCCTTGAGAGGCAAGGAAGTCCTCCTCTTCCTGCCTCTGTTCTGCCTCAAGTGCCCTGTCCATTATTCCACGCAGCGTGTGCTCCAACAGGTGGACAAGAGGTACAGTGTCACTGATGCATGCACTGTCACTGCTCACCATCCTCGTGGCCTCCTCAAATGGTGCCAGGACAGTGCATGCATCCCTGATCATGCCCCACTGGCGTGGAGAAAAAAAACCAAGCTCCCCTGACCCTGTCCTGGTGCCGTAGTCGCACAGGTACTCATTGATGGCCCTCTGCTGCGTGTGCAGCCGCTGCAGCATGGCCAACGTTGAGTTCCACCTGGTGGGCATGTCACATATAAGGCGGTTCTTGGGCAGGTTCAACTCCTTTTGCAGCTCAGCCAGGCGAGCACTGGCATTATAAGATCTGCGGAAATGCACACAGACTTTCCTGGCCTGCCTCAGGACATCCTGTAAGCCCGGGTACCTGCCCAAGAACCGCTGCACCACCAGGTTAAGGACGTGAGCCACACAGGGCACATGGGTCAGTTGTCCCTGTCGGAGGGCGGAGAGGAGGTTGGTGCCATTGTCGCAAACCACCATTCCTGGCTTAAGCTGGCGTGGCGTCAACCACCTCTCGGCCTGGCCCTGCAGAGCAGACAGGACCTCTGCCCCAGTGTGGCTTCTGTCCCCCAAACACACCAGCGCAAGCACGGCATGGCATCTTTTTGCCTGCGTACTTGCGTAGCCCCGTGAACGGCTACGGAGCACCGCTGGTTCATAGGACAAACCACAGGAAGAGGCCATGGAGGAAGAAGAAGAGGAGGGGGTGGAGGAGAGAGGTGTGTCACAACCAGTAGTAGCATTTTGGAGGCGTGGCGGTGGGACAACCTCCAACACTACTGCACCTTGTCCTGAATCCTTCCCAGCTGCCAAAAGAGTGACCCAATGGGCCGTGAAAGAAAGGTAACGTCCCTGTCCATGCCTGCTGGACCATGAGTCAGCGGTAATATGCACCTTACCGCTGACCGCCCTGTCCAGCGAGGCCAAGACATTGCCTTCCACATGCCGGTAGAGAGCCGGAATAGCCTTCCGTGAGAAAAAGTGGCGTTTGGGAACCTGCCACTGAGGAACCGCACATTGCACAAACTCACGGAAGGGGGCCGAGTCTACCAACTGAAAAGGCAGCAGTTGAAGCGCTAGCAATTTAGCCAAGCTAGCATTCAACCGCTGGGCATGTGGATGGCTGGGAGTGAACTTCTTTCGACGGTCCAGCAGCTGGGGCAGGGAAATTTGCCTGCTAGAATCGGACGTCGGTGTACTGCTAGCAGAGTGGGCGCAAGTACTTGGCTGTGACACACCTAATTCTACACCTTCATTCCTCTCAGTGCATGTTTCAGAGAGGACTGAAGTTATAGTGGGGTTGGAGATCCCAGCTGATGCGGTGCAAGGAGAGGTCCGCTTTGTTCTTTGGTGTGGGTCTTTGAGGTAGGCTTGCCAACGAGCTGCATGGCAGGTCAACATATGTCTGGTCAGGCATGTGGTACCCAAGCGGCTGATGTTTTGGCCACGCGATATACGCTTGAGACATATGTTGCAAACAGCAGCTGTGCGATCTGATGCACTAGCCTCAAAAAAGGCCCACACCAAAGAACTTTTTGAATGACGGGCAGAGGCAGCGCCCTGCACAGGCGGAGCTCTGCGGTGTGATTCCGTCGGTGTACTGCCCTTACGCTGGCCACCAAAGGGCATCCTGCCTCGTTGGAGATGTGCCTCCTCCTCATCCTCCTCCTCCTCCTCTCTCCTATTAGGCACCCACGTGGAGTCATTGACCTCATCATCCCCTCCCTCCTCATCACTGGAGCCAATCTGGCAGTATGCTGCAGCTGCTGGAACATGACTGCCAGATTGGTGTCCTTCTTGAGCATCCCCTCTGTCTGCTCTCACGCTACTGCCTTCCTCTAGCTGGGTTTCATCATCAGACCCTTCGAAACGCTGGGCATCCTCCTGGAGCATGTACCCAACACTGTGCTGAAACAGTTCGGGGGACTCCTCAGGAGGAGGACATGGTGGGTCTAGGGAAGGAGTGACTGATGATTTGTCTGACATTGATACCAGGGAAGACGACGCTTTGGCAGCTGCTTTTCCAGTACCCTGAGCCTGGGTGAGAGAGGATGAGGAGGAGGAGGAGGGCTTGGTCATCCACTCTACCAAGTCTTCGGCATGATGTGGCTCAACATGTCCAGCTGCCGAAAAGAAGGACAAGCGTGTCCCATGGCCATGTGCTGATGACAATGCACCGCGTCCACGACCAGCACTGTTGCCCCCAGACACAGAGCCTGCTTGCCCTCTTTTATTGCCTCCTGACTGTCTGCCTCTCCTTGTTTGCCTTCCAGACATTCTAATAGATGGCCTGCAGGGAGATGGGAAAAAAGCAATAAGGGCTACCTTCAGGTGTCCTTCTCTGTCCCTGGAAACAAGGACTTGCAGAGTGAAAGAAAAAAAACACTCTCCCTACCTACAGTTTTCTGTCCCTAGAAAAAATGTTTTTTTTAATCACAATATAGCACAAGGAAAATTAACTCACTGTCCTTACAGGTCCCTGGAAACAAGGACTTGCAGAGTGAAAGAAAAAAAACACTCTCCCTACCTACAGTTTTCTGTCCCTAGAAAAAAATGTTTTTTTTAATCACAATATAGCAAAAGGACAATTCACTCACTGTCCTTCCAGGTCCCTGGAAACAAGGACTTGCAGAGTGAAAGAAACTGACACTGTCCCTACCTAGAGTTTTCTGTCCCTAGAATAAATGTTTTTTTTAATCACAATATAGCACAAGGAAAATTAACTCACTGTCCTTACAGGTCCCTGGAAACAAGGACTTGCAGAGTGAAAGAAAAAAAACACTCTCCCTACCTACAGTTTTCTGTCCCTAGAAAAAAATGTTTTTTTTAATCACAATATAGCAAAAGGACAATTCACTCACTGTCCTTCCAGGTCCCTGGAAACAAGGACTTGCAGAGTGAAAGAAACTGACACTGTCCCTACCTAGAGTTTTCTGTCCCTGGAATAAATGTTTTTTTCAGCACAATATAGCACAAGGACAATTAACTCACTGTCCTTACAGGTCCCTGGAAACAAGGACTTGCAGAGTGAAAGAAAAAAAATACTCTCCCTACCTACAGTTTTCTGTCCCTAGAAAAAAATGTTTTTTTTAATCACAATATAGCAAAAGGACAATTCACTCACTGTCCTTCCAGGTCCCTGGAAACAAGGACTTGCAGAGTGAAAGAAACTGACACTGTCCCTACCTAGAGTTTTCTGTCCCTAGAATAAATGTTTTTTTTAATCACAATATAGCAAAAGGACAATTCACTCACTGTCCTTCCAGGTCCCTGGAAACAAGGACTTGCAGAGTGAAAGAAACTGACACTGTCCCTACCTAGAGTTTTCTGTCCCTGGAATAAATGTTTTTTTCAGCACAATATAGCACAAGGACAATTAACTCACTGTCCTTACAGGTCCCTGGAAACAAGGACTTGCAGAGTGAAAGAAAAAAAATACTCTCCCTACCTACAGTTTTCTGTCCCTAGAAAAAAATGTTTTTTTTAATCACAATATAGCAAAAGGACAATTCACTCACTGTCCTTCCAGGTCCCTGGAAACAAGGACTTGCAGAGTGAAAGAAACTGACACTGTCCCTACCTAGAGTTTTCTGTCCCTAGAATAAATGTTTTTTTTAATCACAATATAGCAAAAGGACAATTCACTCACTGTCCTTCCAGGTCCCTGGAAACAAGGACTTGCAGAGTGAAAGAAACTGACACTGTCCCTACCTAGAGTTTTCTGTCCCTAGAATAAATGTTTTTTTTAATCACAATATAGCAAAAGGACAATTCACTCACTGTCCTTCCAGGTCCCTGGAAACAAGGACTTGCAGAGTGAAAGAAACTGACACTGTCCCTACCTAGAGTTTTCTGTCCCTAGAATAAATGTTTTTTTTAATCACAATATAGCAAAAGGACAATTCACTCACTGTCCTTCCAGGTCCCTGGAAACAAGGACTTGCAGAGTGAAAGAAACTGACACTGTCCCTACCTAGAGTTTTCTGTCCCTAGAATAAATGTTTTTTTTAATCACAATATAGCACAAGGAAAATTAACTCACTGTCCTTACAGGTCCCTGGAAACAAGGACTTGCAGAGTGAAAGAAAAAAAACACTCTCCCTACCTACAGTTTTCTGTCCCTAGAAAAAAATGTTTTTTTTAATCACAATATAGCAAAAGGACAATTCACTCACTGTCCTTCCAGGTCCCTGGAAACAAGGACTTGCAGAGTGAAAGAAACTGACACTGTCCCTACCTAGAGTTTTCTGTCCCTGGAATAAATGTTTTTTTCAGCACAATATAGCACAAGGACAATTAACTCACTGTCCTTACAGGTCCCTGGAAACAAGGACTTGCAGAGTGAAAGAAAAAAAATACTCTCCCTACCTACAGTTTTCTGTCCCTAGAAAAAAATGTTTTTTTTAATCACAATATAGCAAAAGGACAATTCACTCACTGTCCTTCCAGGTCCCTGGAAACAAGGACTTGCAGAGTGAAAGAAACTGACACTGTCCCTACCTAGAGTTTTCTGTCCCTAGAATAAATGTTTTTTTTAATCACAATATAGCAAAAGGACAATTCACTCACTGTCCTTCCAGGTCCCAGGAAACAAGGACTTGCAGAGTGAAAGAAACTGACACTGTCCCTACCTAGAGTTTTCTGTCCTAGAATAAATGTTTTTTTTAATCACAATATAGCACAAGGAAAATTAACTCACTGTCCTTACAGGTCCCTGGAAACAAGGACTTGCAGAGTGAAAG